>JAIGNY010001761.1:1085000-1330000 GCA_020152595.1 Chiridota heheva
CCCTTTTCTTTTTATTTATTTCGGAGGGTAAAGTATAAACATCTAGTTCAATATAAGCACATATAAATTACCCAATATTACGTAATTTGAAATTGTCATATTAAGTTCCTTCCGTGTGGAATAATTAAAGCCTTCAAAGCAGAGGAAAAATCTCCAAAAACATGAATTGAAGGGATTATCGAAGTGGAACAAAAAAATTGAATCACTATTGTTGTAACTAAACCAAATCCTTGCTGCTAGTTGAGCAGTTGCCAATTCTTGCACTGAAAAACCTAAAAAGGTTTCTGTTATTCAAAGGAAGATCATGCACAGGAAATAGTTTTTCGATTTTTGTAAGAATTGGTTATGTAGGATAAGACTTGTTTATACGCGGATTCGGCCAATAAGCAGATAAGTAAACTGGATTAAAAATACACATTTCATGCCATTATTTTGATATCATTCATTTTATTACTGAAAGCCCCTACTTAATCTTGACCAAATGAGGAACTATTATCAACCAGCGGTGCGGTTATTTAGCTGCTCATTGATCTGTTTTAGTCTTGTGGTGGAGACGTCAACATATAGTACCGGTGCACCACCACGGGCCTGTGATGGAACCCACCCATATCACCACAGCGACGAAAACCATAATGAGATCATTGATCCATTGAACACCGTGAGTCCCTCCCCTTATTCAATTTACACAGACACGGCGAAGTATCAACCAGGGGAAACTCTTACAGGTGAGTGAATGTTACATAAGACCAAGCACATAGCCCAGGGACCAGTGGCGGCGTTACGGGGGGAGGGGCATGGGGTCATTTTCGCCCATGAGATCGCTTTGCTCCCACTTTCCTCCAGAAAATGTTGTAAAGTGACATATATTTTGTCAGATTGATGGGATTTTTCCCCCCACTAGACAAAAATGCCCCTCTCTCTCCCCTAAGACCAGAATCCTGGCGCAGCCACTGCAAGAGAATAGACTCTCCCATTTGCTAAATATAATCTTTTCTTTGGAGTAGGGGGGGGGATGTTTTAAATTATTGGAACGGTCCGCTTATGAGTTTGTCCGATAATTATTAAATATCTTCAACGCATAATGCTTAATTATGACTCATAATGATCTACACAGAATATAAACAAGAGAATCTCATTTGGTTCGATCAACCGGGTGCAAATTATTTTTCATACAGGTCCCCCCTCCCCCCGCCTTCAACATTTCTGGCTATGCGTGTCTGCTAAAGATCAAGACCTGTACATGGCAATAGTGGTGCTACGGGAGAATTCCTCACCCCCACGAGATCGCTTTTCCACAAGGTGGTCGCGTTTCCCCCACGTGCTGACGTACAAGACTACATTTTGTACGCGCGACATATTTTGTTCATTCTATAGCCACTCTCCCTACCCATGAGACCAGCTTCCCATATCTTTCTCCTGCATCAAAGTCCAGGTGCCGCCACTGATGCCCCAGAAATTATAGAAAGGCGGTAAAACACAAATTAGAACATCAATGATGTAGTTGCTCAACATATATTTAGAGTGGGGATAAGCATGTTTTTGTTGGTGGGTAGCCTAGTTCGGGTGCTTCTTGGACAGTAATTAAGGAACACTTTTTTTTTTTTTAAAGGGGCACTTTTGTAAGTTTTCGAAAAAGTGGAGGAATCTTGCCTGCTGGGCCCATGCTTGGTTTGAGCATAGACGGAATTTGAGGAGAGCGAGGGAACACTTTTCACACCTTCACCTTTTTCCAAATGGATACTTTTATATGACGATATGTTGTATTTTAGCGTGATTATGTAAACCCTCCCCTACCCCCCCCCCCCTCCCTGCCCCTACACACACTTTCGACTTTCCCTCACTTTCGATGGCAAATCCCGCCTGTAGGTTTGAGATTTGGAAGCCAGGTCCGATGTTGACAATTACTCATCGAAGGAATAGGTATAGGCTTCTTTTGAAAATTGCTGCATGTTTACAAAACATTAAGCGCATACACCCTCCCACCACGGCCCTCGGTGTCGGTGCCTTTGGTAACATGACATGTTTTAATTGTGTCAAATAAATTCTAAATGTGTCAGTGAGTAAAATTGCTAGTATATATAAGACATTTTTTGAGCAAATAATTACTTATCGCAATTAATGAGTCACAATTAATCACCAATAGCGTCACTCAACACTTCCAAGTGGCAATCGTCATACGAAAAATAACTATGGAGCTATTAAGTGAATAGCTCCAAGATAACTAAACAGATTGATATAAGATGGACTTACTTGCACCTGAACCAATCCTTTCATTAACCTGTCACAGTGATTTTACGCATCAGTTATTTAAAAGAGCTTTTGTGTGATGAACCAGATTGTGCTACTGAAACGAACTGTTATGTGGTTATGAACACTGGTGATCTTAAAGGCACCAAAACTTTATAGCCTGAGTTACTAAATCACGCTAATTGGATGTATAGCCCCATTTAGGCTATTTTAGTTTAAAGCTTTAGTTTTTAAACGCAAGATATAGCCCAAATGAGCTATCAACTACAAAGCTACACCCAATTTGACTCCACTGGGAGAAATCCCAAATGGGATATCAAGTCGATTAGCATATCTGCCAGACGTATTATCATGGAGTTAAAAGAGACGTTACAGCCAATGAAAACATAGTTTTCTTTCAATCTAAGGTATTCGGTGGTATTTGCCAAGCCAATGTAATATATGCTGAATTCAAATGGCTCCAATTTCTCCAAGAAAATGATCAGTCCACGGAGCTTGAATGAGATTTGTTTCATTATTGTGCTTATGTTCTATTAGTCTGCAGGTTTTAAATCCTTTTTGTATTTGTTTTACCGATCAGCGTTGTTCGTTGTAAGCATAAGTACGCGGGCTTTTCGGGAACACCCCCCGAACAACCCCCTGCCCCACTTGTCCTTACCACATAACGCCGCCATGCACTTCCATCCTGATAAACGTATATAACTGCATAATTTGGACACTTTGGCATGGATAGGTATACCTTCCAAAAAAACAGTTATGCCTTGTAAAAAGAGAAGGAAGATGCATGTCTCTGGACTGGTGGATCATGAATGCATGACGTAAAAATGCACGGAGGAAAATTCACATTGGCATGCTTTTCAATATAACTTTGTGTCCAAACTTCATATCGTGTAATGACTGATAGGGAACATAGATATCATCGTCAAAAATATATAACGAAAAGACTTTGAGGTCATATTTAGTTGATTTCACACAAAAAGTTTGTTTCCACACAAATTGGACAGAACTTTGAGCTTGAATAGTTCCTTAACTGTATAAGACATGCAAGACATTGAAGTTAATTCCTCACCATTTTTGGAAAGAAAAAGAATTGTCAAAAATTGAAACATTAATCGTTCATGGGAAGCAAAAGAAAATGGTAAATGATGATGATGATGATCTTGCAGCTGATCATGATAATCAAACCAAAAAGAACTCTTTAAAAGTCCTTTGAATTTTCCTAGGCATAAAGCAATTGTTTAATTGTGCGAGTGGTTCCTAACTCACTCTTTGTTCTTATTTTGTCTTTTTAAAAGTACGAATCGTTGGAAGTGAGAACTTCCAAGGATTTCTGATCCAGGGGCGTTCCTTGTACATGGATACACCTGTTGGAACGTTCACTGAGTGGCCCCAGGGCCTGGTGCAGCTGATGAGATGCGATTCAGATGGTGACGGAATAACCCATATGAGCAAAGAGGCCAAAAATAATGTGACGGTTGTATGGAGGGCTCCGTTCGAAGACGTTGGAGACGTCGTTTTCTCGTATGTAAGCTTATAGCAATAGGGTGTAATCTAATACATGGAGGAAATGGCCTCTTATTCGAAAATAGAATATCTTCCCTCAAATATGTCATCTCCCCCTCCCCCACCCCACCCCTCCCCCACCCCAAATTAGTGTTTTCAGTTTTTCCCCTTCCTAAACTCACAGGCGTACATACACCACTGATTGTATCTTCAACTTTGTCTTCAATACATAACAATGTTTGATCAAGCGTGTTTATCTATCTGTTTATGAAAGATGACTATATAATAGAAGCCAGCTCTGATGAAAGAATTCACAAATTAGTTTTCCGTTTACAGACTGAGAAAATATTCCAGCTACTGAAAGATTTTTGCCGAAAAGACGGAAATCAACTAAGCATATTATGACATCACAGCCTTACATTTCGCAGTCGTCTTTGTGCTGTATTATTGTGATCTACCATTCAGCCATAAAAAGTGGTGCAGGTGTAGGTGGTGTAGGGTCACCTAATGGTCGGGGAAAAATTCCGTTTATAAGATTACATATTGGACTGGTAAACTATGTTTTCATCAAACTTTGCAGCTCAACTTTCTACTCATAACAGACTAGACCTTGAGATTTACCATATACTGAGTAATATTCCTCCAATTTACCCCAAAACCTTCCATTTGCTACATTTCCAGTTATCTAACTATCCTTTAAAAATTCCGCATACACGTTGGAGAAAAGAAAAGATAATCTGTTTTTCTTCATTGCATATATTTTTCCGTAACACAAATGAATATCTCTGTTTTTTCTTATAGCGGTACAGTATTGAGGAACTACAGAGAGTTCTGGACCAATGTTTCCTCAGATAAACTGAAGATGACATCAGAGGGTAAGTCAAAGGTGTCACGCAACATGACATCACTTATATTCCCCTCCTATTTTGTATTCTCTGTTTTAAAGCCACTTAAAGACTGTTTTTATCAAAATGCATCATTCTGTTGTATGAAAGATCAGGGGCGGACTGGCTACACTCGACCGACTACTCCCTGCTCCCTCTGTCCCTGATCCTTGGTCCTTCTCTGGTCTCTGCTACCTCCTTTATCTCTGGTCCCTCTCTGACTCCTGGTTCTTTTCTGGTCCCCATGGTCCCTCACTGGTCCCTGCCTGGTCTCCCACTGGACCCATCTGGTCTCTCAATGGTCCCTCGACCCTCACTGGTCCCTGGACCCTCATTGGTTCCTGGACCCTCATTGGTTCCTGGACCCTCACTGGTCCTTCCCTCTGGTCCCTTCCATGGCCCTGGTCCATCTTCGGTTGTTAGTCTTTCCCCACCCCTGGTCCTGGTCTCCGGTCCCTCGTCCCACCCTGGTCCCTGGTCCCTCCCTGGTCCCAGGCTCTGATTCCTCCCTTGTCCCTGGCCTTGGTCCCTCCCTGGTTCCTTGTCTCTCTCTGGTCCCAGGTTCCTCCTGGTCTCTGAGTGGTCCCTCTCACTGATCCCTCCTGGTCTTTTAATGGTCCTTGAACCCTCCTCAGTGGTCCCTGGACCCTCCTCAGTGGTCCCTGGACCCTCGGTGGTCCCTGGACCCTCACTAGTCCCTGGACCCTCAGTGGTCCCTGGACCCTCGGTGGTCCCTGGACCCTCACTAGTCCCTGGACCTTCAGTGGTCCCTGGACCCTCAGTGATCCCTGGACCCTTACTGGTCCCTGGACCCTCACTGGTCCTTGGCCCTGATCCCTTCCTGGTCTCTGGCCCTGGTCCCTTTCTGGTCTCTTTTCCCTCCCTGGGTCCTCGTCCCTCTCTGGTCCCTATCTGTTCCCTGTTCCCTCTCAGGTCGCTTGTCTCTCTCTGGTCCCTAGTCCAGCTCTGGTTTCTAGTCCCTGATCCCTTTCTGGCCTCGTTTTTGTCAGTAAGTTTGACTGTAGATATAGTCAATGTCAATGTCATTGTGAATCAATCTTTGTATTCTATGCTTTATACAATTCTATGCAATATGAAAATGTGGGAATAAGTCAATCTAGTATATCTAAATCTAAATTAATGCTCATTAATATCATTAGTAAATACTGTCTGCATTTACTATTGGCCTAACTACTAGCATAGTAATACAAACATTCAAAAACATGAAGGTATCAATAGACAAGCTTGCACAAATCAGTGGCAGCGTTTGAAAATAAGAAATATGTCATTTGGAGCTTACATTTCTATCACAAAAGATGCGAAAGGACATGCATCAGTGCATAAAGATATGAAAATGAATACAAAATGATAAGTTAAAAAGGGTTATAATAAGGGCTCTAAAATACAAAAATGAATCAAAATTGCAGCTTTATATACAAATTAATTTAAAAAAACTGTTGTTCTAAAACTTGGGATGGTGGCTGGGTTTCTTAGATTATAATTTGTTTTATTGCACATGGATATTATTTTTAAGTTTAATGGGTGGTCTTTCGTTGAAACTATGTTTCGGGCAAGTCCCCAAATTCTTTCTTTGCTGCATCGTTGACTTTATTTATAAGTAAATCACGGTCTAAACAGAATATATTGGCACAATATCTCAGAAAAGTTTTGATTCTATTTTAATCTTTTACTTTTAAAAAATGGTACCAAACTGGAAGCGCATAAATGGTATGAGGCAAGATGGAGACTGTGAATATCTTAATCCTAGTTTTAGGAGGGAAATAAGAAACGATATAGGTCAATAAAGAGACAGTATAATACACTTTGGAAAACATCTTCGAAATATAGTTAGAAAACGATAACTTATCATCGATGTAGACTTCCAGATAGGTTGTACAGGACGTACGTTCGACACAATCACCACAAATACGGCGTTCTCTTTTTCTTTGTTTCAATCAACCCTTTATGTTTTATGTTTATATTTTTTAAAACCATTTCCTTTGATTATCTTAGGTTAAGAAGATTTTTCTCTCCGCACGTATCCACAACTCTATTGACAAAATTTTGATAGTCACCTTGATTTTTGCGATGGAGCTGCTTAGAGATATCGCACGAAATGGTGGTATCATCAATGGTAGTAGCACAAATTGAGTCTGAACGAATTTTATCAGTCTGTCAGTATATATAGTAAATAATAACGCTGAAAGTGGACCTCCCTGTGGAACACCAAATTTGATTTCTGATTTATCAGAGTACCCTTTTTGTAGTTTTACTTGTCTAGACCATCCTTGCATGAAGTCCACCAGCCAGTGGATAAGCCATCACTTTTCTTCAATGAAATTGGTTAAATTGGTTAAGTCACTGATTAGAATGTTAGACGATTTGGTAAAACTGTGTTAAAAGCGCTTGAGAAGGCAAGAAACAAGACTTTGGAAACGGTTGTATCTCTCTTATTTAGCCTTGAAACTATACCATGGACAAAAGTAAGTATGGCATCAGTACAAGAAACGCCTTTTTGTATGCAAATTAGTTTTGATCACCCGTTGTAATTATGGACTGTATTATATATGGTAGCAGTATTTTCTGTATGAAATTAAACCCGATATTTAAAATATTAATAGGTCTGTAATAATTTACTAAAGCAGGTTTACCTATTTTGGGTACAGGTAAAGTTTTGGCATGCTTCCAGACTGATGGAATGATACTTTGGTCGATACTCTTGTTATATATTACAGTAAAGATATCAGCTAACTCATTTGAACAGTGCTTGAATACCCACCATGGAATATTATCAAACCCCGAAGCAATCCCATGCTTTACACGCGTCCAAGCTGCTTCTTGACTTTCTCCTGTGCTATCTTGGGAATCGTACCAATAGTCATATCAGGTAAATGAAGAATAATGTATTTGTTTCGCAGCCAAAATCTGCAGATATATCTTCACCATCATGTCAGCGTGTATATCAGTTGGATTCCTGATGGATTTTAGGAAGCCCCTGAGAAAGACGAAAGGAGAGGCTATGTCTTTAAAATGATAACTTCTATTCTTGTGAAATGTGAACATGATACTGATGGTCCTTTGTATCTTGTTCCTTAAGTTTGAGTTTTCAGCCTCGATTGCAATTCTTTTATTCATTTCTAAATGTCTGATATTGTCATCGGCAGGCAACCTCATCATTTTCAAAATGGGTATGGATTTAGATGGCATATAGACAGTAGTTGTAAGCTGAATATAGCTATCCATTTGCTCTTATGTTTATTATTCGTACGAACCCTTCCAAATTTCAGTGACCAGGTAATGCGGCACTTGATTTGTCGTCCGGAAAAAAAAAACTTAAGATGCTCGGAACCCCTTGTCCAGACAAGCTGAAGATTGAGGGTGAACTTGGGTTGCTTTTTAAAATAAGTTGATCTGGCTGTCTGGAAGTTCCCCTCAAGTCGTGTGCCCCCAGATATCAGATTTTTCCGCCGCCACTGTAAAACCTAAACTGCTAAATATGACACAAATGTCAGTTTTGTGCATGGGCCCAAGACCTTGTTGCGCCACTGTCCACAAAGGAGTGCACCTTCCTTAATCTGTTAATAAGGAGTACGCTTTCCAATCTACATCAAATTAACCACCGCATCACCATTATTATCCCCTGATAATACTTCTCTGAGGAATTATGCGATGTTTTAAGATAATGCATATGGTGCAATAACGTCTGTGACTTCTTGATCGCTCTCTGTCTCTTCTCAGCCTCAATTCTTCGTGCAACCGCTTTTATTACCGTGGTTTGGATCATCAGCCTGCCCGTTTGGTAGGTGTGGTTAGAGATGACGTCACAAAGTCTGGTACGATTATACAGAATTAGGAGCAATGGACAAGACAAAGGGAACCGCGTCTGTCCCCTGATCTAAACCACTGAACACCGGCGCTCCATATTGAAGCATTGAATGAAAAAGGTAGTCCTATGTGAAATTAACATTAAGTGCAGATAATTTTGCTCTAACAAGATTTGTGTTACTTGTTTACATAATCCCCTTTGCGGGAATATGTTATAGCAGATGTTGGATACAACAACTGCCAGTCTCGTGTGCCAACCTCACAACGTTTTATCTATGTTTTGGGACAACAGATGGGAAACCACAACGCAGAAGTCTAGACCACAATTTTGATGTCGGAACTGGATTCGAACCTACGACCTCATGCTTGGGAAGACCATATTATACTGGATTCGAACCTACGACCTCATGCTTGAAAAGACGCATATTATACCACTGAGCCACACTTCTCCTGTTCTTGATGTCTGTAGCAGGTTTCAGCCTTGGTGGTGGAAATATTTTGAATATTTTGAACCAGATTTACCAACGGTACACAATATACTAACTGGAGGGGAAGAGTGTGGGAGGGTTCCCCCATCCCCCACTGAGCCTCGAAGGGCTGCTACCGGCGATTTCCAAGGACATTAGATACAATTTCAGAAGACATTTCAAAAGTTTTTAATCTGCTGCACGGGCACTATTTTATTGATTTGAGAGCTAGTTTTGTGCACCAGTAGCGCCAGATACGCCTCTGTAAAGCTGCTACTACTAATATTTGGAAGCTGCTAGATAGACGTGTGTACCGGCGGCGTGGGATGCGCCACTGTAAAGTGCACGTGGTGGGGATTCACCCCTAATGTAGCTGTAAGCAAGGTGGTGGAACTCTTTACATTTTTCAGTGGGCAGGTGAAAAGAGGGAAACGGGGACGTGGTACACTGAAGCAGATAATTTTCTTTTCTTTTACAAGATGCTCTTTTCTTTTGTACCCCCGCATGTTTAGGACCAGAGATTGAGCTGTTGTGAAGTATTTATCTGTACTTTGTTTGTTGTTGCATTTTTGCCATTTACAACTTTGTAGGAATTTTGAAAAATTCACTTAGTCGGTGACACGTCACATCCGGGAGATGACGTCATTTGGTGGAGTGAAAACAAACCTTTGTGCGATACACGCTGGCAAGTCCGTATGCATTTACTGTATGCGGTATGTAAACAAACACAGCTGATCGCTTTGTTTTCACTCCAATGCGAGGTGAATGTGCGCGGTTGCTATGCGGTCTGATGACCTCAGGTCACATTTCCGACCAAGTGAATAGATAAATTCATTTGAAGGTTTACAAACTGAAATTCAACCACTATGTTAAATATTCTAACGGTCTGAACTGCTGTTTTATTTCATATAATAAATATTATTAATTTAATAGGACATTGCAAATAGCAGAAAATGGCAGTTCCACGAACGCACATTTTGTAAATATACTCAGCTCTTAATGTATTTTATTGTACAGTTATATATGTAATAATTCTATTTTATCATTTTTTTCTCTTGTTTATTTTGAAATTCTCCCAACAAAACATCACAAAATTATAACATGATTATATTTCATTATTTGACAGAATAAAATGACTTATAATATAACAGAATAACCACAACTTCAGAAACTATACTTATAAACCTTGAAAGTTGTAAAACTGTGAGCCATAGCATCAAAAACCTATCCCATTCATTGTGATTCATGTTGTTCTTTAATATACATCTTTGTAAGATCAAACAATCGCTTAAAAACAGTTGTAATTCTATTATTGAAGGCTTAGAGTTAGAGGCTTTTTCGTTAAAAATATATGACTTTAAAAGAATGACAATCAAATTAAGCATACGATCTAAATAACTCACCAAGTATAATCATTTCCGTGCACATTTTGAACAGTAGAGTCAATACCACAATTTGACAATAGTCTAAGCGTGTATGTAATAACTGCCATAGGGTCTGAGCAGAAGAACAATGAAAGAATAAATGTTGAATCGCTCAACTGCATTGTCACAAAAATCACAATATTTTGAATCAACAGCTTTAATGATTTTAAGATAAGAATTGGTGGGAATAATACAATGAATAACTCTGTATTGGAACCATCTAATCTTAGCATCGTTGGACACATTTAAAAGGAGTGGAACAAGAAACAGATCATGTTTTCTACGTATTACTGGCATTTAACTTTTCACGCCACTTAAACAAGGCTTTGCTATCTACAACAGATACAAATAATAGACTGATTGTTATAAACCGTTTTACACAAAAATGTACTTTTCCCTCTCATAGCTAAATAAAAAAAATATTAACAGGACTGGTAAGACGATGGTTAAGAGTTTTAAAGAAATCCCTGTATTCAAATCTGTTACTTTATAAGACCATAGTATCCAACAAAATTAGTGCATATACAGAACGTGTTGGTGAAATGTTCCTAACTAGGAAAATTACCACCACCAGAAATCAAGTTATTAATCATATGTACACCCCTATTAAACCAGTGACGATAAAATAAAACTGGTTTATTATTAATCATAATGCGATTATTATTCCAAATTGGCTGATGTAGAATCACATCATAGTCATTTGCAAAATCAAAATTATAATGTAGTGTGATAAAGTGAATTGAAAACAAAGTTTCCAAAAATCATTTGAAATCGAAAAAGAAATATCTTGAATAAAATAATGTCCATTCAAGAGAACATCTCCTATAATAAAACCATACTTACTCAAGTACCAAGAACAGAAAGAGTTTTTACCAGTATTTGCATCAAATAAACGACAAAAGCAAGTAACTTTTAAAGCTAAATTAGCGGAAGAAAATGTCAGTCATTTTAAGCTCCATTAGCATAGCCATGATAATCTGTCTCCTGCTTACACTATCTGGTTTTTGAATCAAAAGAACCAAGCATTGAGGTCAGGCATAAAATCACTAAGAAGGTGAGGGAAGCGTTAACAAATAGTAACTCAAAAGGGGGCAGGACAATAGATTTCAAAACAGTTATTGCATCAGATAAACAATAGAAGCAAGTAACCTTTAAAGCTAAATTGCGTAAGAAAATGTCAGTCATTTTTAGCCCCATTAGCATAGTCATGAATCATCTGTCTCCTGCTTACACTATCTGGTATATTGTTCCAGATGAATTTAAAGAATAAAGCGTTGAGGCCATGCATAAAATCACTAGAAGGCGAATAGTTAACAAATAGTAATTCAAATGGAGCAGGACAATAAATTTCAAAACAGTTATACAACCCAAAGTTGTTAGATTGCGTCTTGTCCAAATCTGTGTTTATTCTCTTCATTTTGTCCAACAGTCCAAAGCAATGGCATAATTGGCATATATATATATATATATATATATATATATATATATATATATATATATATATATATATATATATATATATATATATATATATATATATATATATATATATATATATATATATATATATATATATATATATATATATATATATATATATATATATATATATATATATATATATATATATATATATATATATATATATATATATATATATATATATATATATATATATATATATATATATATATATATATATATATATATATATATATATAGGGTGCATTCAACATAATTAATTAGTAAATCCACGTGTTGATCTATAAAAGTAAAAACAAAATACAGGAAGATGATAATGTCTATTAAATCAACTTTATTTTATAATCACAAAATTCGCCTGTGTCCTTCTTCAGTGTGAATTACAATACTCATGATAATTATGATAATTTGAATATAAACATACTCAAACAGTGTAGGAGCGCCAAAGTAAAAGCGCGTGTGAATGCGTGTGCTGTGCGTGTTAGTAAGCGTACTATCTGGGAGCGTCGTGTGGAGCGTGGAAAGAGTTCATGAAAGAAGGCGTTGAAAATCAATTGTGGTGTCATGTAGTTTATTTGAATGCGGTGTAATTGCTCAGAAATGACATGTCTTTGTTAAGACCACGAGTCTTGGTTTTGTATTTTACGATGTGTTGTAATTCCGCGAGTCTTCTGTCTTTTGTATTCCTAAAATTTCCTTTCAATAAGCAGATTTTGATGTCATTTACGTTGTGTTCAGGAGGGTTGAAGTGTAAAGGTATAGGAAGTCGTGTCTGATGGAATGTGTATGGTTGTTAAAGCGATAGCTGAATTTACCTCCTGTTTCGCCTGTGTAGTAAGCCTCAGGGCATTTTTGGCAGTATAGAAGGTAGATGACGTTTGCCGAGTCGCAAGTAAAGTTTCCAGGTCTTAGTGTTTGGTTGTTGATCGTGATTTCGGTGTTGGTGTCACGTGTTTACATACTCCACATCTAGCTTTACCACAGGGGGCATTGCAAGAACCAGCGTTTGCAGTGGAACCACAGGAGCTACGGACCGGGACCAGTTTGCTACGAAGGTTAGGTGGTTGTCTTCGTGCATAGATGGGAGGTTGTTCAAAAACCTCACCGATATTGGTATCCATTAGCAAAGAGCTGTAATCATTTTTTATTGATTTGATAAGAGGCTCTAATCTGGGATCATATTTAGGGATAATAGGTATGCGAGTAACTGAGGCTTTTGTCTTGTAAGTGAGGAGTGTGTTTCTGTCCAGGGCGCACACTTGATGGGTAGTAAGCTAAGATCCGTTTAAAAGAATAGCCACGTGAAATAAAGTAACCAAACAAGTTAGCGGCGTCTTCAGTAAAGCTTTTTTGGTTTGAACAGATACGTTTGTAGCTCAAAAGCTGGCTATAGATTAGAGAGTTTTTGAGGTGAATGGGATGAAAGCTGTTGTGCGCAAGGTATGTTTGTCTGTCTGTAGGTTTGGTGTATGTACGTGTAGAGATTTGCTTATTCGCCAGTTGGATGGTAACATCAAGAAAATGTATGCTAGTATTAAAACTATCATATTTGAACTTAATGCCATGGTGATGATTATTAAGCTTATTATTGAATTCTTCCAAGCGATCTGCTCCATGTGTCCATTTTAGAAAAATATCGTCTATGTAACGAAAGTATGTCAGGGGTCTGCAAGTACAATTTGACAGAAACTTTTCTTCAAACACAGCCATGAAGATATTGGCATAGCACGGGGCCATTTTTGTACCCATTGCTGTGCCACATAATTGAAGATAAAATTCTTGATTGAAGGTAAACGCATTATGTTCCAAAATAAATTTGAATAATTTGCAAATGTCATCACTAGAATTTGTGGTTGGTTGTCTTCTGTCAAGAAAGGTTTTGCAAGCATGAATACCTTCTAAATGTGGAATGTTGGTATACATCCAATGTCACTAAGATCGAGTCTTCTGGTATATTCTGAATATCACCCAATTTCTTAAGAAAGTCTGTGGTGTCCTGTATGTAGCTAGGAATGGTTTTAAGTAACGGCTGCACTTTCTTATCCACGTATAAGGAAACATATTCAGTCAGTGTACCGACTCCAGAAACAATCGGACGTCCGGGAGGATCGATATTGAGACGTCGAGCTTAATTGATGAAATTACTCTCGTCACTGTTAGGATCTGCTGGTCGTACTAGACCCGGCAGTTTGTGGCGCTTGGGTAGTGTATAAAACGTTCCAGCTTAAGGTCGGGGAGGAATGAGCTTGCTTACCTCCTCTTGCATCCTAGGTTGTAAACTTGATGTCACATTATAAAGTTCTTTGGTGTATGAATTTGTTGGATCTGTATCAAGTCGTTTATAAAAATCCTCGTTGGTGAGCTGTGACTTAGCCTCATCTATGTAGGCTATCTACATTTATCGAGAACAGCGGTGCCGCCTCCCTTATCCGCTGGCTTGATTATGATGCTGTTATTCTTTTGCAGATTGCGGAGTCCATGTCGCTGTTTAACACTTAAATTGTCACGAAGCTTCAATTGGTGTGTTTTCAAGTCATTTAGGAATGCATCTAACTGCTTTTCGATTTTGTTGATATGAGTGTCTAGTGTGGTATTTCTTCCCACGGGGGAAGTCCACAGAGATGGCATTTTGAAAGGATTTAACACAGGAGTATAATCATCAGGTGATGTGTCGTCGGAACTGAAAAATTCAGCTTTGCCTAGGCGAGATGTGTACTCGTGCATATCCTTACAAAGTTCTACATTGTCTAATGAAGGGGTGGGACAAAAGGAGAGTTCCAACTCGAGCAAGCTACATTCATTCTCCGATAATTATGATGGTTTGACAAATTGAAAACTGTGGAAATCTCACCGTTAGGCTGCATGTTCATAAAAGCATGGTGATTGTAGGTAAAATCTGGGATAGTTTCCTTCTCCTGGAGTGCTGTGTGTATAGGTGACTTGTTTATCAAATCTTGAAGCTTTTTGTTCTTCATTTCAAAAAGACATCTTGTTTCTTTCTTTATAAGTTCCTCGAGAAAGTTGAGAGTACCTAATCAGCTAATAGAACTGATGGGTCGTTGAAGATTCCAGAAAGAAACATGCGCGACTGTTCAATTTCGTGGGAAAGTTTTTGTTGTTTAGCGTATGCCCTGCGTAATGCTAACTTCCTTAGCTTTTTCGAAGTCTTTTCGATAAATCGCTGTGGTGCATTATTCCTGGAAGCATTTCTGCGGAGAGGATTATTCAGCATGAAACTCCTAGGTATAAGTTCCAATGTTTTACAGCGCGATATAAAATAAATGTCAGACCTCGTTTGAGCAAGCTTCTGTGTAAGTTTTTCATGAGTTCGTCTAGCGTGGAGTGCATTGACATCTACCAAATAAGGTGCATTCAACATAATTGAATAGTAAATCCACGTGTTGATCCATAAAAGTTAAAGCAAAATACAGAAAGATGATGATGTTTATTAAATCAACTTTATTTTATAATCACAAAATTTTCGGACACGCCTGTGTCCTTCTTCAGTGTGAATTACAATACTCATGATAATTTTGAACATAAACATACGTATATACACAAACAGTGTAAAAGCGCAAAAGTAAATGCGCGTGTGAATGCGTATGTGCTGTGCGTGGTAGTAAGCGTACTATCTGGGAGCGTCGTGTGGAGCGTGGAAAGAGTTCATGAAAGAAGGCGTTGAAAATCAATATATATATATATATATATATATATATATATATATATATATATATATATATATATATATATATATATATATATATATATATATATATATATATATATATATATATATATATATATATATATATATATATATATATATATATATATATATATATATATATATATATGTGTGTGTGTGTGCAATAATGTTATTTTTTGTAGTTTTCTTATTAACTATTTGTGTTTTAACTAACTATGTATTTACCCCGCTAAGCGTAGCGGAGATATTTACGACAGTTATACTTGCCTTCCATGCTATAAATATGCAATCTGGTCCAATGACCTGATTCTAAAGCACTTCTAACCGACCTTAAAAACATAGTTACTAACCCAGCCCTGACCTCCATAATACTGTAATACCTCTAATATTCCTCACTTAACATTCAACCGAGGCCTGAACGAGAGGGGAGGCGGGTCGGGACGCATGGAAAGTAAGTATAACTCTCGTAAATATCCTCGCTACGTTTAGCGGGGTAAATTTACTTAAAGTTATACCTTACCTTCCATGCACAACCGAGGATCGGAAGAAAGGGAGTTCAGGCCGAAGCCTAATTTTCTAAAGGCTGGTCCTAATACTCGCACTAGTTTTATCCTACTTAAAGGACTAGAATCCTTATCCTCTTAAGGACGACAAAACCTCTTGTCTACTATCTGTGGTGTAGCGGTACAGACCACGAGGCCATGAGTTCAAGGTAGACACGCCAGTGCACCGCAAGTGGTTATCAAAGGCCGTGGACATTGACTTGGTTGGCGATGTTATGTCTGTCCGTACGTCGTACCTGTGTTCTCGTCCGGGTCGTATTAAGCGTTTCGTGATAGCATTGTTACTATCATAATCGAATACGCAGGCGACGATCCCGTCATTGTAATTTTGATGTATCATGTAATCGTTCATACTCTAAATCAGAAATTCAGAGCGAATGAGTTGGCATACATCGCGACGGTATCCTCCTCCGAGACCTCAAGGTTGGGTAAGGGGGGGGGTGCCAGGCCGCGGCAGCGGAAGTTGCGGGCGGCGAGGTGCAGGGGCGGTAGCCTCTGCTCCATCGCTTGATACACCAAAGTCTCAGGCATCTGTTTGAGTGTGTCCATGAAAGAGGAATCCGCCAGAAGATTTCCTCTATTTCGCTTCCTTCGCCTCCGCCTGGGCCCAGGAGAGGGCGAGGAAGAGGAGGAAGAGAGTAAGAAGGACAGGTACCGTCGACTCTGTCCTCTCTTGTGCTTACTATTTCGCTCCCTGTCCGTCGTCTGGGGCCTGCCTCGCTCAGGAGAGGTCAGTACCGGAGGAACGGAAGTTTGGGAAGTGCTAGGCCTGCCAGTGTCCGGCGCAAAAAGGTGTACACGTGAGCGTACGCCTACTCCGCTGCGGGGCTCGTCATCGAGCATCCTGCTGAGCGTAGGCGGCGGCCTCGCCTCCCGGGCGGGAGGGTGCTGTCTTCCCCATCTCGGCCGCTCTTTAAAAGTGCCGATCGCGGTGGAGTCTATGCTCTGACCACGCAGCTTGATACCAGTCACTACAAAGTGTACACGGGTTAGACTCGCAGCATAATCTGCACGCGTAACACGTGAGATGGATGTCTCCGGAGCGTAACTTAAAAAAGCGCTTACACGCAACGCATCGCGGGACATTGTGGGTGCATAACGCACCAACACGGGGGGACCTGTCCTCCGTGTCTATGATACTGGTGAAAGTTTAGCAGAACCGTGACGTTCAACGCAAAAAATCTTACAAAAGCACTTCACATGGCCGTGGAACTACGTAGCTGATGGCTACAGTAACAAGAAGAAAATAGCTCACGTGATGCTATGCTTCCTGTGAAGATTGTTTTCTTATCACCTGACCACGTAGCTTCGTAGCTAGTGGGTGTACTTCCAGGGTTATCGTACGTTGTACCTTATCCCGTTAAAAAACTATGGAACCGTACGGACCCGTTCACCGGAGCCGTATGGACCGTAAAGCTTGGGTACAGAGCCGTAAGGAGCCATGCAAAGGACCCGTAAAGTTTGGGTACGGAGCCGTATGGACCCGCACGGAGCCGTTCAATGCACCTGTATGGTACCGTAGCCGTGGAGCTGTATGGAGCCGTTCACCGGAGCCGTGCGAACCCGTGGAAGTAATCCAAGGGCACTACTGCGAGCCCTAAAATTACTTTAGCTCACTTAGGACGCCGCCTCATGTGGCCCAACCAGTCCCTACACAGAAACGTGGTCTACAGCGGTGTAAAAAGGAGTTACCCACCACTACCTGCGCCTTACTGACTCAGTATCGTCGAGACGTGGGTGCTAGTATTGCGTGGTTTATTTTAAGTTACGTCTCAAGACGCAATTTAGCTAATCAATACAGTCTCAAAAATATCTTACGTCCGACAGACCTCAGTAGCGTCGATTCGTGGACCCCCGGGGGGTAAGTCAGTATAAGCTAATAAAATTGACTACTACCTCAGACCTCCGCGGCTCATATCGTCGAGCCGTGGGTCGTGGGGTAAACAAAAAACTCTGAGAGACTAAAAAGATTCATGATATATATAATGTGAAGCGCCTCTTGGCGTTAAAAAAATATAGAAGAAAAAATAAAATATATATATATATATACATATATATATATATATATATATATATATATATATATATATATATATATATATATATATATATATATATATATATATATATATATATATATATATATTTATATATATATAGATATATATATATATATATATATATATATATATATGTATATATATATATATATATATATATATATATATATATATATATATATATATATATATTTAAATATATATATATATATATATATATATATATTTAAAATATATATATATATATATATATATATATATTTAAATATATATATATATATATATATATATATATATATATGTGTGTATATATATATATATATATATATATATATATATATATATATATATATATATATATATATATATATATATATATATATATATATATATAAACTTTAAAAGCGCAGTGGTAGCGTCGAAAACACAAACCACTGTGATCCTGGTGTTTGTGGAGATAAAAAGAAAGGTGAATTATTTTGAAAAGGGGAAGGGGGCAGAGAGACCCATGGTCTCTCCAGCGCCCCATAATTCGCGCTTAACTGTATGCAAGAAATATGAAATCACGAAATGTATGGTAAGGTAAGATGATGTATAGGCGCTCTTGTAAAAACTGGTAGAAGCCGACTCCTCAATCACCCTGTGGTGACGTCGACCTCTTACGCATGCGCCAATATCGAGACGAGAAGTTGGCATACGAGAACCTGTACTGAAGACATCCTCACATGTTAATACAAATGCACAATTTGACCTTCGTTGTCGTGGTGCCGTTAAGACCTCATCAAACAAACAAACAAACAAATGCACTGTATCACGGTCCTACTAAAACACGCCTTAACACGGGCGTGTTTTAGTAGGACCCTTTGCCCCCATTAAGCTTACACTTAGTTAGAGTGTTTTACTTCCATCCGTACAAAGCGGGTGGCTAAAACGAGAGAGTCCCACTCTCGCGGCGGGTGTTTTTAGTCCTAGAGCACCTGGTGTGCCTGTTTAGAAGACCCCATTCCGTTGGGTGGGAGTGTTTATCACCCTAGGCCCCGCCTTTTTACGAGGATAACCGAGCGTTATACAGGGTCCTACTAAAACATGCCCGGAAGACGAAACCACGCGCGGGGTTACAGTAAATATGCCCGGAGCAAAGCTAATGCTGCTTAATGTGAAAATTTCTTTTATTTACCAATGGAAACAGTTTTTATTTACTTTAAATGAAAATACAGTTCCTTTTCCTGCAGCAAGCCTAACGGCACTGATACAGCCTAGCCTAGTACGATGCATGCTGGTACGAATCTTCATACTCCCAACTCATTCGCTCTGAATCTCTGATTTAGAGTATGAACGATTACATGATACATCAAAATTGTATACCCTTAAGCAAAGTCAATAAGCAACTTGATTTTCGGTATGAAGGCTTCCATATTTTAACATGAAAATTAGCACACGGAAACTTGAATTGGTTTTACACCTGGATACACACTTCTCGTTCAAAAATAAAGTTTCGACAGATTTTCTGCGAGCATCTTGACAAAAATCATTGAAGCACAAAATTAAGTAACTTGTACAAAAAACATCTCAAAACTTTTTATTTTGAGAATATGTAATTTTTCTACCTTTAGGTGTGCAACTGTCGCCAAGCTGTCACCAAGCTTGCACTGCCAACAGTATTACACACCCAATATAGAAAAATAGATAATTGAATGCTTGTCGTAAGATTGACAAATTTACCTTTGTAATACTGCAGTTTCAATTTCAAAACAACATTTGTTTCGATTATCACAATTTACAAATTTGATCGCTTTACACATTTATTTCGCTCTTTTAACACAAATCAGCCAAAAAAAAGCACAATCCGTCACGTATTCTCTTTCTTCTTCTTCTTTTTTTGCACACCGTTTCTTCCCAAAAAATTAATGAGAATTGGAATAGCGCCCCCATATTATTCCAAACCTAAGGAAGCTTTCCCCAACATACTCCCCTTCCTCGACAGACTATTTGCTGGCGACACTTTAACACAACCCTTACTGAAACGTGCTATCCATTAGGGAATACAATACTCTGGCTACCATCACTAACTCCCATAGCAACTGGAAATTGAGTCTGTATTATTGCATACCGTACTTATGATACACCACATAGCCTACAGTTAGCCCCTACAAGACCTATCACCAAGAATATGAAGGATATTATATATGTAACATACAATGCTTAACTCCAAAACCATTAATTATACTCAATCTCTGAATTTCTCCATAATTTTAAGTTCACATGACCAATTCTTTTGCTTTTAAACACGCAAAAAAAAAGGATGATACCTATGAAAAACACCTGCTTATCGAGCCAAATTACAATGTTCGTCTAACTTCCCTTGAGCACAATATTTTGAAACTTGTAATTTATCCTAACCACAACTTCTGTTTATCCCAAACTACTTTTATCCCTAGTGGCATAAACTTATAACACTCACCGTCTTTATGATCTCTAAAGGACACACCTTAGTTATACCTCTGATTATTTCTTCCTTGCCAGTTCTAACCTTGACTACCCTAACATCACCATCTGGTCCCTGAAACACTTCTACTACTCTACCTAATGACCAATGACCGCGTATTGTGTCCTTCTCTACTACCAGAACAATGTCATTGACAGCAGGGTCTCACTTCGTTTCCTTCCACTTTTTACATTGATTCAAAGCTGGTAACCACTCTTTTAACCACCTGTTCCAGAAGTGCCGTACAAGTTCTTGCACACGACGCCATATTTTTTGTGGGTCGAGCCTAGTTGTGTCTAATACTTCTTCCGAAGCAATCCTTTCTCTCATCTGTCCGTGCAGGAAATGATTTGGTGTCAGTGGTATTGCATCTTTAGCCGATGCCGATTAATATGTCAAAGATCGTGAATTCATGATCCCCTCTGCGCCTACAAAGGCTGAATGAAGTTCTTCGTCTGTAATGTCTGCATTACTCAGTATTGCATAGATCGCTCTTTTAGCAGACTTGATTCAGCTCTCATGGACGCCACCAAAATGGGGAGTTAAAGGTGGGTTGAACCTCCACTTGATTCCTTTCTCTACGGTCGCATCTTGGATCTTCTTCTTTTTCTTTAATAAATGCATCACCTCCTTTAATTCTCTGTTTGCTCCTACCATTTTCGTACCGTTGTCAGACATAACCTCTTCATGTAGGCCTCTCCGACTGACAAAGTAGAAAAATGCATTTAGAAAGGTGTCCATGTCTAAACCGTACGCCATCTCTAGGTGTACGGCGCGAGTTGATAAACATGTAAACAGGCATAAGTATTGTTTGGTTCTAACTCTGCCTCTCCCTTGAATAGTTAAAAATGGCCCTGCATAATCAACAGCCACTTTAGTCAAGGCTCTCAAACTTGTTACCTTAGTCCTGCTTTGTGGCAATGTAGACATTATTTGCTCTCCTATTTTGGCGATTCTTCGCTTACAGCCCATGCAGTTTCTTTCGCAATCTCGTATTTCTTCTCTGCCGTGGATTACCCTGTATCTTTCAGACAGTAAGGAGAATATATGATTTGTTCCGGCAACATGTCTACCTAAGTCATGGTATTTCTTTACAATGAACTTGGTGACTTGATGTTTTCTTGGTAAGATGATTGGGTACCTGACGTCATATGGCAATGTTTCAACTATGCTTAAGCGTCCATTCATACGCAATACTCCATCGTCATCAATTTGCGGTATCGATATACTAAGCACACTATTCGTAGTAACAGCACCATTTTTCTTCAAATTGTTGATGTTGATCTTGAAGGACTCCTGTTGTGCTTGTCGCATAACTTTCAGCTCGGCTTGCTGGATTTCCTCGGGCTCCAACACCCCTTGGCATCTTTCGTTTTGGCTCGAACGGCAATTGGCTACAAATCTATTGACATATGTCAATATCCTAATCAGTCTAGACCAACTAGAATACCTCTCTGGATTTAATCTCCATTCTTTCTCAGTTGCTAACGGCATAGCCTCAAAAAAAAGATTGCACACACCTTTTCTGTTCTTTTTTCACTCCACTGTCCTCAACCTTGTTGACCGGCTAATGATCTACGGGCATCTTTAAAAATTCAGGACCACTCCACCACATCTTATTTGCCTTCAAATTTGCAACCGAAGAGCCTCTGGAAGCGATGCCTGCTGGATTTAAATTGGTTGGTACATGCCGCTACTGGCTCGGATTGGTCTGTTGTTGGAACTTGCCAACTCTCTTTGCCACAAATAGCTTGAAAGATCTACTCCTTCCTCTGATAAACCAGAGAACATTCATGCTGTCCCTCCAGAATATGACTCTCTTGATGTCAAACTTCAATATTTTCACATTGGATACCATCAGCTAAAGCCCCAATATTGCTGCCATCAAATCTAATCTGGGTATACTCATGGACTTAAGAGGAGCAGCCTTTGTCTTTGAAGCTATCAGTCTCACAGAAAACTTATTGTTGTTTTCACTTCTCAAATACACCAGTGCCGCGTATGCATCATTTGATGCGTCAATGAAGGTGTGGATCTGTTGACATCCACCATCTGTCGGTATGATACATCTAGGGACCTCCAACTCATTGAGGTCTTTCAGACCACTTAGCCAATTTTCAACCCGCACAGTAATATCTTGTGGTATGACTTCATCCCAAGAGATGCCACTAGCCCATAATTCTTGAAAAAGTATCTTTGCTGAAACTACAAATGGAGCCAGGAAGCCAAGTGGATCAAACAACGTGGAAATCTGATTTAATACATTTCTCTAAGTCATTTCCCAAGAGTTCTATGTGATCCTCTGAAAACAAATACATCTTTGTCTGCAATCCACGTTAGACCCAAGGTCTTGACTGATGGTAATTCACTCTCATTTAGTTTCTTCTCTTTTGCTCTGTCCTCTTCTGGCAGTCTGGTATCACTTCTAGCACTTTCTCTGAATTTGATAACCACTTTCTGGCCTTCATACCAGCTTTCTCCCATAACTCAGTCAGTTGATGATATAAGTCAATTGCTGCACCTACCTCTTTTACCGAGTCCATACTGTCGTCCATATAAGTACTCTTTAATACAGTTGCTGCAGCCCTAGGATACTCCTGTTGATACTTCTTAGCATTTTCCTGAGAAACGCTCTGTGATATGAATGGCGCTGCGTTTACTCCAAAAACAAGTCTCTTGAAGTCATACATTTCAATCTCTTTTGTGACAGTTAATCATCTCCACAGGAATCTAAACATGGGTCTATCCTCTTCAACGATTCCGATCTGCAAGTACATCTCAGAAATGTCACATACTAATGCGATATTGTTCTTCGTAAATCTTAACAAAACATCAAAGAAATTGTTTTGCAATTTAGGCCCATTACAAATCATATCATTTAAGGACACTCCCTGGTAATTGGCTGATGCGTCATCAACAATTCTGATTTTAGTTGTCTCACGATCCAACTTTACAACTGGAAAATGTGGTAAGAACCACTGTTGTCGTGGTTCAACATTGTTTGGATTTACTTTAGCTATATAACCGTTATCAAGGTAGTTGTCTATAACACCCTTATAAGCTACCCTATAGTGTCTCATCTCTTACTAACCTTTTTCTAGACACTCCAATCTCTTAACAGCCATATCGTACTTAGTCTTAGGCATATGACTCTTTTCTTCCTTCCATGGAATATTCACACTGTATTGACTATTATCTTGCATACTTGTCATAGACTTGTATACTATTTTAATTGCCCTTTCTTCTTCTGCAGTATAGTACTTGACGTCCTTATCTAACCCCACAGTGTCTATTTCCCAGAACTTTCTCAACATTGTATCGGGATCAATAGGTTCAACTAAACTGGATTTGTAAGTATTGGCATGGAGCGAGGTAGCTCTTGAACCATTACTTATTTTACCTACACAAGTCCAAACCAGGGGTGTTAATCTAGCTATAGCTTCCCCTAGACCTCATGTCTTTCTTCTGGGGGTGTGTGTGGATGATCAACACCAATCAGTATATTTACTACTCTTCTCTTACTATTGACTACAGGAAAATCAATGTCTTTCATATGTTCCCAATCTTTACTTCTCCTATTCCACTCAGTAAGTTCTATATTCCCAGTTACATTATTTGTGTCAGTGCATCTACCACGTACTTCTTTGACTTATCTAGTGAGGATATGCAAACTTTAACTGGCTTTGTCATGAAGCTTTCCTCTTTACCGTACAGCAAACTGACAATTATTTCTTCGTCTACTCCATTAAGCCCTTATTCACTACACAAATCAGAGTTAATGTAAGTTTGATTACTACCATCGTCCAACAAGGCATTTACTTTCTTGGTTTTACTGCCATTGCTCACAATTACAGACACGGTACGCAATGCAACTGATGGACTTTGACTCAGGAATGTTGTATTATTCTTTACCATTTCTGTAGCGTTTGTACCCTCCCTTCCATGGGATCTCTAGGATTTCTTGTCTTTGATGCTATTGTATTTCTTTTCGTCATATGCAACAATCTATTATGATCACTTCTGCAACCATCAATGCAGCACGACATTACTCGTGAGCAAGCTATTGCCATATGATTGCCAAGGCACTTAAAGCACAGTTTTTCTTTACTGGCCACATTCCATCGCTCATAAACATCCAATCCTTTGAATTGAGAATATTACCACACCTTATGGTTCCCATCACAGCATACACATTTTCTGGGATTTCTCTCTACATCGGCACTACTAGTACTATGATAGACCCTATTACTCTCAACCTCAGCTGATCTGTTATCCCTAACCTTCCATGTAGTATCAGTATCCACCTGACACCCATACATAGTGCTACCCACTTCCGCTTGCCCTTTAACAAACGTGAGAATGTCCTTGAAGGTAAGCTCCTGATCTTTTAATACCTCATGAGCTACATTGGCCCACTTAGCTTGCATAAACCTCGGAAGGAGACTGCAATTCTAACAGATTGAAGGTACTGTTCAAATCATTGACGTAGCCCATGTTAGTCAGGGTTGTATGGCACTTTTTCATGGCCCCCACTAGTGACTATGACCATTCACTTTCCCCAACGTTAGCCTGCTTTTTTTTCTCAACAGAATGCTCTTCAGTACATTTAACACTAAGTGAGGTTGACCAAATTGTTTCTGAAGAAATTTAGGGCCCGTTGGTATCCTTCAGGCCCTAGCAGGGAACAACTCTCGATACATGCCTTAGCCTTCCCCTCACATAGTTGTAATAGATACTGAAGTCTAGCACTATCGTTATTTAATTTACAAGCAACATTTGTTTCAAAATTTGAGATAAATCCCCAGTATTCTCCTGGGTCGCCATGAAATTGTTGTACTTCTGCTTTTAGTAATTTTAGTGCTGACTTCAATGCTACCATATTAGTACTCACATCATCTTCACTTTTATCATATGTGATTTCATTAACCTCTTTTTCAGTTTCTAGCACAGTCCAGTCTCTTTGCCCAGACCTTTATTTCCAGTACCTGTGGCTGCATTTGTATCAGTTACAGTTTTCTGAGTCTCTTTTTTTGCCTGCCAGGTCCTCCATCAATTTTCTGGATTGGCGACGCGCCTCCACATATTCAGCCTCACACTCCTCCATCCACCTCTCGGCCTCCTGGAACTGTTCATCATCCAGCGCCTCAACAAGGTTTTCGTGGGATTCTTCAATTGACTGGAAAGCAAGTTCCGCCTTACTCAATAATTCTTTAATATCTCCATCCGTGTCTTCTTCCTTCAATACCTTCAATATCCTTGTTACTTTTCCTTTTCTATTTCTGTGTTGAATCTTTAATGTTTTTATTCTGTCCTCCATGTTTGTCTTCCATTTTACTATTTTTTTCTTTTTCTTTTAACAACAACAAGTTCACTTAATATTCCTCTTTGGACTATTTCGCAAGGCTCGCTCAACATAATATTCCGTTTTTGTTTTTTGCAAATTAGCTCAATAATATTCTTCACTTTGTGTACCAGCAAGACCAAGTTCACTGAACAATATCATTATTTCAATAACATTTAGAAGGTTCGCATTTGTATTCACTTTGGCTTCTTTTTTAATGTGTCCTCACGCTAGCTCAAAATTTGTTGTAATATTAATTCAAGGTCCTGCTTAGTTCGCTCAATGATTATGACCCATTTTAAATTGGTCGCACACTCATTTTCAGGTTCGGAAATACCACTACCACTTTACCAGTCCCATATGTGTATGCTGCAAAATAATTAAAAGCCACCTGAAGTTGAACCCTTGCGCACATCTTTTACATCAATTTGTTCAAAAGGCTAATTTTTCACTTCGATACTCTTTATTTCTCTTCAGTATAGATTCGGTGTCCATAAGTCTCGCAAACGTGATGTAGTCTTAACGTTATTTCAGCGGCACTGATATGGTATTAAATGTCACGCAGGCTGAAGTGTACATGTACGGCGAAAGTCTGTTCACTGACTAACGTTACTGTGTTGACTACAGCTTATTCGCATTATATTTCCGAGTTTACTCACAGTTCCATTTTAATCATATGCAACTTGCGACTTTTTTCTCACCACCTCGTTTCTAACCTGGTCCATCTTGGTCACACCGTATGCGAACCTCAGCATTTTCATCTCCGCAACTTCCATCTTATGTTCCTCCTTCTTTGTGAGGGTACGGACTCCATCCCATACAGCATCGCTGGTCGAGTCACCATGGTCTTGTAAATCCTCCCTTTAACTCGCACCGGTGCTTTCCTATCGCACAGTATGCCTGTGATTTTTCTCCAGCTGCTCCAGCCGGTCTGTATTTTCCTCTGCACCTCTTTGCTAGACCCTCTATCTTCTTGCACAGTGGACCTCAGGCACTTAAATTCTGTCATCTGGGAACTCTCTCCCCCTGCATCATGATGCTTCCTTCTACTTTAAAACCTCCTCCTGTGCACATGTATTCAGTTTCCTTTCTACTGACTTTCAGGCCTCTATCCTCCAGTGCCTTTCTCCAAGCCTCAACCTTCTCTCTACATCTTCCTTTGTCTTGTCACATAGGATCACATCAGCTGCGAACAGCATATCCCAAGGTGCCTTTCTCCTTATCTCTTCTGCCAGGTAAACCATTATCACAGCAAACAGGAAAGGGCTCAGAGCTGAGCCTTGGTGGACTTCAACAGTCACTTTAAAAGTATCACTGAGACCATCCACGCATCTGACTTGGGTTGAACTTCCGTCATACATGTCTTGCACCAGCCTCACGTAGGTCTCTGGTTCACCTTTAAGTCTAAGGCAGTTCCACACCTCCTCTCTAGCCACTCTATCATATACCTTTTCCAAGTCAATAAAAACGTAGAGGAGATTCAGCTGTCCTTCCCTGTATATCTCAATTAATTGTCTGAGGGCGAAAATGGCATCAGTCGTACTCCTACCTGGCATGAAACCAAACTGCTCATCTCCGATCTCAACCATATCTCTGAGCCGGCCATCTATCACTCTCTCCCATATCTTCATGGTGTGAGACATAAGCTTTATGCCTTTATAGTTGCCGCAATCCTGAACATCGCCCTTGTTCTTATAGATCGGGACTAATATGCTGATTCTCCATTCGTCAGGCATTATACCAGAGATGATGATGTTGTTGAACCAGTCCTTCAGCAACTTGACCCCTGTTTTCTACAGGCAGGTCCATACTTCCGCAAGGATGTCATCAGGGCCCACCTCTTCCCTTTCCTTATTTCCTTAGAGCTTTCTCCACTTTTTCCTCCGTTACCGGTTCCACGGCTTCCTCTATACCAGTTGGGACTGTTCTTTCTACGCTTTTATTTTCCACATTCATTAGCCTTTCAAAGTAATCTCTCCATCGCATACGGATCTCCTCATCATCTGTCAATGTCCTACCATCCTCATCTTTTATCAACTTAGCCTGGTACACATCTGCAGAGTTCCTGTTCTTCTGCTTGGCCATCCGAATTGCCTTTTTCTGTCCATCCTCTCCATCAAGACTATCGTATAGTTCCGTGTAAGCAGTAGCCTTTGCTTTAGCCACTGCCTTCTTTGCCACCTTATTGGCCTCTTTGTACTCTGCCATGGATGAACACAATTCACAAATTTGATCGCTTTACACATTTATTTTGCTCTTTTAATACGAATCACAAAAAAAAAAAACACAATCCGTCACGTATTCTCTTTCTTCTTCTTCTTTTTTTGCACACCGTTTCTTCCCAAAAAATTAATGATAATTGGAATAGCAACCCCATTCCACTCCGTTTCTTCACAAAAAAATAATAATAATTGGAATAGCGCCCCCATAATATTCTAAACCTAAGGAAACTCTTCTCAACAACAATAATAATTATAACAACAATAAATCAATTTAATGACAGTAAAACTCCTTTAAAACAGTTGTCTTCATGAGACTCTTTTAGCGTTCTTCACTCTTTTCCTTTGGTCTGGTTTTCTTGCACTTTTTGGCTTCTAAAGTATTGTTAACAAACCGTCAGTTGACGTATTTATCTTCATTTTTGGTGGAACCCCCTTTTGAATTTTTTTAAGATGTTTTCTTTTTTCCCTCTGATTTTTGAATCCAGATCTCTGGCCTAACATAAGATTTCCTTTTCTGTATAATGCACGTCTCACATCCAATTGCTGGAAGCTAACAATTTTGTACAATCAATCTATCTAAATCTGAAATTTTGAGTGTCCTTAAATTTCTACTGAATTTTAAAATATTGTTCATACTTTCGCATGAGTTGTTCTTCCAATCAATCGGGATCCTTCTGTTACTTTGCCTTGGTCGAACAATAGACGACCTTATCTTTTGTGCTATTCTTTTTTAATACTTATTAATAAATTTCGGAAGACTATTACAATACTCGTCCAAAAGTTCATCTGATTTCAAATCGAATTCTTCTTCAGATTCACCTTTATCAAGTCCTTCTCCAAACATATCATTCAATACTTTTCTTTACGTTTTGGCATCGGTCCCAACCTTTCTAGTTGAAAAGCGACGAACATTCTCTTCTAAATGTCTAATACATCAAATCTGTCTCGAGGAAGGAAAACAATCCTTTATGGCCTTTGTAAGTGTTGCTTCTTCATCTGACCCAATGACCCTATTCGACAGCTGTGTCCCACCAAAAGCCCCTTCAAATTTGTTCTGCAAGTACGGAACAAATCGATGGTAAGTTTCATATCTTCCATCTCAGTGTAAATATAATGCCCCCAGCATGATCGAATGATTCTGAGTTGCTTTCCTTACAAAGTTCTGTAAGTTTTAAGTTTTCATGTCTTCGTTTTCAAGTTGTCAGTCATGTCAATTTGGATTTCATCCTCCTTGATTTGCGAACAAATGGTGGACACATGCCCCCTTACTCTGGCCATGTCTCAAATAAATGTTTGTTTGCCCCTTTTTGTGGAAAATTGTAAGGCGGAATTTTTTGTTGTTTTTGCTCCCTCAGGAATAAGTATCAAGAACATTTATAAGACAGAATTAAAACACTTCATTTCATTTTCAGATTGTTGGTTCCTTTCGTTTTGCTCAGTTTTTATATCTCCCTTCTGTTTTTGTGTTATTTGGGATTTTCTTTCACTTGCCTGACACTCTTGTTACACACTGGCAGGACAAGTTTGAATTCTTAATCTCTTGTGGGCGGTGGGCTCCATTTTTTTTTGCACGCACAAAAACAGTTAAATGTTATTGCCACACCATCTTGTAGTGACTTTTACAAAGCGTAGGGATTTAAAAAAATATATAATTTTTTTTAACGCTGTCCTTATTTTTGGGCGGAGGAGGGCAAACAAACAGCTTTAATTTAGGCCTAATGGTGATTTGGGACAAACAATGTGGGCAGAGCATGCACCCTCATACTACATACCACTGTACAAATAATAACCACTGAAGGACAATGTCTGATTTGCTATTTGAGTCCTGCAAGATGATAGTAGTATCTCCAATACCACTTTGGAATGCTACAAAGCAAGCAATTCCCAGAATTGTTTTCAAATCACCTGTGTTTGATTTACATATCTTAAAAAAAGAAAACAAGAAACTCAATGCAATGAAAATATCTTTTATCTTTTATCCACCTCTCCCATGATAATATACATTATAATATTTGTACAATATTTACAATCACTATTTTATACATATATACAAATTATCAAGAATGTTTGAGAATATGAATGTGAATATAAAGTAATCATTCTCAAATACATGTCTGCTACTTATAAATATCAGAAAACAGCTTTGGACTGGATTTAAGATTGAAGAATACAATGAATAAAATGCTGTACTTTTGATAAAATTTGGCATTTATATGAAAAGAATAAATATTGTTTATTTAAGAATACATATATTCCCTTTTATACTTTGCATTTTTAAGTACTAGCCTTATTCAAAAATGCACCTCTAAAAAAATTAATGTTATGCTTGGAAATTCTTTTGATTTACATATGTTTAAAGTTAAAATGCAAATATCTTAATTCAAACAAACCTCAGCTGGTTTATCTGTTAATACCGTATGAAACCAGGGATGTGGCTCTTTTGGGTTCAGACCCCCTAGCTCACATTTAACATTTACCTCACGAATCTCTACTTATCACATGTCTATAAATACACTATCATCTACTACACTGCCATCTAAATAAAATGGTCCTGAAAAAAAGAAAAAAAAATGTAGGGAAAATATTATGTTTGTTGGATATTTTCTGTTAGGAAAATCTGCAAGGTATTTCTTATTTGTAAATCTGAAAGATTAGTATGAGCTTCCTGGAAAGTTTGTACTAAAAATAACATTTCACCTAGTACCTGAATGAAGTTTTTGCTAATTTGTAACAAAAAATGATGCGCAATTATGCAATGATAACTTTATATCCTCATATGGACCCATGCAAACACACACATCTCCGTTGCTGCAAGAGGCTGCCATACAAACTCAGTAATACTTCAGTAGTTGGATTCTTTCTTCCATTTTGAATACAGAAAGTGACCATCACGTGAATACATCCAATAATACAGAAATGTGATGACATTTACCTACCCACAGAAATTACTACAAATTGACAGTTTCACAACTAAATGTCCTCCAATCAGAGGAACAATCAATTTCATCAATAATTTTCATGTGTTTTCTCCCCAACCATACATTTTAGTGCATTGAGTCCCCACCCCATCCAATTCTCTTTCTAATCAATAATTCCAGAACTTTAAATATATTTGAAAATGCAATAAGCATTGTACATTTAGACAACAATTTCTTCTTCATGACATTTATACACTTGTCAATAGTAGTCCAGGAACCTCTTTCATTAAGCTATAGTGGGATGAAGAGAGGAATATATGGGCGAAGGTCTTTTTTAGCACCGGAGCATTGTTTTTATATTGGTTGCTTCACTGTGTTTAACAACACATCAACAGTAAGGATGAAATTGTATCATAGAGTATTTAACTTAGATCAGCATTATAACGCAAAGTGTGAAAAGATATTTGAAAAAATGAAGCTCGCTTGAGCTCAAGCCTTACAGGTTGACTACAAATGCAGAAACAACGTTTAGTAACTTCTTAGTTATGTATCTGTAAGTGCTTTGCAATTGATTTGTAAATTATGTACCAATTTCCCAAAAACATTACACACTGTGTCATCCTAAAATACTCTGGACCTGAAAGAAAATGTTCTGTAATTGATTTTATGCTTGTTACTTGTGTCCTAATTTCCCTACAGAATAGGAAAGGTCATGATTTCCTACATCCTTTAATCTCACAAAACAAGGCTTTAATAACATCATTCTTATCACCTAGCAATTTCTTTGTTTCTAGTGTTTTGCAAAAGGCCTCTTACCAGCACATAACTTATAGTAGTACTACAAAAGATCTCTTACCAACATATAACTTATAATACTTATTTATAGTACACTATACGTCAAAGTGCAAAGGATATGAAATTGGTATCGTTTTCTTATATTTTGTGGGAAGAGTCACTTCCAACCGATGCGCATGTAAATGAATTTAACATGCAGGAAATTATTTTAAAGCTTTCCATCACCCCAAAAAATTAAGACTTTCTTTTCCTTTCCATTCGCCATCTGCAAATTGTCTTGACCAACCACAAAAACTTAAAAAACTTTGTAAAAGGTCATGCAATTTAAAATTCTGCACAACTGCGAACCACTGATTTGGATGGTTTGCGAATAGTTTTGAAATTTCAGTGTGCTCATTCTGCACAAAAGATACTTTCCAATATTTTGTGTAACATTTTCAAATATGGTGGCTGTTGACTGCAATGTTTAAATACCTTTCACAAATGCTCCAATCTTATCCTTCTGCCCAGAAGCTGGCAGTTTGTTTTTCCTTCCAACTTCTCCACGGCTTAACATGCTTTAGAATAGACAAAAACTTGAAGAAATAATAATTTCCAATTATTGTTATAAATAAATGGAGTGTAACAATACATTCATCGAATTGATGGAATATATCACCAACATTAATAATACATTAATCGAATTGATGGAACATATCACCAACATTAATAATACATTCATTGAATTGATGGAACATATCACCAACATTAATAATATATTCATCAAATTGATGGAACATATCACCAACATTAATAATACATTAATTGAATTGATGGAACATATCACCAACATTAACAATACATTCATCAAATTGATGGAACAAATCACCAACATTAACAATACATTCATTGAATTGATGGAACATATCACCAACATTAACAATACATTCATCAAATTGATGGAACAAATCACCAACATTAATAATACATTCATTGAATTGATGGAACATATCACCAACATTAATACATTCATTGAATTGATGGAACAAATCACCAACATTAATAATACATTCATTGAATTAATGGAACATATCACCAACATTAATAATACATTCATTGAATTTATGGAACATATCACCAACATTAATAATACATTCATTGAATTGATGGAACAAATCACCAACATTAATAATACATTCATTGAATTAATGGAACATATCACCAATATTAATAATACATTCATCAAATTGATGAAACATACCAACATTAATAATACATTCATTGAATTGATGGAACATATCACCAACATAAACAATACATTCATCGAATTGATGGAAGAGATCACCAACATTAATAATACATTCATTGGATTGATGAAACATATCACCAACATTAATAAAAATGACCACTGCAAATAATAGACTACACAGATTTGAGCTAAATAAAGTTTTTCCTCAAAAAGTGATGAAAAACCAAATAAAGCTGTTTTAGTTTTCAAGTTCCAGTGCCAAAGTCCATACCTTCATGAGAATAAAGACATTCCTTTTAGTTTGCAATGACTTAATCTTATTCACCCGAGGACGAGCTTTTCACATTCTAAGAGTTATATTGAAAACTTTTCAAAGCAGTTATTTCATCTCACTTTCAAATTATCATCAACTTTTGTGAGCACCAGACGAGTTTCATTATTACAATAAAGGGGATTAAGCACATAAGTACATGACTGATGGGGTATGGCTAGTAAAGCATGAGAGCAGACCAGCATCAACAACAGTTACAAATCTAGCTTTGTTTAATGGCACATTAACAGCTGAAGTCATATTTTTTAGGTCGGACATCCGGGATTGTTGTGGTGCACGGCGATGTAACAATGCTTTTTTGACGATCCCAAACTGAAGTCAAAGGGGAAAACAAACAATCAGTTATCATTGCAGTCAATGGGAGAAAACGTTTTTTTTTTCCTTCTCATTTTTCAACAAATACTGGACAGAATTTATTTTTCTTCACAAATGCTGTGTATTAGATAATAGTTTCCAACATATATAAGTACCATTAATTTTCGCTGGCTGGCTGAGGTGACACAAGTATTCATAAAAAATATCCCATTAATTGTAATAATAAAACTTTCCCCTCCAACTTGGCAAAACCGTACTAAGCCCGTACACGGTTACGTCAACTCCGACCACGAGAATGAGCCAGAGGGGTAACGGAAGAACCAGTGAGAATAACCAGAGATTTCAATTAAAATCCCTTCCCAACCAATGAAAGGTGGTGTGGTGCTTATCCATAGTGAAAGCAAATGAGAGTCAACGACTCACATCAGAAAACATAATGCTGTTAGCTTGTTTGTTTGGTGAGGTTTAACGGCACCACAACAGCGATAGTCAAATAGATTAGATTATGTCAGAGGTGAAAAGAGGTCAGAGAAGTCAGACAGAGTGTGGTAGGCAGATATAGGTGAGGGATAGGGTAAGATTAACTACACATTAGATATGGAGGAAATTTATTGTCTTTCTTTTTTCTGGGGATTTTTTGTGTGAAAATTATTCAGAAATATGAGATGAAAACATTTTAAGATAGTTCTGTAAGATTGATTTTCCCAATTGCATAGGTTGAGTTTTACAATGTATGTATGGCTTTAAAGAGAAGCTTTGTGGCTTACATAGTATTGAATCAATTCTAAATTATCTTCACTTAAGTTGCTTATAACTTTCAGTGACTGTTTTGGCTTTCCAGATATGCAGAAAATGTTTAAATACTTTACTAAATATTTCAAAAGGCTGAAATTAAATAGTCTCTGACATACAAGTAAAATCAATAATACAATTATTACTAAAATCTATTAAAGATTATATGACACATATCATAATATGCTGTATTGGAGCATTTAATTTCTAAAAATAATACCCTTTACAAAAAATTACATCCTTACTTTAATATGAACATGCATAGACTTACAGTACTAGCTATGAATATTGATGTTCCACCATTACTGATCTAATCCTTGTTCCCACAATGCTTAGACCTAGAATACTACAGCCCAGTGGTGATAAAACTCCACATTAAAGGTGCAGGGACAGACAATTATAAAGTAATTACCTTGTACTGTATTACCCAAGGCTGCGAAATGTACAAATTACCCTCCTTCATTTTTTACCCCCAAAACACCCACTCAAAAGAGACTACTTCACACTAGCGTTCAGTATCAGAAAGGAGCAGTGCAGCAACTACAATCTTGGACAAAACTGTTGGTACAGATCAGTGTCACAAAGAGCTAAATATTTAGTGTTGTGATTGTTCATTATTTCCTTGCACGATTTTCAACTCTCTGCACCCTTCCATGTTTTGTGTTTTTGCCTAATTGAAAAAAATTAAGGAAAAAATACATGAATAATGGTCAACATTGAATGGGGTGGGGAGGGAGGGAAGGTTTGATATATTTAGGGTAGGGGACACTGGTGGGGGATGGATATGGTATACCAATTTCTCTATGAAAGATCTGTAGTTTTACACCAAATTTAGGTAAAATTTTCTACTAGGAATAAACCAGTCAAGAGTATGTACTTGTGGCCATAACCTGTTTTTACACTTCATGTGGGTAAATTACCCAGATTTTCAAGCAATTATTCTGTTTTTCATAAAATTGTAATTATTTCTAACCTAAAACGGTAACTTACATTATCACCCTCCCAATTGAAAAGTCTAGATCCCAGTGTTCAACTTCCTCAAAATATTTCTTATCTGTGGATGCTTCCATTAGCGATATTACAAATATTTAAAAAATGAGTAGAAAAATTAAGAATGTAAAAAAATACCAAATATCTTGTCATTATACAAAAATCACAGATGCCCTTTTATTTCAATACGCTTTTTAAAGCTATTAGAACATAGCTGTTACGATGCATGAATTCGTTGATTAACTAATAATCATAGAGCTAGCATTCAATTCATCTAGCGTTCCCAATGCTTTACAAGGCAGCACCCAGCAGTACCCTCCCATCATAGCCCTGTCAGCCTATAGGATGCAATTTTCATCTGGTCTAATGCGATGAAACAAACAGCACAACTTGACGTTATACTGTATTATGCAACTTGCATACATAGTGATGTTATAACTGTCAGAGAGTGTACTATCATTAGCACACCTGCAGGAAGATATATCCTTTGTACGAAAAACCAACTGCCTTTTAAAAGTATCACTGACCGCCCCAAATTTGCTTGAAACAATTAGGGGAGGGATACGTACAGTCTCCACCGTTACCACATTTGATGGTTTTATGCCCCTGGGGGAACTTTCAGGTCATTTTGTGACTTGCATGATGTGATATGGACAAATAAGCACCAATATATGCCAAGTCTTCAGATCAGAACAACTTAAACAGCTTCCCGTGAGATCATGCAACAAGTCAAATCCAGCCAATGCATCTATGTCTTCGACTGTTGACCATGAGTGGAATAGTTTGCAAGGACCTCAAATACACCTGGCTCACATCCACCTGGCTCTCATCACATCCACCTGGCTCACATCCACCTGGCTCACATCCTCAGGTTCACATGCAAGTATAGACCTCTTCTACGTAGCATGAGTTGGTAGAACCCTTCAATGACGTCTATAAATCAGTGCTTTCTTCATACTGCTGACTTTTTGCATCTCTATATATAAAAAAGAAAAAAAATACGTTGGTTATCCAAAATCCCAAATTGTGCAGATTCAGTGTGAAACTTAAAGCATCATACTTTCTTGTTAAGAGAATGGTTGTTATGTCTCACAGATACCCAGGGTTTTTGTTATATTGAGGTTCAGTATCATGCATTTAAGCATTACCGCAATAAAACAACACATAAAAAGAACCTGGACATTTTAATTGCTACAAATTTGATGACCTTACCCAATATTTCTTACATTTACATAACTTTCCAGTCCTGTATACCCAAATAGTCATATTCCATTATTTTCCAGGACCCCATAGAAGTGAACGGGAAGGGGGTAGAGTGACAATGTTCCTAACCTGTTCCTTGTTAGCGTTGATTCCCCATCTGATGAAATGGTTTTGTCATCGTCGTCCAATCCCAGCCTGGCCAGAGCCTCCTCTTGCTGCTGCTTAAAGAGCACCTCATTTTCAGCGCTGACCAGAAGTTTGTGAAGAATGTCACTTTCAATTTGACCCGATGACCTGGAGGCACTTGCACCGCCATCTAAGAATAGAAATGTTTGATTGAAATGTGTCATTTACTAATCTACTAAATGCCTAAAGTTATTGTTAAGGAGTACGTTTCAATTGGGTATGCTTTTACTGTGAGAAATAGTTCCAATAAACATTTAAGTTTAAGGTCAATATATTTCAGTGCACTACCATAAAAACACAAACTGCTATGCTTTTATGTTAAAAAGAGTTCAAATAAAGATGTAAACACAAAACACAACACACTATGCTTTTATGTTAGAAAGATAATTCAAATAAATTTGCAACACAAAACCCAACACACATGTTATAAATTGTATCCCCTCACCAGTAGAATGTTGCGCCATCTGCATGGCCATTTTGATCTTCCTTAGAGTTTCAATTTCTTGCTGAAGCTCTGCCATTCGCTCCTGAGATGCCGTCTTTCTTGACTGCTCTGGCCGCAGACTAGAACAGGGCTCATCATCCTGTAATGATGAAAACTTGTGTAAATTAAAAATAAAAGGACAACTACTTTCACGTAAAAGCTTCTCAGCACTATATGAACGATGGTCAATTTTAAAGCATAATACTGTACAATAATTCTGCTCGGCCCATTCACAATGATTGTAAACACAAGTGTCGAGGCAAAATGTGCCTGAAAGAAAATTAATTTGAGATGTCACATTCTGCAAGAGTTTTCAAAATAAGTCATTTTTTTTACAATTTGTTTCTTCTTCAGGTTTTCACTTCATTCTACTCAATATGGAACATGGTGCTTCTAATTCTATGCCACTAAATGACCTGCATCACATGTTAAGGCCCCATAAAAACATATACTAGCTTATCACCCTCGTGCACATTTGTTTTGAGAGAATGCCATAATTTTCAATTTTTTTAAGTATCATTGTTTCTCTTGCATCAGTCATTCAGCGTCTGTACGCATACGACTGTTTCTTTTGCTTTCTACCAATAGTTTTCAACATTTATTACGCCTGGTGTGGTTGACCTGATCTGGTATGCTGTAAATCACTGTAATGAATTGGCTTGGGAAAAGAAAAACAACCTGCTCAACTGCATCATTTTTCCAACTAGGTTAGTGTTATAAGCTAATATTATTTTAGGGGCCCAACAAGAGCTTTTATCTTGACCAATCAATGCATAAAATGATTTCTCACCTTTTTCCACGTCCTATCGGAGGATGTTTTGCTCAAGGTTGAACTGTCACTCTCACTTCTGTTGAGCTGAAACAAAAACAAAGAAAACTAAAATGAAAACTACAGACAAAACCAAACTCATTTATTTGATATCACCCACACTTATTATCCCTCTATGATGGGCAGAAGAAGGTTAAGCAGCTTTACATTTTAAATGAAGGTGGCTCACCTTGCATAAGTAAAAGTCCTGGGGTTTAGGTTTGCCACCGGACGTGAAGGTCTTCGACCTGGAAACAGTAACATTACGACCTCTTTGATTGAGAACCGACTTCGTAGTTCCCCTTGCATAGCTTTGGGATTGGTTTCCTGCTAATGCACTTTGAGTTGAAGGAAAGTATAATGCCACGCCACTATCTGCATGCGGACTTAATCCCGCTGCTGATGTAGATGAGGGTAACAAACTGCAGAAGGAAGCAAAATCCTTATTAAGAATGTTTTCTCAGGTTTTCAAGCTGATACAAAAGTGTTTTCCTTTATAAGAGTCAAGGACATTTTTAAGTAAACATGATTTAATCAAAATATGGTGTTAAAATGTTTGTGTCACATCATTTTCAAATATTTTTTTTAATAAGATTATAAATTAGAATTCTTTCATCAAGCACCAGATTTTAATACAGATTTTAACAAAATGGCAGCCTCCATGTGTTGATTTCAAACTTGAATATCTTGAGATAGGAATAAGATTTTGACTTGCTGTTTTGGTAGTTTGTTTAGATTTTAATCCGCTATCATATGAAATAAGGATTGTATCAAATGTGATGTCTCCTTTAACAAGAATGATTATCTTCATTATAAAAGAGGACTTTCCAAACATTTAAGTAATGCTGTTAAATAATGTTATATACTTAAACATTTATTGTTACATTCACAAATTCATTCCATTTATATAATGTAGAACCAATGTTATAGTTGCTCAATCTACCTAGTTCACAAACACACACAAACAAATTGAACTGAGACAAAAGTCCTAAAACATTTCCATTATATTTTGGCCTAACTCCTACAGTAATCTAGATTTATGAAATTCTACTTAAATTAAGATGACTAATCTTAAAGCACATGAACTGCTAAGAAGAATTGAAGGAAAAAAAAAAAAAAAAAAAAAAAAACCTCCAGCTGTTCTCTTATTTCCACATCATGCCAGAGTAAATGAAATTTACTATCACCTTCCCAGCTTCTACTTATTTTTCCAGCCTTTGCCATGAAATTGTCATGATCTAAACATGGGTACATAAATGTTTCATACAGGTCCAAAGTCATTTAAAAAAAACCCATAACATCTGCTATTAAAGGTATATGGACATGACAGAGATGGTTGACCCAGATAAAAGAGCATTATATTCTGAGCAAAACAGTCTGTAAATGGTCACTATAGCCAACTTCTTCCATTCAAAATATTTTGTGGAAGGACCGAAAAACAATAAGTAAAAATGAGCATTTTTCTAGTTGTCCCATTCTGAGGTCATACAATATTGTGCAATTTATGCCAATAAGATATCTAAGTTTTAAAATGCTGTAAAATAGTACATTGTTAACAGATTTTGATGTGACTTTTTGCTGTTTGCATGACTTTTTGCCGTTTGCATGACTTTTTGCCGTTTGCATGACTTTTTGCCGTTTGCATGACTTTTTGCCGTTTGCATGACTTTTTGCCGTTTGCATAACTTTTTGCCGTTTGCATGACTTTTTGCCGTTTGCATGACTTTTTGCCGTTTGCATGACTTTTTGCCGTTTGCATGACTTTTTGCCGTTTGCATAACTTTTTGCCGTTTGCATGACTTTTTGATGTTTGCATGACTTTTTGCTGTTTGCATGACTTTTAGTATATTTAAAACCCTTAAAGCTCATTTTGTTGCCACATACCTTTAATATTTACAACAAAATATAAGCTAATGGCAAGCCCTCACCTGGAATCCAAGTAACTATCTAAGATAGTCCCATCTCCTGCAGCATGCAGGTCTGTGTTATGCTGAAGTTTGGCACGAGCTGCTTCCAAGACTTCCATCTGACAAAATAAACAATAATATGGTATTCTACAAAACTACTATAACATGTCAACAATACTGAGGGTAATTTTACAAAATTCTGGTTGTCTGTCTTCAACTTATTTGCATGAAATCATATCCAGATACAAAGGCAACACTATTTGCAAGAAATCCTAAACTTATGCTGCAAAAAGTAAGTGACAAAATGTATAATATTTACAAGTGAGCAAATTCAGGTTCTGTTTTAAAGTGAATGCAGCTGGAGACATTACTTAATTCATTACTTAGCAGCCACCTTGAAGAATTCAAAAGTATAATCAGTGGCAGCACTACAGACCACCCGCCCCCTCTATTAAATTGTTTTCTCCCCTACTTTCCATCCACAATATTTTTTTAAGTCACATATTTTGTCCAACCTATAGGCCTTTGCCCCTCAATAAAACAAAGCTACTCCCGCCAGCATCAAAATCCTGGCACTGCCACTGTGTATAATTCACTTCTGGAATATCTTTTCTATTAAACAAATTTTCATTTAAGGTACAACCAAGTTTTGTACCTTTTACCACTTCAGGTACTTAATGTATCTACAACTATAATTTAATTACCTGTCTTGCATCTGGAACAGAAAAAAGCCTCTGGATTGCATAGCTTTGTTTAAGATTTTGATTGGGGTGCATCACGAGATATGCAAGGCCAATCCCAACACCACCCTGTGACAAATAGGAAAGGAAATAGCATTAACAACAGAAAAGACATGCATAACCAGTAAATGAAATAGACAGATTTCATCATGTGATAAACTCAACTGGCAAGCCATTTTGCAGAACAGAGCTTTGTGCGTTGAGTATTTCACGGTCTGATCTTAACACAGCTCAGTCACATCACACATAAAACAAACAGACTCAGTCTAAAACATACCCTTGATGAAAACACAAGCTGGGCTTGTAAAACACGTCCTGGTCATATAAACATGCGCTGGTTAAAATGAATTGGCCAGATGATTTCATTTTTCAATATAAAATGTTATTTTAAGAAACAATTACCATTCAAATACTTTAAAGTAATCTTATTCAGTGGATTCTAAACAAGTCTATTAGTTTTGTGCAACCAAACAGCACAGCAAGATTACAGCATACTACTTACAAAAGTAATCTTATATAACAACATGCAAAAATATGTAAGTGTACAGCAGAAGACAGTCTGCCCTACAAAATGGCGATGTAAACAAAGTCATGTGACCTCATGAGGTCAGCTGAAACATCTCTATAGTCCAAACTAACCCACATCTTACAGGAATAGTTCAGGGAAAGATATGTTTATCAACAATTATTATCATTCAGACTTGCAATTTCTCATTTTAAAGGAATATCCAAACAAAGGGTGTAAAACCAGGATTTGAGGATGAAACTTGATCCCTTTGCATAATCAACAAAGATGACATCAATCAATGCAACTAAGGACAGGTTTACAGGGCATGTTTATCTTATGGAATTCAGGATGATAAAAATGTTAAATCTCATTGAGCCTCAAGGGCTTTAGAACAAGTGCTTTACCAGGTTTCCATGGTGCTAAGCGGGTGAAAGTACTTGACTCCCCTGGATGGGACACCAGTCCATCACAGGTTAACTCCCCAGCTGACACTGGTACAGCTGAGTAAACTGGAGCAAGTGTCTTGCTCAAGAACACAGCACAGAGATTCGATCCCAGTACCATTAGAGCACGAGACCGACACCCTAACCACTGGACTCCCATTCAGGATAAAACAGGAACAAAATGGCGCAGAAAGCAATAACATCTCATCTACTACCGTGATACTAAATCTAAAGCTGAATCAGATTTGTGTCAAATTGACAGCCATGAGATGATATCACAGACTTCCATCCTTCAAAATGATTTTATTGAAATTTTCAACCAATGAAAGATGCTTGCAGATTAGAAATAAAATGGTGATGTGAATTAGTTGTCATATATTTTGAAAGAGTATTCCCCAACAGTAAACACAGATGACACCATCCAGCCAGATGGACATGTCCATCTAATTAATCTGTTAGCAATGAATATAATTGGGTTTACATGAATCATTTTCAGTTCAAGGATTAGTCCAGTGGTCAAGCAAGTTTGTCTTATATGAAAGAGGACTTTAATAGAAACAAAACGTGCAAAAAAACTACTTCAATATCTTATTCTGATAAGGATATATTCAAGTTTAAATAAAATTCTGCATCATTTGTGTACAAACAATTGATACCAGACTAGTTGTGACATCATATTCCTCCAGATTTAGTGGGTTAAAACCATTGGATATGTCAGGAAAATAATAAAACAGAATTTTGTATGGGTAATTATAATCTACCAACTGAAGAAAGTTCGAAAAAATAATTCAAATAGTAAAAGAAATACATATATTTTATTTAAAATACATTAATAATTGTTAAGAATGTGAGGATAAATAAGGGTGCCAACCTCCACAGCAAACTTCATACACCAGTTATTTCTCCATAGATAAGACAAGAGCTTAAACTTTAATATCTCCTTAACGGAATAAAATATTGCAGCAATTTCTTCACCATTGTGTTTCTATTAAAGTCCTCTTTAATATACGATAAACTTGCTTGACCACTTAACTAATTATTATCAGCTTAAACAGGCAGCAACGACTTTCATAACTTAAAAAGCAAAAAATATATATCACATACCAAGCATTCTTCCTGGCCACTCCCCAAATCTGTGCATATATAAAGATGAAGACTGCCACCAGTCAGCTGATCGTCAGTGACCTCTACCTTGACCTTTTGATTAATAGGATTGGCTTCCAGCAGTAAATCCACCTGGAACCAGTGCGTCCTTAGGTCCAAACTCTGAGCCTCTGATCCAAGGTGGAGGTTTCCTTTCAACATGCTGTAACATAACAAATGTAATAGATATGATATACACAACTCAAATTTAGAGTGCATACCTCTGCACCCTTGGCAATTCCAACATGCCTAATATTTGTAATTATCTTATCTTCAAGCAATCTACCTCATAAATCCTAGACCCACCAAGTTTTACCCCCAAGAATCTTTCTCACTGATCATGTATTGCCATTTGCATTCTACCAAGGTAATATCATTGTTTTCATTTTTCATATTTTTTTTATAGGATAAGCATTCATTGTTTGAGTTCCTTTCAGGCAAGATTCACATTCCATCATTTTCCTTTTATGTCAGAAACAAATTGCTATGATTTTCTACAAAACAAATGCAATACAGATACTAAACAAGAATGTTAGCACTCTGTAGAGCGCATACCTCTGCCAACCTGAGCAATTTTACCATTCTAAATATTTCTTAGAGTTCATATCTCTACAAATCCTAAGCCTACCAAGTTTCATCCCATTGAAAATCTTTAAACTATCTACTTGATAAGGCAAACAGATAAGGGTCAAGGGAAAGGGGAGAGGGCCATAATGGAAACATTGACAGAGAATGAGAGCTGACCTGGTGAGTGTGAAAAGAGGGCATGTTAAAAGGGCATCTTTGTGACAAAGCAAGATGCTGACTTACCACATATGAGATGGGCAATCTGGCCATATTAGTGCCAGATTCCTGAGAAGTTCCAAAGTGATGAGAAGAGCACCTGTCAGATGATTGTAGATCAGATCTACCTGAATTTCAGCACCAGTGAATTGGGGTCTGTCTAAATTATACGACCTGAAGGATAACAATAAGATTTATTGATGAGTCAGTGCATCACAGTGCCAGAGGGGTCAAATTACATCACAAATGGTGCCATTTATCAGAAGAAAAACACATCAACACTCAAAAAAAGATTTTGCAAATAATTTATGTTCTAAATATTTTGTTCAACTGTTTTCCATATACTTAATCCTTTTTGTTTTAGCCAAATTTTTTTTTTTTTAATTTGTTCATGTCAAAGATTCAAAGCCACTTATTTCAACAAAGCACATCATAATATCCATGGTGATTTAAATCACCTTGTAAATCCTGGTTGCATTAACATATTCTAAAAAGAAATTCTTTTTGCCATGTTGAGCTATTTTTGCATTACATTAACTTTTCATGTTTATATATTCATTCCTGTAAAGTCAACATACATACATGCAGAGTCAAATTTAATTATGAAATTCACCACGGTTCTGAATAAAGGTGTCAGAAATCTTCCCATGATAAATCGTCACAGAAATAATATTAATGTAGTAAATACATCTTTATATACTGCCCTATTTCACAATTAAATGTACTATTCATTGTACAATTACATGGGGGACGTTTTTAGAGCACATGTACCACATATACTGTTTCTTACTCAAGAAATCTTTAAATAATATTAAAAATAATTATAAAAAAAAAAAAAAATATTCCGGCGAATTCCTGTTTTTCCACGATTATAACCACGGTAACCGTAGATATTGTCCAGGTCTGCATACATACAATATTTCATCTTGGGACTCACCTTCTAATTGCAGCATCATAAACACCACTGTCCCCGGCCATAGATTCGTTTGATACAGCTGCTGAGACGCTACGTGTGCTGGGGTATGAAATGTACTGGTCATTTGTTGGGTTTCCAATGCCTATGAAAGAAGAAAAGTACACTAGCGGCTTGATGGAACATTCCCGTTATAATTGTTTATGTATTTCTATCACATGAAATTAATATAAAATTTAATTGAATAAAATGAAAATTTCTTTCATCCAGAGAATAAAATGCATGTTATACCCATAATTACAAAATAAGCTTCCAATAATTTAGAAAGAGACATTTAACTTTCAAAGAAATACATAAACAATGTCCATGGATCTGCCATTATGACATCACACCATACACCACAAACTCACTTTTGAAAGCATTGGTGAAACCTTTGAAAAGCAATAACCCCTAAATGGATTAAAGTTCAACATTGTTTTTTCTTCATATAAATGAAATTGAAAATTACCAGGAATATTCCTTTGAAAAGCCATTGGCTATGTGACTATACAGAGAAGTATATATTTACCTGGCACACGTTCATTTATTGGACTTAAAGGCGTTGACAAAAAATTCTCTTGACTGCTAGATTGTCCTTTATTTAAAGTGTCCCCTCTGTCCTTTCCAGAGTTCCGAGAACTTAATGTATTGGTGGGCGTTGGCTCCTCTGAACTTAACTGAACTTGTGCTAAATATTGAGCCAACTGTTCTTGATTTATAGAATCGTGTAATTCCAAACCAAAAGTGTCTACTTTGCTATGTCCGCTCGGCCATAAATGTTCGTTATACATCGCAGGAGCGGAATAGTGTGTATTGGAAATGTAATGTTGAAGTGTCATTGGGTAACCCTCACTGTCCACATGTCCAGCCGTGTTTGGCGATGCAGGGGGTGATATTGATGAAAGGGAGGAGCGAGAAGACAAAGAAGGCATGGACACCCTTGAATCATTTTGACCAAGTAAGTTCTCTGCACTAGATGTCAATCCATTAGGAATATGGTTAGAGGAATTGTGTGAGTATTTTGGTGGGCAATGGTACGTGGCCAGGGATCCTTGGTCCAAGCGAAATATACCACCAGACAACAAGGCATCAACCTATGCAAAGAAAAGTACAATTTGAAGAATAAATAAAGTGAAAAGTATAAGAATTAAATCTGAATTAGCATATCATAGATTCAAATGAAATCAAAACTGTAATGACATGAGAATATAAATGCCAAACCAATCTTAAGTTCACATGATAACAACAGTTCTCAGAAACTCATTTCAAAAGAAATTTCCAAGGTTTTAATGAATCTAAAGTACTCTTCTTTTCAAGCTACAGATGCTTCCATAAAGTTCCTGGGAGAAGTACCCATCCACAAATTCACTACAATCATAACATTATCAAAACAATAATTTAAAATGATCACATATTTTCAAATTCAACTCTTATCTTCATCTCTGAAAGCTAAATAGAATTCTCAAACCTATTCATTAAGGATACACAATTTTTAATTTGCAGGAAATTTGCAGGAAATTTTAAACACTTTCAAGACCATTAAAAGTCCTTCCAGTCCTTTCAAGATCTTCGGGAACCCATAAAGAACCATTTTCTTTTGGTGGGAGAGTTAGTTCATTTATAAATTAACCCTCAAAAGATTATGATTTTAGGCACATAATAAGATTAAGTATTTTACATCCCTTTTCCCAGCAGCTAAGGAGGTTATATAGACGTCCATGGTCCTTTGATAAACCAGTTGTAAAGCACTGAAGATATTAAAAATTAATCACAGTTTTGTGAGCATCTTTTCAGAAAGACAAAATAAATCAAGTCACCGGTTACACAGACAAACACTCAAACTTTGCTTCTTTAGATGATAGAAAATAAACTTTATGACACAAGATCGTTTACGACAAAATCGATATCCCAAGCAAACATTACCTAACACCAGTTACCAGTCATTCTTGCCACAACAACTCAAAAAGTTTGATCACATATCGTTCAAGATTCCAGTCACACAAATTGTCCTTTTCCCCTCCATTGTCAAGTGGAACAGGCTACCTGAAACCACAGTGCGAGCCTCAAGCCTACAAATCATAGCTCAATAATTGCAGCATAACCCCTGAACAAACATGGCTATTATACTCTTCCATAGTCCAGCCAATATTGAGTTGAAAACATAACTGAAATTTGTTTTGTTTGTACCTGATGTTTGATGTCTTGTAAATTGTTATCAAGGTGGTTAGCAATTAAGCTGCCATGTGGATACAATTCAGCCTGACTCAGGGTACTGTTAATGGACCCTTTACTGGAAGCTAGGGAACCATGACTGGAAGGCCCAAGGGATCCTCTGCTGGAATAGGATGAGAGGGTACTCCTTGAAAGACTGAAAGCAAAAACATTGAAAATATACTGCAGGTTTGTGATGTTACAAATTTAAATACAAATTCCAATAATTCATTATAATGAGGCCTAAAGTGCTGTGAAGTAAACACCTTTTAACCGATTTTGATGCAACATTTTGCTATTTTCATGCTTTATATAATTTCTTGAGTATTTGCATTATCATGACCAGTGCATTAAATCCCAGTAATGCACTACCTTGATTATTTAGTTTATTCCATTTTCACAACAGGTTAATTTCTTAATAAAGTTAAGAAAAAAAACAACATATATGTAAACTTTTCTTTTTATGCATTTAAACAATTTAAAACAGAAATTTTATGGAAAGATTAATGTTTTGACATCATGTTTATATACTAATTTAAGACACTGTTCAAAGGACTTTGCACATCGTGAATGGCCCTTCTAAAGTCAAGCCATTCCACTCGAGCCAAAGTTCTTTTGCCCGTGCATTAAATGGGTATATAAACACTGCCTCAACATTAATTATAGCAGTTTCTTACAATTAAGCTTAACTTGTTGCTATCTGTTCATATATCTTCAGGTCTTTCTTACCTCTTGAGTTGGGTTTCCAAAAGAGATACAATCTTGACTGTATCTGTCAGCTGCTTAGCCAAATGCACCTTTGATCTTGAAAAGCATACCTGTACACACAAGAGAAGGTTCAACATGTAATTCATTAAACCACTCACATTTGAATCAATCACTAATCATTTAAAATGACTGGTCAGCTCAATTGGTAGACCACCCGCTTTCCAGGCAGAAGGTCATGGTTCAATCCCCAATCAAGTCATACCAAAGACTTAAAAAATGGCACCTGCTGCCCCTCAAATTTTCAAAAAAATGCTGGTAGAGTAAGGGGGTTAATGAACCCGCGACAAGTCAAAAATATATGCAGCATGGCTCCAGAGGGCCCACCAAATTACTGAAGAGGAACAAGCCTGACTTTGCTGCTCGGAAGACAGAGGACCCTTCAATAATTAGCCTGTACTTAACCCTAACTCTACCACACGGCGATATTATCACCATTTTGGGTGCCCCATCTTTGACTCCACCTCCCAGGTGCATTTTCAAAAAAAGTGCAGGTAGAGTCAGGGTTAATAACCTGTGACAAGTATGCCAACTCAAAAAAAAATGCAGCATAGTCCCAGTAAATGGCCCACCCAGGTCACTGAAGTGGATCAGCCAGACTTTGCTGCTCGGAAGACAGAGGACCATTCAATAATCAGCCTGTGCTTAAAACCCTTAAACTTTCATGCGGCAATATTACTGCCGTTTTGGGTGCCCTGTCTTTGACTCCACTTCCCAGGCGCATTTTCAAAAAGTGCTGATAGAGTATGGGTTAACCATCACTAAGATCAAATACACTTATATTGCTGAAAATGATCCAAGCTCACCTCTGATTAATAACTTTAAGTAAATCTTCCTTCTGCATTTGGATTTCTCTCTCCAGTTTCTCTGCTTTCTCTTGAAGTGTTGCATGTCTTCCTTTTTCCTCTTGTGAGAATGAACAGCTTTAATTTCTTTTAACAATTCCTCTTTTTCTGTGATAATGAGAACTTTCTCTTTCTCCCATTCTGCTGACATTTGACCTGATGTTATTTGTGTATCCAGCTCTGCCAACTTAATTTTGATTAAACATACCCTGTGATAAGAAAGAAGACAATTGAGTTATAGAAAACTTGTCTTTTGTATTTCAGGAATGTGTACAAAGCAAATACAAACTTATTTATTCTATACACATTCCTTTTAGACAAGATGATTTTCATATCAATTACATAACTATCTTATTGGGTAAATTTGTGTTTCTGTACTTTATTTGGAAGAATCACTTTGCATTCTTTGAAAGTTAATACCACAAGTTACCTGTAGGTGAATACATTTTTAGACAATCTACCACATGTTACCTGTAGGTGAATAGATTTTTACACAATCTACCACATGTTACCTGTAGGTTAATAGATTTTTAGACAATCTACTACATGTTACCTGTATAGGTAAATAGATTTTTAGACAATCTACCACATTTTACCTGTAGGTGAATAGATTTTAAGACAATCTACCACATGTTACCTGTTTGTTTATTTGTTTGATGAGGGCTTAACGGCACCACAACAGCGAGGGTCAAATTGTGCCTGAAAGATTAGATCATTCCATAGGTAGGAAGAAAAGAAAATAGGAGGAGTCTGAGAGAAGTGGGGGGGCTAAGAGCCAGGAAGCTGGAATCGAAAGAGGAAGTGTAGGAGTGTAAAAAAAGGTAACCTGTAGGTGAATACATTTGAGACAATCTAGCACATGTTACCTGTAGGTGAATAGATTTTTAGACAATCTACCACATATCACCTGTAGGTGAATAGATTTTTAGACAATCTACCACGTTACCTGTAGGTGAATAGATTTTTTGAAAATCTAGTTCATGTTACCTGTAGGTGAATAAATTTGTAGACAATATAGTACATGTTACCTGTAGGTGAATAGATTCTTAGACAATCTACTACATTACCTGCACATGAATAGATTTTTAGACAATCAACCACGTTACCTGTAGGTAAATAGATTTCTACACAATCTACCACATGTTACCTGTAGGTGAATAGATTTTTACACAATCTACCACATGTTACCTGTAAGCTGAATAGATTTTTAGACATTTAGACAATCTACCACATTTTACCAGTAGGTGAATAGATTTTTAGACAATCTAGTACATGTTACCTACAGGTGAATATATTTTTTAGACAATCTAGCACATGTTACCTATAGGTGAATAGATTTTTTAGACAATATAGTACATGTTACTTGCAGGTGAATAGATTTTTAGACAATCTAGTACATGTTACCTGTAGATGAATAGATTTTTAAACAATCTAGCACGTTACCTGTAGGTGAATAGATTTTTAGACAATCTAGTACATGTTACCTGTAGGTAAATAGATTTTTAAACAATCTAGTACATGTTACCTGTAGGTGTCACTACTTCTCTAGCATGTTTCTGCATGAATCTTTCTTTCAGTCCATAAGAACAAAATGGCCTATTCTAAAAATCACTATAATTGATTATTTGATCTACACACCTTCTTTGTGCTTCTTCATAATGCAGTCTGATCTTGGCTTCTTCAGCTAATTTGGCATGATCATACCGCGGTGCGAGGCCTGGAAGCTCCAGGTGGGATCCGCTAAATTTGGCCAGGTGTGAGGAGGAGGATACGTCTTGGCACGAGGAAAAGATCCTTCCTGAGAGTTTGGATAAGGGCTGTTGAATGAGAGAGAATTCAACTATTAAAATATCTTGGTTCCATTATCTTATCTGCTCCTATGGGCAATATTATACTTGCTTGCTTCGAAGGATGTTTCAAATACATCATACCAGCCACTACAATCAAACAATGCACAATTTACCCAGTAACCATCAGAAAATATTGAAAAGCAGAAAATAGCCCATTTTTAAAAATCTCATTTGCCCCATAATATCAAAAAAATATCAAAATTTAGTTATCGGTTGGCTTTTGTTAAATTCATCTACCAATGAGAGGAACAATTTTACAGAATGGTCACAATATTTACCATGAATTTACCACAGTGACTGAAACATCCCTAGTTGGTACACTGATGCCTCCCACATCATGAATAAACTTGTACCCATTCTCACAGAACCTGACAGGCAATGCAACATCGGACCTTCATTCCAATTCAGTGACCTATATCAGATTGGTACCCTCCATTCACTAAACCTTCAGTTTATTTTTTTCTTTTGATTTTTTGAAACCTATATTATAATACCTTTCATTCATCCTATAGTTTTCAGCATCCTTCCTAATGATTCATTTTCAACCTATATGAATCTCTCTAATAGCTAGTGCTGTCAGGACGTGGCTCTATTACGTATCGATTATCGGTGAGAAAATTATCGCAATTTATCGTATATCAAGATATTTTTGAAGAAAACTGACTCAAGACACAAATTGTTATTATCACTGTTATATGACCATGGAGTAACAATTTACTTCATGATATGATAAACGCATGAATGATTTGCAGATCTAGCAGACGACATGATCACATGACTATTACGTTCATCATGCACGAGTTTGGTAATACAGCCAATATGACCATTAATCATCAAAGTGAGAACATGACCATTAATCATCAAAGTGAGAACATGACCATTAATCATCAAAGTGAGAGCCTGAGTGGCACATTCTGGACCAGTTTTTTGTTCTTTTGCCAACTTACATCGCGTGTGCCAGTGTGTGGTGACAAAGCACGATTTTTAATCAGGTTTCATGTTTCACGATTATTTTGCACGTTTTTATTGGCCTAAACTTCACTTTTAGATTTAGTACTGTAACATTATAATTGTAACGTACAAAGTAGCCTAGCCTACTTGTGCAGAAATTTCTTAGTTGAGTATTAGTTTTTGGTATCGCGATATGTTACGAGAGGCATATTTCATGTCGTGGGAAAGAGATATCGTGATACCGTGATAATTGATATGTCATGACAGCACTATTAATACCTCACCCAGTGAACCCTCTTAACAGCTTCCATCCACACCAAGCACAGCATTTGCCCCCTGCATATTCCCTGTCCTAAAAACATTTCTGAAAGAATCTCACATACAAACTATCGGTACTTTAATTCTAAAATGAATATTTATGTGTTTTAGCTGTACACAAACACTAATGGGAATTTCAAAGGAATATTTCCGCGTATTTTTATTTTAATGTATATGATAGAGGACTATTAAAGAAATTTTTTTTGCCATTTAGGATTTATTGCATTTCAAAGATTGCATGAGTTTGTTGAAAAGTGACCTCACAGTGTACAGAGTGATGTCACAAAGGCAAATTGAAGACAATTTTTGTGTATATTTTTGAAATAAATTGCCACTTCCTAAATTACTGGAAGCACTTTTGTTTATTTATTGAGATGGGGTATATATAGCATACACTTTATAAGAATGTGCTTTGCCCATCTGTCCATGAACCTTTCACTCAAAATAACAGAAAAACATTGTTTTGTTTTATAGAAATACATTTGTTTGGATCTGCCTTTATGACATCATATTTTACACTAACAAGGCCACTTTTTAACACACTCACGTAATCTTTGAAATGTAATAACCCCTAAACCGAAAAAGATATCAACATGATTTTTTTTAAACCCAAATTGTTTTTATAATAGTCCTCTATCATTATTATGAGTAAACATTCGCGGGAACATTCCTTTAAACTCTAATTTCCAAAAACATCATTCATAATCTAATAGCTATTCCTCACTGAAATTCACTAACAGGATTATAAAAGAAACAAGATTCATATCCTGAAAGAATAATATAAACAGTTTCTAACTTTCTTGATATGAATACTTACTCTACTGACGGAACTTGTCCTGTCTCCAGAACCAATAGAAAATGTTTTTTTGATGGCTACGGCTCTGGCTTCTTCAAGGAGAGCTCTTGTTCTATCCTCTTGTGCCTTTATATCATGTGGAGAATTCATATATGGGTCCATTCTGGAGATGAAAAATACCAGAATGTCAATAATGTTATAGCTCAACCGGGTTAAATTATCGATGTTAAACTATAAGATTTTTTTTTAACTAGAACATCAATGACATCACAGCTAAAACAATACCCTGGAAGACATTTATTTACAACCTATCAATTGTATAAATGCATACCATTTTTTACCAGATTGTTTTTTTCCCTTTTATTCTTTAATATTTTTTTCTTTCTTTTAATACTTGACTGAAAAAGATGGAAAACAGTATGTACAGTAGCATAACAGTATGTGCAGTAGCATAACAGTATGTGCAGTAGCATAACAGTATGTGCAGTACCATAACAGTATGTGCAGTAGCATAACAGTATGTGCAGTAGCATAACAGTATATGCAGTAGCATAACAGTAGCCTAACAGTATGTACAGTAGCATAACAGTAGCATAACAGTATGTACAGTAGCATAACAGTATGTGCAGTACCATAACAGTATGTACAGTAGCATAACAGTATGTGCAGTAGCATAACAGTATGTACAGTAGCATAACAGTATGTACAGTAGCATAACAGTATGTACAGTAGCATAACAGTATGTACAGTAGCATAACAGTATGTACAGTAGCATAACAGTATGTACAGTAGCATAACAGTATGTACAGTAGCATAACAGTATGTACAGTAACATAACAGTATGTACAGTAGCATAACAGTATGTACAGTAGCATAACAGTAGCATAACAGTATGTACAGAAGCATAACAGTATGTACAGTAGCATAACAGTATGTACAGAAGCATAACAGTATGTACAGTAGCATAACAGTAGCATAACAGTATGTACAGTAGCATAACAGTATGTACAGAAGCATAACAGTATGTACAGTAGCATAACAGTATGTACAGTAGCATAACAATATGTACAGTAACATAGCAGTATGTACAGTAGCATAACAGTATGTACAGTAGCATAACAGTATGTACAGTAGCATAACAGTATGTACAGTAGCCTAACAGTATGTACAGTAGCCTAACAGTATGTACAGTAGCCTAACAGTATGTACAGTAGCATAACAGTATGTGCAGTAGCCTAACAGTATGTACAGTAGCCTAACAGTATGTACGGTAGCATAACAGTATGTACGGTAGCATAACAGTATGTACAGTAGCATAACAGTATGTACAGTATCATAACAGTATGTACAGTAGCATAACAGTATGTACAGTAGCATAGTGGGTCCAAGACAAATGCATGTACGCATGTTTTTCATCACAGTGAAGCCACAGGATGTTCAGAAGGATGACTTGAGTTGGATGTCTTTCAAAGAATTTAAAGAAAATAACTGTACAAAAACTTTTTTTTCTTTCTACAAAGCTACACAAGTTAAAGGATTAGCTCAGGGGTCAAGCAAGTCTATCTTATATAAAAGAGAACTTTAAAACAGACAAATGGTGAGGAAAGCATTCAAATATCTTAGTCCATGTTTAAAGTTTGGTATAAATTGTGTAGAAACAAGTGAAATCCGACTAGTTGTGACATCACAGCTTCAAATTAATCCTGGATCCTGGCCCGCATCCCCTTTCATTCTGGCCTCGGTGGAATGTTAAGTGAGGGATGTTAAAGGAATAATAGAGGTAAGGGCTGGGTTGGTAAGTATGTTTTTGAGTTTGGTTAGAAGTGCGTTAGAATCAGGTCATTGGACCAGATTGCATATTTATAATACGGAAGGTAAGTATAACTCTCGTAAATATCCCCGCAACGGGAAGCAGGATAAATTTACTTCAAGTTATATCTTACCTTCCATGCTATAAATTATGCAATCAGATTGTAATCGAGAATGGGAAGGAAGAAAGTTCAGGTCGAAGATCGTACAAAAGGCTGGTCCCAAAACTCGCACTAGTTTTATCCTACTTAAAGAAATAGTTCCCTTATCATCTTAAGGACAAAAAACCTCTGAATAGGAGTTACTAAACAATAGTAAATTACTCCTAGTTATACTAAAGGAACAGAGAACCAGGTGTTAGTAATAACTGAGGCAAACGTCGCATAAACATGGGTTAGTCACCGAGAGGAACATGTTAACGAAAAAGTGTTAGTAAACAGAAGCAACTGTAAACAACACCCAATACGTCATGGCAAAAACTTACAAGGTTCACCAGTGGACCGGGGCAGCTTTGTTAACACGAGAGACACAAACAGTTAGTAAACCTAAACGAATCAGAATATGTCTGAACAACAGCAAAATTTACTTAGTAAAATTAAACGAATTAGAACATGCCTGAATAATGGCAAGAATTCATTAGTAAATGATCAAGAAGTTGAAAGATTAACAAATCATAATTGAAACGAGAGAATGTGAATAAAAGACAAAGATATTCACCTCACGAAAGGGACGGTCTTCTTCTTGAAAGAACGCCCCTTGCAACTCCGCCTTGATAGTCAGATATGCAGAGACTAACATGGCTGGTGTTTTCCATACAGCAGCATGAAGTATTTCGTTAAGGGGAACCTCACCAAATAGTGCAATTGATGTAGCTATGCCCCGTACTTAATGTGCCTTAATTGATTGTTCTGGGAACAACACCGCCTTTTGTACGTGATTGACTGAACAATTCATCAGGAAATTGTGAGAAGGCACAAAGCAAATTTTTGTAAGGACACGATTAAAGCTTTTACATCATTCCGTAACGGTTGCGTAAGTCTACTGTAGTAATTAAGACATCGAACAGGGCACCAGGCCCTATCCTCTGATGTGTCAAAACCATAGAGAGTGACGGAAGGTATATTGGTTCCAGTAGAAACTCTATTCTGATTTTTGGCCAAGAAAGCAGGGTCGGGCATGAGCAGCACACTCTAGATTTGAAGCGAATATGGCCTTCTTTAAGAGAAAGCATGTGAAAGTCTGACAAAGGCCGTGGAGGTAAAACCTGCACATTGGGACTACATCTACCAGACTGGCCAGGTATCCTAAGAATACCTGCCACGCTCTTGCTGGTGACCGGTTGCGAGAGGAGAACGTTGGCTCCTGCCTTCACTGCTAGGATCCATTCCTCTGTCAGTCATATGCGATCTCGGTGAAATCCAGGACTGCTCCCACAAAAGTGGGAGTCTGGGATGAAACTAGACTGGACTTGACGAGGTTGATGACCCATACCAAGTCCTGTGCCACTCTTATGACTATGTTTGTGTGTTCTGCGATGGTGGCTGTGTCTTCTGCAATGATGAGCCAGTCGTCCAGATACATAAAGATTCTTATGTCTTGCTTTCGTAGAAAGGCCGCGAGAACCCTCGTTATCCTGGTGAAGATCCTGGGGGCGGTCAACAGCTTGAAGGGTAACGCCCTGAACGTATACAAGACTACCTTGAATTAAAACGCCAGGAAACGCCTGTGTTCCTCGTGCATCGCCATGTGCAGATACATGTCTGCAAAGTCAACAGAGTTGGCCCAGAGACCACTCATCAACTATGGGAGGATGGAGTGCAACGTCTCCATCTTGAATTTCAACGGACAAATTAATTTGTTGAGTGGTCTTAGGTTGATGATTGGGCGTCATTAGTTCCCCTTCTTCTGGGCCAGGAAAAACGTGGACATCACGAGGTCCATGGGTGGATTTGAGATCAAGGTGGTAGTAGTGTCAGTCAACAGCAGTTACCTGATCTCTGTCTTTAATAACTCAGTGTTACTGCCCGAGCAAGGAATGGGTGTGGGGCGAAGGACCACTTTCTGAGGTGGGGGGTTGTGAACTCTAATCGGTAGCCCTACCGGATGGTTCTCAACATCCACTTGTCCAAAGGTCTACCTGTGTAGCTTCAGAGAGGCCAAGGAGAAGGAGAATATTCTTGGCCTCTCTGTGGCCACCTTTGTAGAAGCTTGGGCGAGTCTGTTGACTGTTACGTCGATTAGGTCCAACAGCCCGGCAAACAAATTTGCGGTCATTGAGGTGACGCTGGCTGGCAGATGTTTCCGCAGGACAGAGTCCAGCCCCTCTGGCACCCATACGGTGAGTGCTTGAAACTTATAGCCTCGTCGTATGACCTGATCAACAGCTTTGAGGGATTCTTCTCTTCGCTGGACTGCACGGTCAATAAATTGATTGGCCCTGGCCATGGAGCTTGACACTGCTGCGGTGCCAGTCGCGGGCTGGCAGAGGAGTTGCCATACTCTGTCTGGGATAGAGAGAGTGCCAACTGCTAGACGCAGGTGACCTGTTCAACCTCCTTGTTGTCCTGGCCCAATGCTGCACCCGGGTCACCAGCAAAGCATTGATAGGAAACTGCTTAGCCGCTGGCTTAGCGTCCATTTGGGCCGTAGTGAGCAGTCTACGCTGGGAGGTGCATCCACTACATCCAGCTTGTCCTGCGTAAGGAAATCCAGGAGCTGCAGGACCCACTGCCCCTGTAGTTGGGACCCACCGGTGGGAACAGGACCTCGTCCGTCACTCAACAGGGTACGTGGATCCTATCTAGTGCGGCCTGCATCAGCAAGGCGGCACTAGCGGTGACTTGGATAGGGCGGCAGGAGGATTCCCTTGGTCTGGTGCCCTGCGAATGTCCGGAGGATCCAAGTGGTCCATGAGGTCGACATCTTTCCCTAAAGAGTAGATGTCAAGGGCATTCTTCTCCAAGACTGTGTGGTCGGGGGGTTGCCTTATCTCTGCAGCTGCTGGGCGGTGGAGCGCAGAAGGATGCAGCCTCTCCTACTACGCTTACTACCCCACTACCACTACCCATGCCCCCTCAACTCAGTAACGTCAAGTCGTGGCGCACTAGTATTGTGTGGTTTATTCTAAGTTAGGTAGTTAAGACGCAACTCAGCTCCTTAAATTACTTAAGCTTTAACTTACACCCGACGGACGTCTGACTGTGACCCCACCGACTCAGTAGCATCGAGCCGTGGTGTCCCAGGGTGGTTGGTCAGTATAAGTGAACAAAGTTGACAACTGCCTATGATCCCACTGACTCAGCATCGTTGAGCCATGATGTCCTGGCATAAGTAAGTTGACTGTAAGGATATGCATAACTTACTCTAAAGTTCCCCTACGGGAGATGTACTGACGACCCTTACGCGGGAGAGACGACACTGCGGAAAACAACAAACATGGTATGAGGCAAGCCACAGGAACTTATTACACCAGACAAATGAATCAGATAAGACTTATATCTTAAAATTTTTGAAAGTCGAGAAAATTCAAGAAATGCAAAAACTTTGAAAATGCAGGGGAAGCGTGAAAAACACGAACCACTGTATTCAAGAAATGCAAAAACTTAAAAATGCAGGGGAAGGTGGAAAACACGAAACACTGTAATCTTTGTGTCTGTGGAGATAAAAGAAAAGGTGGATTTTTCCGAAACGGGGGCCTAAGAGAGACCCTCCTAAGATTCCTCATGTACCCCACTAACCGAGCACTTTATTTAAAAACTTAAGTCTTAAAATTGTGGTAGACTTATAAAAAAGTGGTAGACTTATGAACTCAAGCTATGTATGGTAACATAAAATAAAATATAGGCTATCATGTACAAACTGTAACTTCTTGGAGCAAGTTGCAGCAGCCTCTTCATATGACTGGAAAACTTAAAGAAAAGTGCCAAACAGCTTGAAAACCTTTACGGTTGGAGCTGCAAGGAAGAAAATGTTAGAAAAAGGTGAAAATTAAAGAATATTTCCAAGCAGTCTCAGCGATGTTGTCACAGCAACACGCTGAAAAGAAGTGAGGGATATTAGAGGTCAGGGCTGGGTTGGTAACTACATTTTTAAGTTCGGTTATAAGTGCATCAGAATCATCAGGTCATTGGACCAGATTGCATATTTACAGCATGGAAGGTAAGATATAACTTGAAGTAAATTCTATCAAATTTTGTCCTGTGATTAAGTGGCTTTAAAACAATTGGATATGTTAGCAAAGTAGTAAAACAGATTCTAAAAGGGTAATTATATTTTACCACCTGAAAAAAGTGTGAGGAGACATTAATTCAAATAGTAAAAAAGTCAAATAAATTTTCTTTAATATTCATTAATTGTTAAGAATGTGAGAATTAAAGCGGCAACTTTATATAGTAGACTTACTAAACCAGTCATTTCTACGTAGATAAAACATAAGTTTTACTTGAATATCTTCTTAATGGAATAAGATATTAAAGTACTTTATCACCATTTTGTTTCTATTCAAGTCCTCTTTCATAACCTGCTTGAACAATACAAAAAAATCCTTTAATAGCTCCGACATTTGTAATTGAATGTGACTACATTAAACTAGAAGTAGCATTCAATTCCTGAAAAGATGAGTAAACTTTGTGACACAAATCCACTGGATTTTTTAGCAAGTTTGTCACCTGAAGACAGTTTAAAAAAATGTTTACAATTATTTAAAGTGTCATTAATACTCAGTAGATATATTAACAAGTTTAAGAATGTTAGTGTGTTACTTTGGGAATCCTACAATTGTCACTTACAAAATTAACTGTGACATGAACTCTCTAAATTAACTGTGACATGAACTCTCTAAATTAACTGTGACATGAACTCTCTCCTAATTGAAGCAAGATATGAAAGGGTTTCATAATTCCATCTCTCTTATTGTTCTTTTTCATAAAAAATTAACACTTTTGTGCACTAAATACATACTTTACCAATCCTTTTCAATTTTTGATCAAAAAACATTGTTGCAAAGTTCTTTCAATGTATTTGCATGTGGATTGTAGGCCTTGTATCAAAATCATGATACACTGTTACTTAGTGCAATAAACACATTGGAGAGAATTCCCAGAAGGAAAAAAAAGCAAAAGAATGTTGGGAAAAATTCCTGCCTGCATTGCACAACTGTTAATGCAATACCATGTAGGTAAATTTTTTAAATTGCTATGCACATCTGGTGAGCAAGGGCATTACCTGTCTATTAAGTGACTGCAAGATGGCTTAAGAACTAAGATATAATTACAACAGTAAACATCAAATTTCCACTAAAAGCCAGACAATTCTAATATTGAGTCAACCAATCATTTAAAGATACTCAAGCAGTCAATGGTCTGGCAAATAAAGGAACATTTCTGCAAACTTCCATCGTAGTTTACTGTTTTGACAAATATCAGCTTAATAAATTATCAGTTTCACAATTTCCGTTGTAAAAGTTTTTAAAATGATGAAATGCTGGATAAATCCCAAACATTGCTAATCAAAAAACGTTTAAATTTCTGAATCTGCAAAATGAACTACGTAGATCAATTGCGCATGCTTAAAACTCATCTCATGCATATATAGCTTATGAAATAAAAGCCAGAAAATCTAGAAAATCTGAAATATAGCTAAAATGTGATCGACTGCATCATCAGTAGATTATGCAAGGTTTTTGAGTTCAATAACTCATAAGACATATCACAATGATAACAAAAAAATTCAGCAAAGGCAAGAAATCTCAGAATCCTCCCAGGACAACCCCCCATAATTCATATTGGTAACTTCTACATCACGGTCTTTCACACCTCTGCTTGTTACACCAGGGTCGTGTTCTCACTTTCTAAATCATGGGATCTTGCTCAATGATTGTAGAAAAAACAATGTTATGTGTTCTCCCTCCAGTGCAAACCCGCGATCAGACTCACTGCAGGCGATCCGATCGTGGGGCAAGAGTCAACTGGAAAGTAGGTCATTGAGAATCCTGTGAAATGTAATGGAGCAGGCTCAGCAGGCTAACAGTACTTGTGAAATTACCAAGTTATCACAGTATATTGTACAACTAATGTGATTGCAGGACACTGGTCAGCGTTCCTCAGAATCTCGATGATCACCTGCTCTTGATCCTACCCTCGCTTAAGATCAAGTGACTGCAATCAGATACACGGTGAGCAAATTGCCGGATCTGATCAGCTGCAGTGGGTCTGCACTCAAGTGAGAACACGCTGCAGGTCATCAATCTAGAGGAATTTTCCTCTCCCATTATATTAATGTCCTGAGAATTACTCCACAAAATTTAAAGACAAGACTTCTTTGATGGTACTGTATCTTGACAACTAGCTACAGATAAAATTCCTGTGTTCCAGAGTTTAGTGACAGGACCTACATTCCTAGACTATCAACTAGGGACTTAATGAACTCAACTGAAACCTTAATATCATATGACAATAAACTCCCAGAAATTTGAATAACTTCCAAAATAGACCTTGCCCTTACATAAGATTGAACTGTTCCTGACTAAAATAATAAAAGGATGTGAAGGAAGGAGGGGAATTCTGTGTGAAGCAATGACTACAGAATTACTACAAAAATTTAGGGGAATCAATTCTTGAAGGCTGGCTTGAGGTTATAAATAATTTCTACCTGTCATTGTCGGAGTAGCATGAGGTGAAATCCTGATATATCATTAGGCTAAATAACATTTTTTTTCATTCTTCAATATCGAAACAACCTAATTCAGTACATGTAATATTTCTATGACTGAAATTACGGGGAAATTTTAAAGATTTAAGCTGTCTTTAATCTTCAAATTTGAAAAAATCTTCAAACATTAGTCGAACAGTGACCCCAAAACTAAAAATACTATACATTAAAAAAATCAAAATATTGTTCTTTTCAAAATTCAAGTCTCAATAACAGAAGAGTTCATTATCATGACAATGTCAACCTTTCTTTTTTAAAGCTGACAGCTCGGATGAGATTGCGCAATATATTGATAGTGTCTGAAGGTCAATATCAATTCCACTGACAGCTGTGAGTAATGACAACCCTGCCGCCAACACAGCGATAAACTAGATTCATAAAAGCAATACTCACAAATTCGTTGAAGATCTGTATTGTAGCAATTCGTTTTTAATCTGGGATATTCTATTTCTGGCGACCGCTACCTCCGCTTTCAGAGATTCAGGATCGAAGCGGGTGCTACCACTTGAACTATTAGAGTTTACTGGCGGAAAAAAATTAAAAACTTTATACAATTGTTGAAATAATATGTTTTCTTTACTGAAATTTATAAATGACCATAATTTTACACTGATAACTTTTTTCAAGAAACAGAATAGACATAAACAGATAAAAATGTGTGTGAAAAACTAAGAAAATTTAAATAATAATACACTAGGACAGCTATAAGAGTATGATAAATCCCTTGAACTAGTGAAACCAAGTTGAGGTTGTAGTTAATATTAGAGTACATGTCATTTGCACATAAACATTATGAAAGATTTAAAAAAAAAAAAAAAAAAAAAAAAAGTTTAACAAAACATGTCACATATCAGAATAAAATGCCATTTTTTGTCAAATTAGATTCTCACCTAACAACTACATCTGTTATTATGAGTTACAAAAACCAATTAAGGACAGGGAATAGTTGGCATATTTTGAAATATTGAGCAAATAACCACAGCCTAATTCAGTTACTGATTGACATACAATACTGAATGAAAAGCTTAGGAATTACTGCATATGAACTTGGTTTTTGGTTTCATTTTGCAATGAGTACTTACGGCTACTTCTGGAGTGCCATCCACTTAATGTTTGATCCAAGTGCTGAACCTGTTTCAATAGAAGCAGAGAAATTGATTACTTGGGGTAAACTGGGGTAAAAAGGCCAATGGGGAAAATGGCCCATCATTTTTGTTTTCTCTCTATTAAAAACTGGTAAAATGTATTGTTACATGGAATACATTTTTAATAAGTACACTGTACATAAAACAAATGATGGAAATAATGACAATATGTAGTATGGTTTTAAGGATAGGTAACTGCTTCTGAATACAATCTATCAAATAAAGTAAAAGAAACTGGCCGTCGAAACTTAAGTCTACGTCTCTTAAAGAGTCAATTCAAAATATGATGATGCAAGTTTTTATTACAAATATGTAGATATATTTTATAGAGGCGTAATATCATAATAAATAATCATTAAATGTTTGAATAATTTTTAAACCTTGTTTATTATTTAGCTATATTTGGGTGGGCCTTTTGTACCCCAAGCAAACGTAAGTGTTTTGGAGTAAAACAGCCCAGTAATAAATTTTACCACATAATGTTAAAATTGCCACATAAACAAGTTAAAGATATGTGTTGGATAGTTGGACCTGGTGTTCAATCAAACAAGTACCCTTACTGCATGTGTGTCATGTGTGTAAGCAGAGTATTAGCTGAAACCATTAATATATACTTTCAACATCACTAATATTTGAAATGATAAACTTTCAGTTTTTAGACGTTTCCACCAGTCTGTATGCAATAAGCAATAGTATACAACCTTGCACATGTACGTTATTTACAACAATCTTAATCATGTACTATTAGTTAATGAATTGCTTTAACTGCAGTACAGAAGGGCACACAAGTCACATCACTGTAGATCCTATAACAACAACCAAAGCCCATGACATTCACCTTGTATGTATCCCACCGCATTGCTCACACGTATCCCAACCCCATAATGTCAGATGTTTGGACCAGCCAAGATAGTGTTAAGTAAAATACTTCAGCAACATTATAAGGAAAGTGGGTTTAAAATGTATTACAAAGCCAACCTGTGCAATCCTGCTTAGGAAAATGTACACGAAAGCCTTCAAAATAGAGCATAATATACGTTTGATCATATACCTAGGTACCTAGCCCGAGATTAATCTAGCTTTAATAGTGATGATAATCTTTCAGTGTCTCACTGTGTATACCCTACCCACCCCCCTCCCCCCCCCCCGCCCCCTCTCACCTTGAAAAGAAGTGCCAAAGTTATATTATTAAATGTTCATCTGATAGGACATGTCTAAGTATATTAGAAGTTAATGCTTATTACAAAGTATGGTACATTTATGTGTACTAAAAGTTAATGTGAGTTAAAGCCAATCTGAAACAGGTAATTAAATGGCAGAATTTTGATAAACAACTAACATGAACACATTTAATATTTCAATGAACAAACAACAGTTTTACCTTTCACTCTACAAAAGGTTTCCCTGCAAAGATGTTTTACATTTTATTTGCATAGTTGTGTATCAAATGTTGTAATTTGTAAGATATGATACAGCATTCAGTATTTCAACTATAAAAAATAAGATAAAACCACTTGGCCAAATTGTGGTGTAGCCATCTTTACCCCAAGAACCGGGAAAAAAGGCCTGCCCAATTTTGTTTCTATTTTTTTTTCTTTAAAGGGGGCATTTGCCCCCAAATCATTATAATGGTACCAACATTTTATAAGGTCATATTAGAAAAGATATGTAATTTTAAAAACCACATATTCATTTTCTTGTATCATACAACTTGTTATGAAATATTTCACATTAACTCAAAAAACAGGCCTTTTAACCCCAATGTACTCTAAGTGAGACATTTCCAAGTTTTCTTTTACACTGTATGTATATTTAGTATTTAGAAATGCACTGCAAATTCTGATTTGATTTACAACACCTATTCTTATTCTACAGGAATCAACAAATCACTCATTCAGCTGTCTAGGACAACCCAAGATTTGTTTGTTTCAATACAATTTATTTGTTAAACTCTCATATTTAAAATTTCATCACAATAAAAAAAATGTTGCAAAGTAATACAATCATCGTAAGACAATTTATCAAGCATAATTGTCCATATTTAAAAGTTGAACACTCTTTAAAGAAAAGAGCGGAATATCTAGAGAGGATTATGAAAACACTGGCAAGAAAAATTAAACAAGAAGATGTGATATTGAGAGCCATTTTTCATTACGGACTTAAATTTTTCGTTTCTTGTTGTTATATGCTCTTCTAGTTTACAAATAATTTTTAATTTTGAAATAAGGTGACCAACAAAAGGGCTATTATTTTGTATTTTACAATCATAAATAACTTGTTTACCTACTAAAATCACTTGTTGAATCACTGCCAACGTCAAGTAAACCATGCAATATATATAGAAGAGTGGTAAGTGTGAGGAAATGGAAGATTAACAAAATAACTCATAATCTCCTGCAAAAAAGTCTTGTAGTCCGGCAATCAACAAGCAAATGATGGAGTGACAACCCAAGATCATGCAATCAACAAACAATGATGCAGACAACCCAAGATCATGCAATCAACAAGCAAATGATGGAGTGACAACCCAAGATCATGCAATCAACAAACAAGTGGAGTGACAGACAACCCAAGATCATGCAGTCAACAAACAAATGAATGAAGTCACAACCCAAGATCATGCAATCAACAAACAAATGAATGAAGTCACAACCCAAGATCATGCAATCAACAAACAAATGAATGGAGTGACAACCCAAGATCATGCAGTCAACAAACAAATGAATGGAGTGACAACCCAAGATCATGCAGTCAACAAACAAATGAATGAAGTCACAACCCAAGAAGCAATCAACAAACAAATGAATGGAGTGACAACCCAAGATCATGCAGTCAACAAACAAATGAATGAAGTCACAACCCAAGATCATGCAATCAACAAACAAATGAATGAAGTCACAACCCAAGATCATGCAATCAACAAACAAATGAATGGAGTGACAACCCAAGATCATGCAGTCAACAAACAAATGAATGGAGTGACAAAATTGTGACACCAAAATTGTCACACAAAGTAACTGTGTCACCCAAAGTCGTATATTTCTTGTAAACTTGGTCACCTAAAGTAGGTTTATGCCATAGCATACATACACACACATGCCAGCAGGACCGGCGGCTTATGCCATAGTATACACACATGGCAGAAGGACCGGATCGGAACCAGAAAAAAAGACTGAAGAAAAAAAAAAAAGACCTTACAATGGCCAATACATTGAGCACTGTACTCATGGTTAAGTCATTATAAATTCAATAACAAATTTGAGGGCATTTGATTTGTTATCAAATTTATGGGAACGTTCACTAAAAGTGTGCACATCCCAGTGGTTAGTATCACAGCGGTATGTTCCCCTGCCGAGTACACCTAACAGTATGGAAAAGCAACTAATATTGCAGGTCATGTGAGACTTTAAAACCATAGAAGCAAGAGAAGAACTGCACTATTTTACGGATGCCAAAACAATACTCTGTCATTTTTCAGCCAAGAACTCCTCTAATTTGTAGTCTATATTTTGTCATTTACAAAAACTGAAAGCAACTTTATCCAAGTAGCAACTGTTTTACAGTCTTCCCTTTCAATCTTTTTAAATTCAGCAAAAATGATTTGAGCAAACAATAAGTTATGATCGGGGTAGTACAATTCATAAAGCATATGATTTTTGACTCCACCAAATTCTAATTATCCCTGCACTAATGAGGAGTCCTGGGGTTTAATGTTCATTGCCATAGAAACCCTTTTTATGGTATAAAGATGACAAAACGTAACACAAAAGTGAATTCATAACACTCGTTTCATTGTATTGTGACACCACAAAAGTCAAATGTTTTCAATTAACATTTTCTGCACAAAAAAAGTATGTCGGTTTGCTGTGTCAGGTTTCAGCAAACCAAATGGCCAAATTCAAGTTTTTGTAATTGATATATATATACATTTTATACACTATTTGCACTACTATAATACATTCAGATCAAACTAAAACAATGATTTGAGTCGGTACCAATTTTGTTGGATAGGTAGGGTTTACAGCAAACAGACAATTTGTCAAGGATGGCCTGATGATTTAAAAGAGCTGTTGCCATATTAAATAATTACAAAACGTTTTTATTTGCAAAATAATTTTTCTAACTGCTGGCGTGAATGTGAAGTCCTTAATTTATAAAGAAGATATAAAGTCTCATGTCCTCTTGCTGACATTGATTGAATTGTTTAACACAATATCAGGAAGCATAAACCGGGTGTGGTACATAGCTGGCCGTACAAAGTAAAACAGGAACATAAAAGGATGTGATCAAACTAAACACCAAAGTAACTCTGTCCAGTAAACTAAAGCAACAGCTTACACAAGAAGGTATAAGACGGAGGAAATATTCAGACTTTAACTTGGATGAAGACAATAAAAGCATCCCCGAGCTGGTTGCATAATATACTTAACAACTAAGGAGACATGTTAAACTCATTGCTACACTCATTTACAGTGTGTAGGCTAAATCAGGTGGAATCAGGTGGAATTAGGTGGAATAAAGTATTTTGCTCAATGCAGGATGAGAGAATCATACCATATTCTTTTTGACTACAAGTTTGACTCTACAACCACTGATACATCCATAACAATCCTATTTACCTCATTTTCAGCGAGTTGAAGTCTCTCCTCCTTAATCTGACGGATCTCCTGTCTTACATCTCCATTATCCTGAGCCGTTTTAAGGTAATTCTGCACCATCTCCTCCCTAGCTGATTTCCATTGCTTTCTGGGATCTTCAAACTGGTTTATTTCTGAAAAAAAGAAAACCATCAATTGTTTTATTGTGTTTAAAGGCAAATCAATACTCTGTACCTGCAGCCCTACCATATATTATGGTACAGAAACTCTCATTAACACCATATATCATCTGAAGTCTTCTTATACCAGATGTCAGTACATTTGTTAAAAGGCAGTTCACAATGACAGCTTTTTCAACCAATCACCGCACATATTTTCCTAGCAACAAAATCTGCAAAACTAAGTGGGGCAAAAATCATAAGTGGTACCGGTACAGTACAGCTAGCTAATGGCGAAACTCATGTAGTCAATCAATGCAATATACTGCACAAAACAAATTTCTGCATACACAGACAGACAGAACAGAACTTGCGCCTGCGGGCTTTATAAATCCGATTCCCGTTACCCAGAACGGTTAGCAAACATAATTTTTTTAATTTCTTTTGCATAAACTCGGAGAAGTGCCATAGATGGATCAAACCTTGTGGCAGGCCATATGCACTTCTAACAGTCATACAGATTTGAGGTTTGTTTGCCCCACCTAGTTACCACGTTGTTACCTTACTCAGAGAGGTCAATTGTTATCAAAAATACAAAAACCCTCTAGAAGAAAAATCTATAATATACTTCATACAACCTAAAACATCTAATTTTACCATAAAATGGAGACATGCTAATAAAAACTTAGATATTGTATCGCACAGATGTTATTCCTTACATGAAGGGGGTAAATTTTTATGAGTACAGTAACTATCTATATCTTGAAAATGAATGAGGTGGAAGATGAATAGCAAACAAATGGGTGATGCTCTTATTAACTATTTACAGATTGATGTTGGTTATCTCCTCTTCTTTGTTAGGTTTTGAGGGTAAAATGTGTTTGCTACCACCCACCAAAAACAATCTAGTAACATCCCAACCACTTTTGTTGAAGTTAAAGGTCTATGAACGGGCGCAAGATTTTTCTGTTCGTTCACGAACTGAAAAGAACATTAAATTATGAGTTTAATAGTCTTTGAATTTTGAAAATAGCATGTGTAGTTTTTAACTTATGAGTATTTCAAGTTTAAACATTTTTTAATAGATATTTAAAAAAAGTGATGTATGAACAAGAAAACACCTCAAAAATTATTTTGTTTTCCTTTATATTTCTTTCCATAATTTCAGACCAGGAAAATGTTCAAAAAGACTTTTCCAGATTGAGGTTGTTTGGGGGTATGGTACAAATCAAACTAAAATTATCTTCTTTTTTGCAAAGAGAAATGGCAAAAGCTTAAGAAAACTATGCATTTATATAAGAAAAATGTCCTTTTTCTACATCACATGGAGAACACAAAATTTGGTATATTTGCCCATATTTGCACAAAAATCTTCAAGCAGAACCAAAATGTTTTGTAGTTCCGATGCTTTTTTTTTTCATACTGATTGATTTTGTATTGTCTGTTAATATCATTGCATATCGTGAAATATTTAACGACATGAATTCTTGAGATATCGTGTTTACAAGCTCTTTTCATCAAAATCATATTAAGCCCTGCCCACTATGCATATTAAAGATATTCAATGCTTTTTTTTATAAAATGCATGTTAATAACATTCAATGGGTTTTTTTATAAAATGAACATCTACAAACTAACATCATAATTTTAGTACATAAGAAACAAAACAGATGTGTGATTTCTAAAATATAAGCATTTTAAGATTTTTACATTAAACCCCGCCTAGTAATTAATATGCATGATATTACCACCAAAAACAATAAGGCACATATATGGGCTACCTATGTACCAAATATGACATGAATTGAGTTTACCATTGTTGAGATACCGTGCTTAGAAGCTCTTTTTCAACAAATCATGTTAAGCCCTGCCAACTATGCATACTAATGAAATTCAACATTTTTGTACCATGGACATGTACACACCATGTAAGAACATAATAACAAATATAAAACAAAGCAGGCTAAAATATGAGCATCTCAAGATATTTACATTAGGCCCCACCTACTCATTAATGTGCATGACATCACCACAACAAATAATATGGCACATCTATGGACCACAGGCTATTTGTGTACCACATATGACATGAATCCGGTGTATCGTTCTTGAGATATCGTCCTTACGAGCTTGCTGTCACAGACACTCATACATACACATGCACGCATGCACACATACACACACATACATACACATGCACGCATGCACACATACACACACATACATACATACATACATACATACCATACATACATACATACATACATACACACAACAGCATGATTGCATAGGTTCCTAATGCTATTAGGATCAGAACCAAAAAGCTGTAAAATGGCAAATTTTAACCACTTTTGATTTGGGGAAAAATTCAATGTTAGTAAACAAAAAACACCAAAACGGACTGTAACTCAAAACTACAGTACATGTACAGTAGTATTTCAAATTGCAGCATGGACGTACAGAAACATTCATGGGTACTTTGCAAGGAAAGATGTCAACAAAACCTAGCAGTAAGGATAGAAGAAATGACAACAAAAGACATGTAGAGCGACATGAATGTTCTTAGCTTCTTAAAGAAAAAAGATAACAACAAATCTCTGCCTATTTCCTATCCAACGACTTGTCACAGTTTTTAGAAATTGTTTGAGGGCTTTGTCCACCACTGTCCAAACAATGCTCAGATTTAACCTCTGAAGTAACCCTTACCAAAATACACAAAACAAACCATTTTGGTTCAGGGCCCTATCCATGTGTCCATTCCAGACAACAGTGTAATCTCACACCCAACAAAAGGGTGATTTTTACAGTTACATGCCGTCCTTTGAAAACAAGATTATTTCTTTGTAAGTTGGTGAATAAGGGCTCCAAAAATTCCTTGGTTACTCAGCTTCTATTCAGCACTCACCTTTATGCCCAATTCCAACTTCCTTTTTAGCTTTACTTAACAATTGTCTTTTTGTGAGAATGAATAGGCCGATACTTGTCCATCTGTTTTTCTCAATTCTTTGCTCAAAATTCCGAAATAGCATGTTTTAGCATTTCTGCTCATACTGGTAGATTTTTTGTTGTTTTTTTGTGCTAAATATCAGTTTGGATGTTATAATAATATGGTTAAATTTTAAATCTTTGTTAACCCAATAAAATATCATTTGATTCAAAGTTAAAGCCAATATTATATCCTCCCTCTCTTTCCTTGGGTATTTTGTGCACGACAACTGCAACTGAAATCTAATACCATCAGTAGTGCAGCACCATTAAAAGGGAAGGTGATGTGGGGAGGGGGAGGGGTGGTAACGTTTAAAAAAAATTTGTTTATTTACTTTATTCTTTTATTCTTCAATTTGTTTCACTTTTTCAACATACATTATTCACAAAAAGTGTAATGATGAGATAATTCGCTATAAGTCAAGTATAATGTTGAAGCTTGCAATGAGAAAATCCTAAATTTGCATATTTCCTTGGAATAATTTTCCCTGGAGATGTAAAAGTCATCTATTTTTAACCGTCTGTTTTCAAAACATTTTCAAAATAGTAGCTGATGTTGCCTCTAGGTGTAACTGTGTCTTTAAAGGCCAGTTATCGACTCTAACGTAGAGGTTAATATATTCCAATTCGTGTGTTTTGATTGGACGAAACACATTAGTCCAATGTGCACTTACATTGATAGGCCAATCAGAAATGTTTTGAATTCAAATGTACGCTGCCACATTTTAATCACGATAGATGGCCTTTAAGAATGCAGACAACATAAGATGGAAAATATCATGATGATACAGTATGTCAAAAAAATTATGAAACAGAATTTCAGAAACATTTTAAATGAATTAGATTTTAACTGACTATCTAAGGCATATCTTGATTCTTTTAAACTTCCTTTCCTTAGCTCTTAGGTTTTATGACGTAAATGAGATCTGCATGCTGAAAACCTGAGCAGTTTTCCAAATTAATATTCGTAAGATACAGATCGTGGTATGGTGATATTTTTGTCCATAATAACCGATATCTCATTTACCCATATCGTAACAGCTAAAGCTTGCACGGTTTTGCCCCGACGTGAAACCGGTTGGTTTCCAAAACAAAAACCAGTTTTAACTGGAAAACCGGTTTTTCACCCGTAATGTAAACCAGCCCTGAACATAAAATGCATTGCATGCACTGTTATATGATAGCAGCTAAAGATGTTTGTATTACAATAATTTTTGTAAATAATGTTGAAAATGATAACATTGATAAATAAAATGTGTTAATAAACTTTAATGTTGTTTGCGTGTAAAGTGATTTTATTACCCCATTTTGCCCCTCAAATGATGCAAATTTTACACATTTGTCAGTCTAGGTCCGAAAGGCATTAAACAGTTCCTGATGTCCAAAGCCCAGTCACATGAAAAAAGTTATGCAAAAGGCTGTGTTGACAAGCCACCAATATGCAATTATTTGCTCATAATTTCTATTCATAGTGATATATGATTTCAAATTTCTTTCATGTAAAATGAAAAGAAATTCGTTGGATAGTTGTAAAATACATGCAAATTAAGCCTCTAAATTACCCTAAAATGCAATGCTAGCCATCGTGTACTTGATCACGCACTACAATTGTTGCTCATTTGCATATAGCCTACAGTGGGAAAAACTTACAATTGAGATCCACCCACTTGATACTCAACATTTCTTTGAATCACTAACCATGGCCAGGTCATGGCTCTTAAGTTCAACCAAAAATAAGAAATACCTCTCTGTTATTATTTTTTTTTCAAGTTCAGTATTCATTCTTGCTATGCTTTCAAATTAAATTGGCCCAGTTTGTGCATCGTGGTGGCATTTTCAATTATATCTAAGTCACCAAAGGGTCCTGCCCTATAGCCTTATAAGGTTTTCGGCAAAACTGTGTGAACGGAAGTGCACAAAAAAGAAAATGCCCGCTAATGAAAAATAGTGTCCCACTCCCCACCAAATTCGTATTTTCTTCAAAAATAAAAAATAAAAGTGTATTACCTGCAATCTCAATACGAATAATGTAATACATGATTTGAATACATCATGATTGAAAATTAAACTGAATTACATTGTATTCTGTACTTAAAACGGACCTTGTTTCAGCAAGAAGCTATGCACACATACCCCTAAGTTTAATCAACTCTTCGGCACTCTGCAGATAAGATTTTTAGTTCAAGATTGATTTGAAACATTTAACAACCTGTATGACAAGCAATATTTTTGGTCACGTAGAGTAAAACAGCAAAACACATCTGTATTTGAACTTTCTGATTGTTCTTTCTACTTATGAAATGTTATGTAGAGTGGAATGCAGAGATAATATTATTAATTTATGCATTCCAACAAGGCTATCACCTAACGTATCCGCAAAACATATATAAACTCGCATTACTTTGAACCAATGAAATCATTTGAGCTTGTACCTCCAAGCAAATCACACGTGACATGGGTCAATTACATACACACGTGATTGGAACGGAAGATTCCATCGCTTAGTACTTTTATGAGTAAACATAATTACAGGGAACGGAAGAGTTTTTCAAAACAAAATGCATGAAATCTTTCGTTCTTTTTCAATCTGAACAATTTTGACCAGGACAGTTGTTCAAAAATATATTTTACACATGAAAATGAGATCGGAAAGGAATAAAACATTTTGAGGGGATGATAGTGGTCATTTGCTCTTGCGATCTAATTGTGAATCATATACCAGCTTCCTGGTGAGTGATACTGATAGCACAGGGATAATTTATCTTCGTTTTTCATCGTGTTATTCCATAACAATCACACAATTTACCATGCTATTTATAGCGTCGGTTTACCCAGATTCAAACTTTAAAAACTTTTAAAAATTTGATACACAGCATCAAGGAACAAATTATCGGCCCTTATCACTTACAGTATCAGCGAGCAAGTGCAAAAAGATATAAATCCTACTAACTTGTTGTTAGTTTACTGGTGCGGCATGTGAGAAATAATCACCCTTGTGCTGATTTACATAGAGTGGGAATAAAATTAACTCCTTTGACCAATTACGGCACTGAAGTCACGCTCGTGAGTCATATATTCATTCACAAGTTACATATCCAGGGGCAGTCGCGCCCATACACAATGTGTTGTAAAGTGAAGTTAATGTAGTCTAGCACAGTGCATGTAGGAGGTTGATTGTGAATTTATTAGTGAATGGTCTTGTGATTTGCGAAATTGTTATTACCAGGATTTATAATGGATTAACAAAGTATTTTACAAGACAAAAGGACTCGAGAGAGAATGTTAAGGACTTAAAATAAAAGGAATTATAAAGAAATGGAGGTACAGCCGTTGTGTTCGTGGAAATATTAGCCCAGAAAGAAAAGACACTAAGCGGATTCGAGCCTGTTATTACAAGTACATGTAATATTTATGACTATGCATTGCATTTCCAAACATTCTCATTTCTCAATCGTATTATTAATTTAATCTGCATAAATATCACATATTTTCACAAATCTATCAAAAGATACTTCAAAATACATTCTTACACAAAGCATGAACTTTCTTTTTGTTGAAATAAAACCGACTTTTACTACCTTTTTAAATTTTTTTAATAGTGATTTGGTATTTTCAGTACTTCCAGTTTTTAAATATTTTGTATAATATAAAACATGAATCAGACCGAAACCGGTTTTAGTTACAAAACGGGTGAGTAGACCATTTAGCTTTATGCATGTATCTATTCAGAAGCACAAAGACAAGCAACTGTTCCCATCATTATGTCATGCATCAATATTATTGTTATATGTCTGATGAAGAAAGATAAAAACAGAGAAAGAACTTACGGTTGATATGATCAATGTAGTATTTTCCCAAAACAGGATCTCTAGCCTCTTCCCAGCCAAAAGGAAGTTCTAGAATGAAAAATAAACAAAAATAAATCATCACACCATCAATCATCAGTATCGATCTACTGTGCTTTACGGAAAGTATTTCTAAAAAAATGTTGGAAACAGCACAAAAACTTCTTGTATACATATAGTAGAAACTTTCCCTCCTTCAACTATCGATTGTGAGTGATGCTTTACATTTTGTGTGCTACTTAAAGGAATATTCCCATGTTTTTGTTGTTGTAAAATTCCCATGTTTTTTTTTTGTTGTTGTAATATTCCCATGGTTTTTTTGTTGTAATATTACCATGGTTTTTTTTTTTCTTCTTTTGTTGTAATATTCCCATGGTTTTTTTGTTGTAATATTCCCATGTTTTTTTTCTTGTTAATATTCTTATGGTTTCTGTAATGTTCCCATGGTTTTTATTGTAATATTACCATGGTTTTTTGTATATTACCATATTTCTTTTTGTAATATTCCTATGGTTTTGATATTATATTCCATTCGGGAGATATGGATTTTTAAAAATTTCCTTATTGCATTTTTCTACAGTATGATGAATTCGTGTTTGATGATGTCATAGAGGCAATTCCATTGCAAATGCTCATGTATTTCTTTGAACGTTGTTTCTGTATGATTAGAAACTATTTTCCAAAAGTTATTGAAGTAGGGTATATTTGGCAATGTATACATATATTTACCTTAACTTTCATCAATTCATTTTTCTAGCAGGTTTTACTTATAAATTGGATGATAGATTTTAACAAAATACATCAACTTTGTGGGAGAATGTGTTGCTGTGATGTCATACTGAGCCTTTCCTATTCATTTATTGACATTTTTTGTGAATCTTAATTTGAATATCTCCTGGTAGGAATAACATATCAACATGATTTTTGTACTAAATTGTTTCTTAAATTGTTCTCTTTCTTATGAAAGGTTACAATGGGGATATTCCTTTAAATAACTTTAGACAACTGTAGCAACAACTTGAGCTTAATTCAAGAAAATATGATGTAAACCATGAAAATGGCAATTTTTTTTATCAAAATTTGGTTAAAAATTGACTTTTTTATAGCATTTTGAAATTTAAAGCCTGATTACACTATTAATTATGCAGATCTTATTGCAGTTTTGTAGTATCACAAGAAAACCTGTGAATTTCCTTATGCTAACTTTTGTTTTTCAATTCTTCACCACCATTCTTTGAATGAGGTCAGTTGAATATGACCAAGAGATCTTAAATTTCCATCATACTCTCTCTCTCTCTCTCTGTGACGAGTCTGGAACAGACATTGGCGATCATGGCCCTCTAGTCATTTCTGTTTAGAGCTAAATGCATCAACTTATTGTTACTTAGGCTGTTGGTTGCCCACTTGTTTAAACTTTGGACATATTTAACTAACTGCCTTCCTCTGCTTCTTTGCCCTCAATTTTCCCACATAGTGCAAGCTGTTCCAACCCACCCTCCCGGTAAACATGCCTGAAAAATTCCATCTGTCTCCTTCTGATGGCATTGAGTAGGGACCTATCCATGCCTGAAGTTATCAGGGCATCATCAGTTGTTTTCCTTTCTGTCCAAGATATTTTCAACATTCTCCTAATGAACCACATTTTCGTAGCATCTAATCTTTTCTTGATGTCACTGGTAGTTGTCCAGCATTCACAGCCATAGAGAAGAGTAGACCATACATATGCCTTCAAGACACGGACTTGTGTCCATTCCAATATTTCAATTCTTTAGAATTGGATTCATTTTTGTAAACATGTCTTTGGCAATTGCGATGCGTTTTTTAACTTCATTAATGCACCGACTATCTGATGTTAGTGTGTAGCCCAAGTACTTCAACTGTTGTACTTGTTTAATTATCATACACTCAATCAAAATTTATGAGGAGATCAAATTCAAATAATTTTCAGAGTATGAAATTAATAGAATTGACAGAATTTTATAGAATCACATTAAAGATTTTGAGCTGTCCCTCTATCTTTTATACATCAAAACGTTTGCTTTTATTAGAAATTCTTTCAACCTTGATTAGTCCTAACTCGGAAATCACAGGTGCTACATTTAAAGCCCTCTGTTCAGAAGTTACGCTCTTTCTAGTAAATACAAAATCTCTACCCATCCATACACCTTTAAAACAAATCAAAAATAATAACAATAAGTGACAACTTGCGTAATTTTTTTTTTACAAAAACGAAAGCAGAAGAGACGTTTCCCCTCAGGGCTTCATTCCAACACTTTTTGTTTATCATCCAAACACAGACTACATGTGCCAACTTTCATATGTAAAATTTCAAAGGCAGGACACGAAATGTGAACTAAATAAATATTTGAACTAAAGAAATATTTGAACACAATGAATAATTTTCTTACTTTAAAAATATTTCCAATTATTTCTAGATATAACCTATAATGTTGTCATCATCATTTCATCTTAAAATCCTGGTAGACCAAATCAAATGGAAAATTAGCTAAAAACTTTTTAAGAAAAGAAGTATTACATTTCATAACCTGAGCTATTTCAGAACAAAAATGCAAATTATATACCAGCATTCCAATCATGGTGTATTTAAAATCAAAATAAAAAAACATGGAATCACCTTTCTTTTATAGAAAATTTACAAAGCACGTTATATAACCTAAGACATTCTGACTCAGGTAAAACCGAATTCATTACTGTTGACATAATTCACAAAAATATTTTCCCAGAAGTTTATGTAACTTTATGCAAGTTAAACTAGATGTTTGTTCATTCTATGAAGGTAAGTACTTCTATTTACCTCTACCATTTGATCCTAGATCTTTTCTTTCCAAATTCCATTTAAGGAATTTAGTAACCTCGGGTCAGAAAAGAATGCAGGTTCAAATAACATGAATCAACCTTTGTAAAGTTATTCCAAAAGTTCATTCAATACAATTTCTATAGGGTATTTGCATTGTCATGAACCGTGCAATAAATTCATCCTTCAGTATTTGGTTTAAGTCCATTTTTACAACAGATGAATTTCTGAACAAAGCAAAAAAATGTACGTAAACTTTTGAGGTTTTTCATTCTTTTGTGTCCTTTTCTATGCATTTTAAACAATCTAACACAGAATTGTATTAAAAAGATGAATGTTTTTGGCATCATGTTTATAGGTGATCTAGGATAGATAAATAAATAAATAAATACAAATATAAAAAATATTTATTTTATACACGGTTTAATAGATTTTGCACTCGCAAATAACCCTCCTTTAGTCAGGTCTTTCTACTCGATCAAAATCTTTTGTCCGTGCATTAAATACGTATATAAACACTCTGCCTCAATAGTAATCTTGAAATAAAACAGCCCCTCCACGAGCAAATCTAAAATGAAACTTACGATCATTATTGCAATCGGAAAATGTATCTGGCTTTGTTAATCTGCAAGAAAACAAGAGAAAAACAACTGGTGAATATAAAGCTTTATGAAATTGATTAAAATGTAATTATACCTAAAAGAAAATGATGACAAAACCAACAATACAGTATTAACTGTACATGTATTTTGTATTCAGTGATGTAGATTCATTCCCAAAGTAAAATACTTTTCATAAATGCTGGCATTTGTCAGTTCAGATAAAGCATTAACAACCGGCAATGAAGCTCAGGTGTACACTAATACTAGCAAACAAAGACATACTTTATTTTTTCCCAAAATTATCATCCTAAAATGAAGAAATAAACTGCATTTGTGAGCCCATTGTTGAGTAATAACCGGCAAGCCCAAACAATTTGAAGAATAATGGGCAGGGCAAAGCCGGGACCATTATAAGTAAAACAGAATTTCATAAACATTTCAAACTAGAATATTAGCACTCTCTAGAGCGCATACCTCCACTTGATGCAATTCCAACATGCGTACAATAATTGTAGAGTTCATTTGATCCCCATACCCAATACTAAAATATTAGCACTCTCTAGAGCCCAGACCTCCATCCGATGCAATTCCAACATGCGTTCAATAATTGTAGAGTTCATTTGATCCCCATACCCAATACTAGAATATTAGCACTCTCTAGAGCCCATACCTCCACCCGATGCAATTCCAACATGCCTATAATAATTGTAGAGTTCATTTAATCCCCATAACCAATACTAGAATATTAGCACTCTTTAGAGCCCATACCTCCGCCCGATGCAATTCCAACATGCGTACAATAATTTTAGAGTTCATTTGATCCCCATACCCAATACTAGAATATTAGCACTCCCTAGAGCCCATACCTCCACCCGATGCAATTCCAACATGCGTACAATAATTTTAGAGTTCATTTGATCCCGATACCCAATACTAGAATATTAGCACTCTCTAGAGCCCATACCTCCGCCCATTGCAATTCCAACATGCGTACAATAATTTTCGAGTTCATTTGATCCCCATACCCAAAAACTATAATATTAGCACTCTCTAGAGCTCATACCTCGGCCCATTGCAATTCCAACATGCGTACAATAATTTTAGGGTTCATTTGATCCCCCATACCCAATACTAGAATATTAACACTCTCTAGAGCGCATACCTCCACCCGATGCAATTCCAACATGCCTAGAATAATTTTAGAGTTCATTTGATCCACAAACTCACTATAATCTACCTCAGAAATCCTAGACCCACCAAGATTCATTCCCAAGTTTTAATCTCTGATGAACATTTGCAAGCAGAACATTTGCAAGCGGAACACTTGAAGATTATCTTCTGACTGGATTTCTTCCAAGACCATACCATTGTTTTCAGTTTTATTCAAGTGAAGCATCATTGTTTGAGCTCTATTCAGCCAGGATTCACATTCCATCATTTTCCATTCACGGCAGATACCAATTGTCTCATTTTCATTGATTCCTGAGAACACTTGATGTAAGTCTCTTTGAGTCCAGAAAATTGATTGTTTGTACTTTCATTCAAAGCACAAAATCATTGTTCAGCACATTCCATTGAAAAGTATCAACTTAGTCTTGACAGATCTCATCCTAAAACATCTCCACCCCTCCATTTCTGCCCCTCCCCTGTTCCAATTAGTCCCAAATTGTAATCACTTCTTCCTAAACACACCATATTTAATCACAATCAACCATCAGTTCTTGAGATATCTTGATGACAGACAAACTCACCTTAAAATGTCCCCACCCCTCCATTTACACCCTTCCCCTGTTCCAGTATGTACCAAATTTTTCACACTTCATCCTTAGGCAGCAACAAAACCACACACCAATTTTAATCAGAATCCAATCAACAGTTCTTCAGATATCTTGATGAAAATCAAACAAACAAATTTACAGGCAAAAACATAACCCCAGGAAGAATGAGATTTTGAAAATTTGCAGTAAATCTGATTCTTTTATGCTTCCTTTCCTCAACTTTTAGGTTTCATAGGATAAATGAGATAAGTCTGCATGCTAAAAACCTAAGGAGTTTTCCAAATTGAATAATCATAACATATTGTATTGCGATATCTATGTTTAACATAGATATCGATTATGGTGATATGTTGCGATATTTTTGTCCATTATAATCTTTACTGTATTCCATTATAATCTTTACTGTATCTCATTTACCCATATCGTGACAGCCTTCTAATATTTATTGTTTGAAATAGTTCATTATATAATATAAACCGACTTGTGAATTTAAATGCAAAAGAATAATATATTCCTATAAAATAACACATCTTTTTACTTTTATGTCTTTTCTGAAGCATGGTGGGTGGGTGGACAGATGGCATACACTGCATGCATAAAGTGAGGTAATCATAGGGCCGACCGCAATGAATCATAACTTCACTGGCAAAAATGTTGATTGTTTGAAAAGATTTCAAATAAAGTGACACAAATATTGTAAATTAGTAATGTGCCAAAAATTTCAAGAAATAATCCACAGATAAATATGACATTGCAATTGTATGACACCAGGAATCACTTACAATAAGAAAAAAAAGACCTTCTCTACATGTATGTAAGATTACGAAGAAAAAAAAGACCTTTTCTATGTAAGACTACGTAAGTAGTACAGTAGGTGTTGTGCTAATAACAAATTGAATACTTCAAAACCACTCCTGAAATGAATGTAAATACTACATAGGATCACCTCTTTAAAATACAAACATTCATGATAACACACAGAACAAAACAAGCTTAAAAGATAAACAATGAAACTTTGAACCCAAATAATTAAAATACTCAAGATAATGCTCATACTGTAGATAGCGCAGGAATTTATAAATACATAACATAATTTGTTTCATATTAAATTATCCATGAGGGAGATGACTACAAAAGTTACAATATGACTTATGATAGTGTATTCACAACTGTTGTTATCATCAGCTGATTAAGAACCAAACTGTCTTTGACATAATCAGCTGTTCTGCCTAAATACTGTACATACAGTACTGTATACCACAAATTTGCATATTATCACTTTAAAGTTTAAAATATTATAAAATGTGAGTATTAACAGATTTTGATACATTTTAATGAAATTGAGGTACTTTTATCTCTACCTGTCCATATACTTCTACCAAGTAAACTTATAGCAAGGATGGAGGTAGAAAGAGACCAACGATGTACCTTCTTGCAAATACTATACTGTAATTTCATGTTTATTTTTGTTCTCAATTTTATTTCTTTTTTAAATGTGGCATCAAAAGACTTTATAAAGTAAACAAATACAAACCATACAGTAGTTACTTTCAAGGGCTCATTTTTATTCTCTACATGAAATACAGTATCATAACTCATGACTTGTAATCATAGTAATTTACAGCAACCATGGGGCTTCAGTTAATAGCTCCGTGCAGCAACCAGTCCGGTTCGTACTCCCGATTGGGAGAACAGTTTTGGATTCCAATCAGGAGATACAGTGTACTTTACAGAAGTATTCCACAATGCATTTATCCAAATTCAAATTCTATATAGGAATCACATCAGAATCAGACAAATTTCGAGCACGAGGAACTCAACTACTGTGAAGGGTTCAAATTTTCCAAGTTCACAATATGAAATAATGGCAGATGAATTATCTTTTCACCGTGCGCCTATAACATTTACCATGGAATTTTTGAGAAATATGAAGGAAAAGTGGTGACTTCTCATTACATGTTACTGTAGAAAGTCACACTTTAAAAGATTTTCTGAAGAAAAAAAGCATTTTAAAGTTTTGTTCTGGAATTATTTTGGACAAATATGTAATGAATATTTCAGAGTCAAATCAAACTTTTGTATTATCATTTTATTTTAATAAAACACAAATGTTAAGAAATAATACACACATAGAGCGACTACACTATGGCAAAGCTTCGTTATTGTATAGGCTCGTACTGCGATGTCCCAATCTCCCGAAATATGAGACCTTCTGATTGGGAGTATGCACCGGACTGGCAACTGAGGCTCCAGTACAACTTTTAGAACCGTTGTAAATCACCACCCACTCACTTAAACAACAAACCCCATTATGCACTTGTCAATTGTGTGACTCACCCCTACACCCCTCGACAAGGTGAGTCATTGCACCAAAGTGGGTGGACAAAACATGTACATTGATGCACCCCTCAGTCACTTAAGTGACTGGCATTTTTTGTGAAATGACTTATCCCAAATGAATCGCCTCTGTGCAAAGTCAATGGGTCTGAAGTAAATTGACCCACCCCAGAGTCACTCTGGTGACTGACAATTTGATACAATGATGCACATGTGAGTCACTATTTCATCTGTCAATGACTCACCTTTGACTGACATTGCCAGGGGTAGTAGGGGTGAGTCATACAACAACTGACAAGTGCATTATAGCAATTACAGAAAAAGTTGCTTTTTCATTAATCACAAACAAATTATTTTCACTTACAGTAAAGTATATTCCATAAAATATCTAACAATGGAATAGTAGTTGACTTTTGAATAAAAGTTCACTTATTAAAGCGGGAGTTTAAAGGTTAGTCAGTCATGCTACAGTAGTTGACTCATCCTCAGACTAGCAGTACTTTGAGATGATGGTGCATATTTCTGGCTCAAACAGTACACTTCAAATGAAAGCAGTCCAGACCTAGAATTGTGGGACTTTGATTAACATTAAAGAATTCTTAATTAATTTTCCCTCAATATCACCCTACTTCAGGCTTGGAAAAATCACTTGCCTACTACTCTCCATGGCAAGTAAAAAAAAAATTGTGCCGAATAAAAAAATCATAAGATACTGTGTTACTCACTTACTCGTTTTAAATTAACGTTTAAAATTCCAAGTAAGTTTGTGCATGTTAATTTAATTTGATTTTTAAACTACCTTCAGTACTTTTTTTTTTTTATTGTGCGCGTGTGCAGTCTTGCTATGTTTTTTATTACCCAGGAAAAGAGCAATACAGAGGCATGCTAGTTGCGTGAAATTGTCAAATTTCGGATGAAAGTGTTGGTGAGTAGTTGAAAATACTTGGTGAGTGGAAATACTGGTTTTATCAAATTTACTCGCCAAGCTGTGAAAGAGGCTCTTCTTACCCCATATAAGATCCAGATAAAATACATACAGTACATAGTGTCTTTATGTTGCAAATGAAGGCTATATGTTACATCTAAAACTAAACATTGAGATATTGGACTTGTCCATCAGACATTTTGTGTTGATGACATTATTTGCTGCATGTTCTTAAATCAAAATGGCAGCTTCTATAGTAGTAGCATTTAGAGCTTTTAATAATTACAAAAATTGTGTTGGATTGCTTTGGAAGGTATGAAACTTGGTCATACAAATTTGTTATATTTAATTCTATCATATGTAAATAAAGATTAGGTCAGACTATGTCCCCTTCAAACATCAACAAAATTAGTCATTTACCATTTATGGAAATGGATGAAACCTGGTGACCTATTGACCCGATGATGCACAAGTGTCAAAATGATATTCAAAATCACGCAGTAAATTTAATATTTGATTACTGTTAATTTTTTTTTAATTAGAACATTTATATATATATATATATATATATATATATGTATATATGCAATACACATGTACACACTACATATTTATATTATATATATATATATATATACAATACACATGTATACTATATATATATATATATATATATATATATATATATACATATATATATGCTGTATATATACTGTAAATATATATATACAATACACATGTATACACATACATATATATATATACACACACACATTTAAATATATACATATATATATATACATACACACACACACATACTCAATATGCAGTAATGAACATGCATTTATACTGTATCACATAACTTTCCTATAGAATCTTACAATTGGAAAAAATAACACAAATTCCTAAAACTCAAGAACAATCCCAAAATTGATCTCAAAAAACACCACCTTCCCATTTTTGCTCAGCCACAGCACCCTGTGCAACACTAATTAAAGTATCCTTTCTTTTTTAAACAAGCACTTTGACAGGGGTCTAGGCCTCCCCCCCCCCCCCCTTTTTCTTTTGTAGCAGACATCTGCAGGGAAACCAGGCCTAGTGTTGACCATTCTAAATTGTATTACATTTGACTGATTAATTATTTTAAATGTTTTAATTTTACTAAAACAAATAACGACAAATTACAATTTGGGCATAACATTTAGAGCCTATAAAAAACTATAAAAAAATATTAGGAACTTAAGGGCCTAATTTATACTTGATCATTTAGAAAAAGTTAAGTGATGGTTAATTTACACCCAATAAAGGGCACAAGGCCTAAAACCAAAGTCCCAGTGGAAAAATTGTAATTAAAAGCAAAGCTAACGCAGCCTAACATAGTAGGCCTATTGCTTTTGTAACATTAGGATAGGCCTTTATGTATTTAACTGTTTATTATTATAACATACCCAGGTAAGGCCTACACAGTGAGTTAAGCCTGCCTAGGTTCGTTACAGAAAAAAATAGAAACACTTGATCGATTGAATTACATTAATCTATCACATGATAAAATATATTGCACTACCCCGTATTTTGCACGTAATAACAAACATATAGGCCCCCCTATTGTAGTTCCACTACTATAGAGACAACATTTAATTGATACTCACCAACTTTAAGACTAAATTTGTCGGACCTAAACTCAATGTGACCATTCCAAGTAATAAATAATTGCAAAGCTGAACAAATTTACTTCTAAATTCTATATGCCCGATTTAAAAAAATTTCTCTAAAAAAATGATAAAAACCTCAAATTTTCTTCAAATACCTAAAAATGTATCACAATTTAGTATTATCTTTGGGCATATATAATTTTAAAGCTTTAAATTTCATTTCTCTACTTAAGAATTGTTATTATATTTTAATTCCACACTTTGATTTGGCAACAAAATCCTTTTTTACAATTGGGTTTTCCCCGCTGAGCATTGCCCATATCATTTTTAGCATAGGTGCATACCACAGACAATTGAGTGGACCGGAAAATAGCATCACAAAATCGGCTAATATTTCATTCAATCCAACACATAACAAACCATCGTTACAAAATTTTGATACAGCATCATTTTCATAATGTGAGTGGATTATTTGTGTGTGTAATTGCTACTTTTTTATAAAAATAATGACTTGAATGTTCCTTTTTTTCCGAGTTCGGAGCTGTCGTTAAAAACTCATTAGGCCCAAATAGGGGTGCAGTTTTAGACATTAGTGACTGATGACTTCAGCATACAGTAGCAATGGTAGCAACATTTCATAAAAGCAGGCATTCTCTATAATACCTGATAATACATTCACAATTACAAAGGTTTTTCACATGTCATCAACTGCCCCATAAAAAAGCAAGTATCTACTACAAATGTAAGAAGCTGAATAAAAGAAAAATTAACATTACAATAGTAACAAGACCTTTCAACAAGAATTACAATAGTAACAAGACCTTCAACCACACAAACTGCCTACACATTCTTTTCACAACCAAAGACCCAATTCAATCTTGAAATTTGTCCTCAATTACAAACCAACATAATTTCCTCAAGCACCTTAAGTAGAATGGAATCTGGAGCTTTTGTCAGGTTGGAATGTGTGAGTCCCAATTGAAAACAAGTAGTTAAGTTGGGCACAAGGATTGATGAGCTTCATTGAGCTTCAGGTATGTGGCACTCAATAGGGAAATTCAACTGTGTGGGATTTGTGTAAATGGGGGATCAATGGTTCCTAAAGATTATTATGGGAAACCTATAAAATGGTACTGGAAAGGGTTTAAACAGTACTTTAAACATCATTCCTTTTGTCTTATCATTTAAAATGTCAGAATGAACAATGAGAGAAACATCTGTTCCATTCACTGAATATATGTATCAAAATAACTTTTTAATTTTTTTATCATTGATTCAAACTACAACAAAGAAAGCTCAAATTTGAGAGATTGTTACACACAAATTACCATTTAAAGACCAAGAAATTCCTTCCTTAACAAGAAGTAAAGATGATTATTTTGGAAGTGACTATAAAATGGTATTTTGACCTGATCACTGATTCATGAAATCAAATAATTACTAAATTGTATATCACTGGTTTATTCTGTATGCTGATTTACTTGGGAAGGAGAAAGGTGAGGCTCAATCTCTTAATCCAGTGAAAATTGATAATCAACATCACAGGTAACAATCAACATGTGACATGATAAATATATCTATACATTTCCACTTCTCATTCCTCAAAAAACAAAGAAGTAATATTGTTGGAGAGTGGCAAATCCGATTAGTGAGCCAAACCAGGGAATGATTAATTCCCTGACCATGCATGGTGGATTCATGCATCCACAGCATGCATGTACATAACAACAAAACAATTGGACTAACAATGAATTATGTCCTAAGCATGTGTCAAGTTGGCATAAACAGGGCTGGGAAAATACATAAAAAGTCACTCTCCAATCATTTATAGAAGTTTTCGAGGCCATTTTGCCATTTTAATTTCACAACATGCAGAATATGATGTCATCAGCCCAGCAGGATGTTGGAATGCTTTTTATTTCTTTAAAATCTACCTCAAGTTTTCTAGCTGATGACAAATTGGTTTTTCTTTTGTAAGGGTCAAGGACATTTTTTGTGTACACATAAAATTATCAAAATATGCTGATAAAAGTTTGTGTCACATCATTTTGGAATAAAAACTTAAATGACATTTATAAAGAAATACATTATAATCCTCACGTCCCTATTGGGGATATTATGTCATCATGCAGAATTTAACGAAATGGCAGCCCCCCTATGTGTTGATTTTAAACATGAATAACTTGAGATAGGAATAAGATTTTGATTTGCTGTGTTTGGTACTTGGTTAAGATTTTCATCTACTATCATATAAAATAATGATTGTATCAGACTTTATGTCTCCTTTTATTAGGTGTGGCAAATACCTCAGTATATTATAACATATCTACTCGCCACAACTTATATTTGCTCGCCTTAGACGAGCAGGCGAGTGGTTTTTTTCAACCCTGGGCATAAACATGTAGTATGTTAAAAATTCCCACATCCGCATCTACTTTACCAGTGCGGACACTCCAGACAGCCAATTCAGAGTTTTACAAATCTTTAAAATAGGAATTCCATTTGAACACATAGAAAGGAACACAAATAAGTTGACAACAATACAACAAACATAATGCAGTTGTACATGTACATGTACCTGTGTTTCCATTGCTGGCAAATGTCACAACATTGTATGCAAAATATCCATATCGACCACTTTATTGTACAAGTATCATGGCCTTTACTTACTTCCTGGGGTCAGTACTAATCGGACCATGGTCAAGTACTTCCTGTTCTAATTTTCATACTCATATTTGCTGGGCACAGCACATGCTGGGCACTGCACATGCTGGGCACTTCACTTGCTGGGCACTGTACTCGACTTGCTGGGCACTGCACTCGACTTGCTGGACACTGCACTCGACTGCTGGGCTTTGCACTTGACTTGCTGGGCACTGCACTCGGCTTGCTGGGCACTGCACTCGACTTGCTGGGCACTGTACTTCACTTGTTGGGAACTGTACTTCACTTGTTCGGCACTGTACTTCACTTGTTCGGCACTGTATTTCACTTGTTCGGCACTGTACTTTACTTGTTCGGCACTTGGATACTGTACTTCACTTCTTCATTTTTTTTTTTTTTTTGGGGGGTACCCCTAAAAATCCGCCCTCACTTTTAGGTCTAGTATTCCTTTAACATCATGATACTTATCCTGCCAAAATTACCACCATTGATAATAGTTGATTGTTCACCTACATTATCTCTCTACAAAAATCACACTGGAAATTTGTTGTCAAAGGTGACCACTTTGTCATAAAAAGATCCACTGTTCCCCATTAATGTTTTTACAGGATCATTGTTAAAATGGAAGTAATGTAACTACCGTATTACATCATAAGTACCCATGCTCTAATAAACAATCGACCAACCCCCTTTTTCTGAATTGATAGTTAAATGTGCATAACCTGTTCATATCAAGGGCAGGTAGGAATTCTTTTTTTTTTTAAAGAATTTGGTAAACTGGGCCGTAGTAGCCTATTCAATTTTAAACGTTTATTGCTACTTTTTGCATTGTCATTTTGCTGATGTTGCCAACATGTAATTGTAAAGGACATCTTCTTTTCAGCTGAAAAATGGTGTACTGTACCTCCTACTCACATAACCAATGCATTTGATTTTGAAGAACTTATTTAGATTTTACAAAGCATCCCTCAACATCTTTAAGGAATGTTACAATGATACTGTGCTCTGGCAAAATAAGGATGCATTAGGTAACACCACAACCATTTTGAGCAATACCAGCATCTCCACTGCTATAATGCTCCTTACTGCAATCTATCCAACTCCTGTTTCCCCCCAAACTAAAACTGATAATCACACCATGAGCCTAAAAGAATGAAATAGATGTTAAATGTCATGTTTGATTATCACCTACTTCCCTTAATCAGTCAAATGCAGACTTCTAGGACCTCATAAAAATCCTCATATTGGACACATCCATTCTAAAAGCCGCCTTCTTACAAAGGGTCAAAGGTCACAAAAGGATGGAATGTGATGAAAAACAGGTGATCTTCCTTGTAAATCATGGAAAGATATTTTCCCTATCAAGCTGTTAAAAACACTTGAACACACTTCTCTTCACTTGCAATAAATTAAAAGACCACATTTTGGAAGTGCTCCTGGGTACAAAACTTAAAGCTTTAACTCACATTTAACGAGTACTATATTTTTGGTCTTTTTCACTGTAAATAAAACATGAACTTGTGAAATCCCAAAAAAATGTGCATAGAGATTTCTTTCCTGATGGGACAAACTCGGCTATATTGCTGTTTCTTTATCATACTCATTGAGAAGCACAGTACTCTTAAGTGAATAAGCTGAGCATTTTATGTTAAAATCAACAGTGTACAGTAAAAAGGTCACCCATACATACATGCATAGCATGTTCATATTCATACACTTTGAAACATACTGTACTAACAAAAATTAGAGGCCTGGATATATTTTTATGTATGAAAGACATTTTTAGTGTTAGTAAATCCAACAGGATCTGAACATTGTAAACACTAGAAGTGAGCCTTAAATATGCCATAAGTTGCAAAGGGGGGAAAACCTCAAATAAATCCTTCTTTGGCTCAATATTTCAAATATGCCACATGTCTGTGCTAGCCAGAAAACAAATTGCATGGACTTAATTGTGCTGTGCACATGTGTTTTCTTTTCTTTAGTGTACAGTACCTGCACAATGCACATGCTGCAGTTTCTAACACATTGTTATTCGCCAGTCAACACCATGCATTGTACAGTATGCTGAACAACGAGTTGGAAGTCCTGGCACAAGACATCAACACAAACCACTGTATTAGCCTCAGTTCCCAACACACTGAAGAGTCCATTTGTTTCTTCTTTACGTATTCCACCCACTCGGGATTATGAATACACCGTATAATGAGCTGAAACAAGCCATTTTCCATTTTCCGATGAAGACTATGAGTTTATTATTCAAGTTAAAGTTATCATTTAATCATATCTTTTAGGAAAAACTGTTCGCAAACATTGAATGAAATAAAATTATGGTAAAATGAATGAAATTTTAAGGGACAAACAAGGGTCAAAAATTGGAAAAAGTAGCTTCTGGAAAACATGGTCTTATCTGTTTTGGCCCACAAAGATCTTCACATATACAGTATGTTGGGAAATTTCCTTTTTTATCCAAATATGAATACATATTAGTACAAATTTGTGGGAGTTCGAAGCTCGCAAGTTTTAGACCCAATTCCAATAACAATGACACTGCAATATCTTTGTTATGAGACCCAAAGCGCCAATGTGTCGGAAGGAACTTGGGGAAACGGAGAGAGCAGAAAATCAAGTTTATGTGTGTTTTTAAACAGCAATTGAGGGAGCACTTTTCGTATAAAAAAAAGGGCACTCTTGTCAGTTGACAGTTTTTGCTTGTCACATTTGACATTCCCACACTTTCGGTGGGCAATTCCGCCTATGGATTTAAAGATTGGGCAGCCAGGACCAATGTTGACAATTATTACCCATTGGGCAAACAAGTCAAAGGCTTCTTTTAAAATTCCTGCTTAGAATATTATTGGGGGCATACCTCCTCCCAACAAAGCCCTTGGTGTCGGTGTCCCTTGTAAACTGTTGTTTTAATTATGTCAAATGAATACTAAATGTATGTGGCAACCTCTTATGTATTTTGCAGTATTTGTGAGTGAGTGGATATCTATTTGTTATCAAGCTTGAAGATTAACTTTAAATAACTTCAAATAAGTTTCATAAGGGAGCCTCCAGGTCCAGACCGGTCCGCCTACAACTTTGAAAAGGGCAACTCCTGCCCCCGTTTACACAATTTAAAATGGGCACATTCTTTCCCCTTACTCCATAGCCGGTGCCCCCCCCCCCCCCCCTCTGCTGCCATATTTTGGACATTGCTGCAGAGGCCAAAATCCCGACGGGCCCGCAGGACTGTAGTTCCCCCACTGCATATGGGAGCTTTAATATCGTTTGAGTATGTGAAAACTGTTTTTCAAGCTAAGCCACAACATCAATATGATGCAAATTTTATTAACGATATTTGCTTTTAAGTGAAATAGAAATCAGAAATAGACATACCAACAGCAAAATACTTTTGTAAAAAACCAAGATGAATTTTACATCCTTGCAACAATACGTGATTCTAACTATTGGTAATGTATTAGCCATTCTGAACAAATAGGACCTCATTAATTATTGCTATTGATGAATCACAATTAATCAATAATAGCATCTATACCTAATAGCATCCCACAAATACACTTCCAAATGGCAATCATTATAACAAAATATAACTAAAACAATCTTTAAACTTTCTGTTGAAGTCTCTTTAATACAAGATGGATTTGCTTGGCTCCTGAATCCTTTAAAATACCTATTACAGATAACGGTGATTTTCCAGAAAATGTTCCTATAATCGAATGAATTTGTCCAGAATTTACCCCAAAATTGGCCACAAAAATTACTGAAAATGATCCAAATTTTCCGAAAATGAGCAACATTTTCCAATAATTAAAGAAATTTTTTCTGGAAATTAAAATCAGTACCTGAAAATGAAAGAAATTTTCACAAAAATGTTCTGAAAATTGTCTGGAACTGAAGATATTAACCCAAAATGTTCCCGAAATTCAGCAACATTTTATGAAAATGAGCAAAATTCCCTAAAAATTGAAGAAAACTACACATAATTAACAGACAATTTCCCAGAATTGTTCTGAAAATCGAAGAAAATTGTCTGGAAGCATAATTTCCAAAAAGAAAGCAAAATTTACTAGGGGAGGGGAGGGGGGCATATAACAAGTCAGAAATTGAATGAAAAGGTCTGTTTTGTATAATGGCACCCTATTCTCACCCTACCACGAAGAATTTCTTAAAAAAGGCACTGGATTTATGTATAAGTTACAGTAATGCAGTCTGTAGCTTTGCAAACAAGTTATTGTGGATAAGCTTAGATTACAGCAAGCCAAGTCATGCATCTAATGCGACAGACAGGCTGATAGGACTCATACAAGGCGTTTTTAGAAAGATATTTTTTTTTTTTTTTTTATCGGTGAGTTATTAACACTTTGGTGATTTTACAGCCAGAGATTCAATCGCATTACATGGTTGAAATAACCAATTAAGGTATTTTCCGAGAATAGGCTTAATGACTGCGATACTTAACAAGAATTTCAAAATAACAAGGCTACCTAGAATTTAGAAGAATTTATCTTGCGGATAAATTCTTGCAATATTGTTGCTAACCCAGTCAGAAATGCAAAAATAGTCTTTACAAAATGCTTCAAGCGCAGAGCTTCCCTTAGAGCGGCCCCTGGACCCCAGGCCATTTGGGTTCATGCTTCGCGTGAACATGGTCGGCCTAATAATTTCAACCTTCCGCCGCCAGTGAGATACTACATCTTAACAGTTCAAGTTTGCTGATTTTGTAGGAAATTGCCCATTGAGACATGCTGAAGGAAAAGTCAATAAGATTTTAACACATGTTCAAAACATGGTGCCCTTCAGATTTAACACACTTTTTATTTTCAAAATCATAATTCATAATCATAGTTAATTTCATGATGAAACCACCCCCCCCCCCTCCCCCCTCTCCTCCCTTCCAGGAAAGTATAGCACAATAATATATTTGAGTCCCACTGCAGTTGTCACCCTGATAACTATCGTCGGTTTTTACAGTAACTACCTAATTTTAAACAACCTATTTACAGTACCTCATATTTTACTTCACTTCTATACAATTTATGTTTTTCAAACAAAAGACAAATATGTTATGGAGAAAATTGAAAACTAAACTTAATTTTTAAATCAATATTACTTTATTCATTTTCTAACAACTGAAGCACTTGATGAAAATGGAGTGTGTTGAACAAATAAAGGTTAGTGAATCTAGAGATTTTTATTAAGATATTTTACACAAAAAAATAGAAAATAAAAACAAAGAAGTCCATTGAATACATGTGATGTGGCTGAGTTTTTCAAGTTCAATCAAAACTTCCTTGAAATGGGCAAATTTCTATAATCATGCTTAATTACAATAATGCTCAAGTAATTGATTGGTTGCAAAATTATAACAGTTAAGTAAATACACCCTAATATTGCTTTGACGGTTCTATCTTGTATAAAAAGAAGACAGCACTATTAACCGACATCAATTAAAGTAAGAAGCTGCAGAGCAGGTTCCAAAGTGCCCTGTATAAGTAGTATTGTTAAAGTTTTAATTATGCCCATGAGAGAAAATATATTTTTAAACTAGCTTATATTCAAGAGTTGCAATTTCTGCCTTTGCAATAACATTTAAGCACTCCTTCTAATGATGTGGGTATACACTATCAATTATTCCAAGGTTTAATTCATAAGCGCTTACTGAAGGCTGAGCCTGAGATAGTCCTGTTAAAATAATTAATAAATAAACAGTAAATATGATATTAAAATTATCCTGATATAATCTTCTTCAGTACAGTAGAAATTAATACAATTACCATGTCAAATGCCTTTAACTAAAGTTATAGGTCTCTTCTTCAATCCATAATACATTATACACTTTAATGCAGGAAAGGCAAATGGTGAAAAACAGACATAATTTAACTTTTAAACGTTCTAGCAATTTTCCTTACTGACCCAACACAAATTTAGTATTGACAGAAAGCTTATCATTTCATCTTTAGCGTTATGTGTAAATTGTACCTATTTCTTGTGGAAGTGAGTCAGGAGCTCGGCTGAGATATCTGGCTTAAAATTTACCCAATATTTCAAAAAATGACTCTTGAACTCAAATTTAAAATGATTTTTGCCAATAAAATGGCATAAATTTGGTATCAATCGACAGAGACAACATCTGACTTCCGCCTACAGTACATTGGCGTTTTACTTGCTTCACAGTTGTCAGGTGACACGCATGTGATAAGAAATTTCTCTTTTAGTTTCAAACAGTGTAAATTTTAAAGTGGGCGGAGTTCTGTGCAAAGAAAGTGACGTCACGTCACCTCATTAACGTGCACTGGGAACTGACTGGAACTCTACCTTGACTCCTTGACTCAACTTACCTAAAACAAAAAAGAACCAGCTCACTAAGGCCATCCTTACCAGACTGTTTGTTTGCAGTAATCCTACCAACCAAACAAAAGACCTACATACTTAAATAAATCTTATATTTGGTCTAAACACCAATGTTTTAGCCTCTAAAAGGTATACAGATAATCTTCACTTGACTTGACTAATAAAAAACATGTTTGCCTTTGTATCGACCTAACTTCTGTAGCAAATTGTGTTACAACAAAAAAATGAACATTTGAAGGAAGACCTAACTGTTAAAAGTGATCAAATTTAGTCATCAAAGCTACAGTATATGTACATGTAGCTACTGTTGGAAAGCCCTAACAAATTCCATAAAAAACTTCAAAATAATTACAGAAAGTGCAGTTAAGTCAAGAGATGTTTACAGTAGTATGGAATGATAAAACTCCAGTATCCACATCCCTTATAAACTTCAGGCATGCTGCAAGCTGGATGATCTGTGCTTTGAGAATAGCAAACCAATGACTCACTGCTTCCATACTAACAAACCTGAGCCCCAGATTTCTCTTTCCAATGGCTCAAAGACTTGACTGACATACTTTATCTGCATAATCTCAAAATCCCAAGAAGAAAAAAAAGAAACCCTGGTACTGTGTGCTACTGTATGTATAACAAACACATACATATTTTCCTGGATAACAATCCTAAATTGCCCTGTAATTGGGACAGTAGGCCTGGTTCATTTTGTAATCCAGGGGAATAAACATTACCGTACACCAAAGCTGATCAAGATGCTTTATATGAGTCTCTCTTTGCATAAAGGCATTGCTAATATTAAATATAAAAAAACTAGAATGGTAAATACCGTCATGGTTCGCATGCCCATGCAAATTAACAACCATATCACATGATCCGGCCAATTATAAAAATGGCATCTCACACTAAGTTCCACATGGCATCCCATGTCCCACATAGCATCCCACCTCATGTCCTACATAACATCCCATCCCTTGTCCCACATGGAATTCCACCATATCTCCAACATGGCATCCAATCCAATTTTCCACATGACATCCCATTCCATACCTTGTCCTACGTGGTATGCCATCACATGTCCCACAGGGCATCCCATCCTATGACCCATATGGCATTCCACCCTATATCCCACATCCCATGCCTTGTCCCATATGGCATTCCACCATATGTCCCACATGGCATTCCACCATATGTCCCACATGGCATCCCACCCTATGACCCACATGGCATCCCACCCTATGACCCACATGGCATCCCACCCTATGACCCACATGGCATCCCACCCTATGACCCACATGGCATCCCACCCTATGTCCTACATGGATCCCATCCTACATGTATGTCCCACATTAATCCAACCATATGTACCACATGACATCCTCCCTATGTCCCACCATATTTTCTACATGGTATCCCTCCCAATGTCCTGATGAAATCCTACTTTATGTCCCACAAGGCATCACATCCCATGTCCCTATGGCCTCCTACCCTATGTCACACAGCCTCCTACCCTATGTCACACATGGCATCCTACCGTATGTCACACTGTCTTACTCGTGGCATCCCACCATGTCCCACATGGCATTCCACCCTGTTCCACATGGCATCCCACCCCATGTTCCACATGGCATCCCACCCCATATGACATCCCATCCTAGCTATCACAGTCCCTAATTGAGCATACTATGTATGAAAGTGTCAGTTCATATAACAACTTATATGCAAATGACTTGTTGAAATGGGTTGGGACCTCATGTCCCACATGACATCCCATGTCCCACATGACATTCCATTCCATGGCATTCCACCTTATGTCCCGCATGGCATTCCACCCTGTTCCACATGGCATCCCACCCCATGTCCCATATGGCATCCCACCCCATGCCCACATAGTCTCCCACCCCATGTCCCACATAGTATCCCACCCCATGTCCCACATGACATCCCATAGGCTCCATAAGAAACCTCATCCTAGCTATCACAATCCCTAATTGAGCATACTATGTATCAAAGTGTCAGTTCATATAAAAACTTATATGCAAATGAGTTGCTGAATAAGAAAAAAAAAGGCAGAGTCAAATAAATATGCCTGATATAGCCCTTCATGTATACCACATGGTATATATCATATCATATGTCCCACATGGCCCCCATCCATGTCCCACATGGCATCCCTTCCTATGTCCATATGCATTTACATCCTGTCAACACTCCCTGACTAAGCATACTAAATATAAAAAAAGTCTGGTCAATTCATATACTGTACCAACTTTATGCAAATAGCCACAATAATAAAGGCGGAGTTTAATAATCATGCCTGATATACAACTGTTGGTGCCCAAATATTTTAAAGAATTTTAAGGATTTTAAATCTCAAGTGCTACAAGAGAGACGCTTGGGGATATCAAAAGAATATTGGAAATAATATCATTTTGCAGTTATCTTCTAAGAAAATTTAAAATGTTTTATAGACTTTTTAGGGAAACTAGTCTTCAATCCTGTCTTAAGTATCTCTGAAAAACTTTAACATTTTGTAAGGAAATTCTAATCTTCCATAGGCATATCTGAAAAAACTTTCACATTTTCTGAGAAATTCTCAAAAAACTTTAACATTTTTGAGGAAATCTCTGGAAAAAACTGTGGACAGCTGGCCGGTCGGATGAAATCGCCATTACATACATGTAGGTTCGCATTATGCTTCGCATGTGAACCAAAAAGCAGTACTATCTGTTAATTCAACCAGAGGGAATAATCCCACATGGTTACTATGCTAACTTTGGAATAGAGGCAATTTTGTTTTCTTCATTGTATATCTTTAAATGTTGTGTTCTTACACGTTTAGTTTATTTAGCATACTAGAACATGTAATTACCTCCGCCAACGAAACTGGACAGAGGTTATCTTTTGCCTCCGTTTGTCTGTTTGTTTGTTTGTCATAAAGATATCTCACGACCTGATGAATGGATTTGGATTAAATTTGGTGTGTGGTTTTGTTACTGCTTAAGGAACAATTGATTCAAATTTGGGAGGTATTGAATACAAGGGAATGGCAGAAATTTAGAGGTAGGGATGTTTATGGTAAAGTCTGTCAAAACACAACTGTAACTTCCTGATGGAATGTAATAAACAATGAATTAACGCCATGAGAAGAATTCAACAATCAATTTTCTGGACTCATTGAAAATTAAATCAAGCAGCCTCCCACTATCAATGTAATAAGAACAAATGGTTTCTGCCATGAATGGAAATAATGGAATGTGAAGAATCTTCACCGAATGGAGCTCAAACAATGAATGCTTAGCCTGAGTGAAACTGAAAACAATAATATGGCCTTGATAAATTATAGTGGGTATGGGGATCGAATGAAATTTGAAACTATTCTAGACATGTTGGAAATGCAATGGGTGTAGAGGTATGCGCTCTACAGAGTTCGGTTATTCTACTTTGTGTGTATTTTCTTGCACAAGTGTTGAGATTTATGTGTTGAGGTGAGCTATACAAGATATCTGAACTTAAACTTAATCTTGTATAAAAAAAGATCCCAAAAGAAATAAAGTGTTGACTACTACTTTAATTGCACTCATCTTGTACCAAAATGCAGCAAGGCCCTGCTGAAATACTGTATTTTAACACAGACATGTCTTGCAAAGAGCTGTGTTGAGATCTTAGTTGGGGTACTTCACATTTGGATACAGGGACCAGTTAAAAAAGCGGGTACAGTAGTCTGGATTATCACTTAACCCATAATTAGATGTTGGTTTGTTTAGGTGGAGTAGCACATCCACGGTCTTCTCCTACTTATACTATTATCTTAATACTTGTCAAAGCCTGCTCAGCAACTGGACGAGCCATGCAGGCAGGAAGTGACGAGCCCTACCTTCGGGACCGCCATTTAACATCCTCATCCGATGAGCGCCACCCAACCACTGGCCACTTTTCCCAAAGGCTGGATGGGGCAGAATTGAGTGTGCTGCAAAAGGCAAACCTCTGCACTTGATGTCAGTGTACAGTATGTCCAAGTCATACAGTATACATGCGATGTGGTTCATGTGGTTCATCACAGAGTCCACTCTGATAAAAAATACCAGGCACAGTCAATCGAAGATGACATGCAAGACTTGCAAACACTGTTGACTACTTAGTACTATATAATAGGTTCAAACTGTACGGAGATCGTGAATGTTAATACCTTATTTTCTCTAATAAACGCCCCCGAGGCGTTGCATTTGGAAAAACAGGGGTGGTTTATTCGAGGGTAAAGTATGAAGAAAAAAATGTAACTTACGAAAGAACGGCAATTCCTTTTAGGCCTATGGTATTAGTTTCTTCAAGCGATTTTTGTGTTTTTAGCATTATTGTGCATGGATTATTAATGAAATATACACTTTGCATATTTTCTGCTTGGTTACGTTGGACTTACTGCCTTTTCAAGTCACATTCGGTAAGTTAAACGTACGTCGTTACATCCTGAAAGTATGAAAAATGATGGGGGGGCGTTTATTAGAGGGGAGGGGGGCGTTTATTAGAGAAAATACGGTAGCTTCATTTTGATTTCATCTACTTTATGTACCAGACTATTTTCCTTAGGTTTTTCATATTGTTACTATCAAATAGATTTATTTCACTCATTGTCTATTCCAATAGTGTTCTACAAATAGACACAATTCAAAATATGCTCGGTAGTATCTTCCTAGTCACAAAAATCACAATTGATTTTATTATTATCATTATCATGATTATCATTATTACTGATTCTTATATAGCACAAATACTGTAAAAAACTCCATTCAAATGCACTTTACAAACATTGTAGAATAATATAAAATGAAATTGAATTATACAAAAATCATTATTTACATACTGTATGTATGAAAGTTACTTATAGTAAGGAATTCAAAATTAAAATATAACATCTAACAATGCAAAAGGCAAAAACTAATCAGATCAGACTAATACTATGAGATAAATACCTAACATGTATATCAAAACAGTTGAACATTAAGAAAAAGCCTCAAGTAATTTATATAAAACAATAAGAATACCGCATAAAATACCTGTAAACAATTCAATAATATGAACACGTGAGCCATGGCGATCAAAGGAATATAAAATAAACTGATTTGAAATATAAAAACATTTAAAAAAAAATTGTAAATAAAATAAAGATAACTATTGCCTAAATGAATTAAAGGCTATGATAAAAAGATGTGCTTTAAGATTTTTCTTAAAACGAGTTAGGCAAGTTTTACTAAGGAGAGAATAAGGCGAAGTATTCCAAAGTTTAGTTGCAGCATATTAAAAGCCCCTGGCTCCAAAAGAGGTCTTGGTCCAAGCCGGGGGTCTGAGGTACAAGAAGAAGGTGCTTAGATGATGATCTAAATAGCCTTATTGGCTGATAAGTCGGCAAGGCAACGGGGTGCAAGCGCACAAAGACACTTAAAATTTAACAATACAATTTTAAAATTAATCCTATACCTAACTGAAAGCCAATGCTAACTTAACAACACACGTGAAATATGACTGTGGTTCTAGCAACAAGTCTGGCAGCTGTGTTTTGGACTATCTGTAATTTTTGTGAGACAGGCAAATTAAATCATAAGGAGTTGCAATAATCAATGTGAGAGGTTATAAAAGCGAAAACCAGGGATTCGCATGAAGCATCATTAAGGTATTTGCGGATTTGCTAAAGTTTTTAAATGCTGTATGAAGCTTTCTTACATGCATCAGCTATTTGTGAGTTAAAAAGAGAAATTCTTGTCAAAAATGAGGCTGAGGTTACAAACACTATCGACAGTTCGGAATGTACCATTCCAACTTTGATTGAGATATCAGGCAATTTTAGTAAGTTGTTGTTTAGAGCCAAAAATTATTACTTGTTTTGTTGTCATTTATCTAAGTTAATTGCTTAGAAACCAGTGTCGTACATCAGAAATGCAATGCACCATGGCAGTTAGTGCTGCGTTTCTGGAATGGTCATTACCAGCATTTAAAGCAAGGTAAAGCTGGTGGTCATCCGCATACCCTTCACAAATTGGGAGGTTGTCTATTTAGAATGTCATAAAACTGGGACAAGAAAGAAATAATTTGGGGCCAGCACAACTACCTTGCGGAACACCACGGGTTAGTCTTTTGAAAAGTCACTGTTTACCAAATTACATTGATGTCTACCACTTAAGTAGCTCTGGAACCAACTTAACACCATACCCTTGATATTTAGTCGATTTTTAAAATACTAAAAAAGAGCACCATGATCAATTGTGTCAGAAGCTGCTGAAGTCTAACATAACAAGTAATGTTACTTCCCCATTGTCCACGTTACACATGTCAGAGTGTACTTTCAAGAGAGCTGTTTCTGTGCTGTGGTGCTTTCTATATGCAGAATTATGAATAGGCAACAGGTCACTTTGGAGCAAGTGACCATCACATTGATGCATAACTGCAGCCTCAATTAATTTGGTAGATTACAAACAGGCTGATAGTTTTTGTAATCCAGGAATAATCCTGTCTTTTTTAAAAGTGGAATGACCACAGCATATTTCCAGCACTTGGGGGAAAATAGCCTTGACCGATTGAACTGATTATAAAGTTGGTGATTATTGGTAGCAATAGTTCCACAGTGCACACACACAATCTTGGTAGGAAGAGGATCAAGCATGCAATGTTTGTTTGAAGAATTAGGGTTATTGGGGTAGTTGTTCTTGCTTTAACTCTATTCATATTCAGTCTTAATTTGATTATAACGAGGGTCTCGGTTGTTTTCAACTCTTCAATATATTTCTGCCTTTCAAAACTATGTTTTAGTTTAGATCGGAGTTTGGTAGTTTTCTTCCTTTGATCCATTTCCTTGAATTCATCAGCAATTTTCCTTTCAACTTCTTTCTTCCATTTGCTTTTTGTCTTCTACAGAGCATTATTTATAGCAATATCAATTCCATATTTTCCTCCTATACATTTAATTTTATGATACCAACATCCAGGATAACCTTTATCTTTTTGTTCAATAACAATTTTTTTTGCTCTTCTATTTTTGTCTGAGTTGAGTAAATAATGGAATAACATGAGCAATCTGAAGCCTTTCAAACAGTTTTAGCAGCTGCAAGGGCAAATAGGGTGGTTGATTTGATTAGAACAAATTTTGTTTTCTTGGTAGAGAGGTTGTTCTTAATTTAAGCACTAAGCAGTTAGTCAGACCTCACCTTGAGTATGCTATCTAGGCTTGGAGTCCCTTTTATGAGAAGGATAAGTTCATTTTGAAGCAGGTTCAGCGAAGAGCCACTAGACTTATTCCCGAAGTAAGGAATCTTTCTTATGAATCTAGGTTGCAAATTCTTGGATTGACCACGCTTGAGTTGAGAAGAGTATGTGGTGATATGATTCAGATTTTTAAATTCCTATCTGGTAGTGATGCTTTGACTTCCTGTGATTTCTTGCATGTTTCAGCTAATCCTCATGTGACATGCGGTAAGAGTTTGAAGCTGACCAAAGAGTTCTCATGGATAAATATTCGGCATCTTAGCTTTTTACAAAGAGTTGTTAATGAGTAGAATGGTTTGCCTGAGTGGAATGGTTTGTCTGAGTGGAATGGTTTGTCTGAGTGGAATGGTTTGCCTGAGTGGAATGGTTTGTCTGAGTGGAATAGTTTGCCTGAGTGGAATGGTTTCCCTGAGTGGAATGGTTTGCCTGAGTGGATTGGTTTGCCTGAGTGGAATGGTTTGCCTGAGTGGAATGGTTTCCCTAAGTGGAATGGTTTGCCTGAGTGGAATCGTTTGCCTGAGTGGAATGGTTTGCCTGAGTGGGTATCTTACTGTAGCTTTTCACAAAGAGTTGTTAATGAGTAGAATGGTTTGCCTGAGTGGGTAGTTTCAGTTGTAGCTCCAATTCTGTTCACAATTTCAAAGTCAACATTGATATTAGTTCTTTACTAACTCTGGGCATCTGTTTTTTTTTTTTTGAGGTGGTTGGTGGTGGTGTTAGTTTGGGCTTTTTATGGGGTGACTCACCCTTCTTAGCCCGTCATCTTGTTGCTATGTCATGAGTTTCTTGTAGCAAATTATTTGTCAAATTAACCAGAAACCTGCTTTTTTCCAAAGTCCCCAATATGATGTTGAACTATTTAAGCTAAAGATGTGACAAATCATTATTTTTTAAAGATTTTCTAGAGCTTGTACTTCCTTTACTGATAGAATAGTCCACGTTTCCATATTATGTGTGAAGACTGGCATAGCTACAGCTTCTAGTATTTTAATTTTTACTTGTAATGCTGCATTTCCAACTTTCTTCTGGTCTCAATACTTTTCTATTCATACATTCAATATGTGCCTCTTTCTTTTCAATCCAGTTTCTGTGGCGAAATACCATTCACCTACATGTAGATACTTCACGCTTTCTATTACACCAACTTTTCCTTTTTGACATGTACAGTACATGTATATTTGGGGTTTGTTCTTTTTTTCTTTTTTTTCAAGCTTAATGTAAGTATGGCACTGGGCAGTTTTTTTCATTGTTGAATGTAAATATTTTTCTTTTCTTCCCTTAAAATCAAGTTTCTACCCATTGCTTCCAGCGTTTCTGTAGTACCAATTCCATTTACATCGTCAACGTAGATCAGATTTCCAATTTTAATGTTAGGTCCTATAGTAGTAATGCATCTTTCACCTATCTGGTTTATTTTGTGTTTCTATGGTGCATAAAGTTGGTCCCATAAAAGTGTCTTACAATGTGTCTTGTCTTACAATGTGGTTCAGTATCATTTTTTCTGTTATTCCTAATGGAGTATCTAGTGTCATGCCAGAGAGTTTTAAGGAGACACAAACCCACAAATTTCTCTTATCTGTTATGATGCGAACATATATTCTAAACACTATACGCACTTTGGGATACTTAAAAAGCATTCCGTGATATTTCATTTTAAATCACTAAAATATTAATTACTTGATAAACAAATCGTATAGGGGTGGCCATCTTGTAAACCCGCCCTCAAAGTGACTTCAAGTGACGTCATCAAATCAGTTCTGTTCCCACATGATACAGTATGTGTAAACCACATCTAGGCCTATGCACCTTTACCATACCACACCACAGTACATTCGTGCAGGAGTTGATTTGTAAAAGTTCAGAAAAGATTTTATTAGTAGCGAGAAAGTTTAAGAAATTATGTCAGAATGTCAGGCACATGGCTGTACAAACGTTCTTTTGGAACTTGTTCTTCAGTCAGTAGTGATTACCCCGTTGATAACATTAGGCCTAAACTGATGAAAACTTACCCTAAGCCTACAGTAAAAACTAGCCTAACATAGGCATACTAGTAGTACTACTGTACTACGAGAGAGTTTCAATGAACTGGTTCTGATATACAGGCAAGAAAACTATATTATTATAAAATTATATTATCCTCATGGAAAGCAAACTGTAATCTTTAAAATACAGCAAATAATCTTTCAAATCACAATTTAATTGCGCTTCTAAAGCACGTGAAAACCGTGAAATAATTCTCACTTAAAATTCCAATCGTCGTTGTTCAGTGTTGTCTTTTCGTTAAATATTTCATGGCAACAAAAAAACGGTACTGACTTTCGAACCAAAAAACCTGCAGTTTGAAAATATATCGAACAATATGGCGACCTCCATAGGGTCTCAAACTTTGAATAAAATCTGAAAACTGTTTTATTTTTTAAGTCTGAATTTGAGGGAAATGGTATTGATTTTTGGAATCTTCATACATTTGTACCCAAAGAAAACCCAAATCATTCTGTGGGTTTGTCTCCTTCAATAGAAAGGGAAATATTATGAGTTCAGAAACAACAAGGTTAGTATTGTAAGCAAGAGAGGAATTAAGGGTAAGAACTGTGAAATTGACAAGTTTTATAAGTAAAATTGTTGTATAGCGGTACAATTTAGGCAAAATGTGTTTCTTGTAATTCAACTTTATTCCGTTATAAAAATAACTGAAAATTGTAAGAAGTTTTGATGATTTTACAAAGTTGTTTTAAACAATTGTAAATGATAATATTCTTGTTAAATTTTTGTATTAAAAATGCAATTTCAGTCCAAGAATAAAAAATAATATAATCTCCTAAACGCATGGTACATGTACTTCATTAATCTCTGAAGAGCAATTTACAGTTAATGTTCTACTCTTTTATTCATAAGAGAAGCAGCGTCTCACATAATTGGTGAACCCCCACAAAACTACTCCCACGGGATGGGTGACACAACACTAGACTTGCACATCTACAAAAATAAAGAATAAAGCTGAATGGAAGAAATTTCATATACCTGTCATCTTAGCACTAATCAGTTTGTCAATAAAATGTTTGTTTTGTCTTGCTCAAGATTTACACCAACTTTCTAAATTCAAGTCATTACAAGCTTTTTTTTATTTTACAAATACAATAATGATTTTTTTACAAATAAGAACAGTGTAATTTTAAATAATTTGTAAACAAATTTATGCCACAATTGGTGTTTAGTGACTGATTCAATGCGGAATATCTTTCACGTAGCAATCATGTGCAGTTTCAGTTAAGTGTCAAAAATGCATTGAATTCTGGCTTATGCCCTTCTTTGGCCCAAGATGGTCCAACAATACAAAATGACTGGCAGAGGTAACTGACAGCATTCTGTAACATCAGGCCAGCATGAATAACATCAGGGACTTGGCAAATACTGCAGGAAGAGCAAGATATGCGCTTGCAAGCTGTTGCATGATTTCACTTCTTGAAGTTGAACACATCTGACCGGAAAATCAAATTAAATCTCAGATCTGTGATTTTAGTCTTGTGCCCCAAATTACTGAACAAGTCTTCATTCATTGGCATTACTAACACTGGGCAAACTAAATCTTTGAGGGCCTAACATTAGGCTTACAACAACTTGAACAAGTAACGTTTAAGAAAGTGAGCTAGGCCTTGCCTAATAGACATGATCCCTAATACATAACCTCTCATACAGTACAGTGGTCACAAAAGAGCATGAAAATTGACACTGAAGCCCCTCACTTTTGCCTAATGTAAGTGTAACCATACAGACATAGAGCTGAACATTTTTTTCTTAATGGTTGATTTTCTGGAAAAAATTCAGTGTCTTGTGTACAAGATGATAGCATTGCATCTAATCTGCAGATGTGTGTGTACAACTTGAAAAAGGGAGGGGCAAAAACGGGTGCAGATACAAAAAAAAATCACCATGCGCTTTCGTTACATGATGCAATAAAAGCGTTGTAGCGCACTATTATTATTCGAATTGAACTACCTCAACGCCCTTGTTCTTTTGTTAATATTAATGCATACAAATTGTATGCGTCATACATAAGTAACATGCACATAGGACACACACTGGTGTGTTCATATGCTCCAGGATGCACATAGGATACAGATACCCACTCAAAATATGTCAATAATTTCTTTATGCAAGCGTTCTTCTATCTTATTGGTTGAAAATAATGCTTACATGCGTGTAACATTTTTGAAGAGACGCTTACAGAAATTATGTTTAAACTTTATTTTTGAACAAAAAATGTGTAGTTTTTAGGAAAGCAATAGAGTTATTACGATATTTACACAATGTAAAACCAATTCAAGTTTCCATGTGCTGCTGATTTTCTGGTTAAAATATGGAAGTCTTCATACTGAAAATCAACATTTTTTGAAAACACATGTTGAAGCCCATTGACTTTGCTTAAGCATGTAAAATGTTTATGAATGTAATCGTTCATACTCTCAATAAGAGATTAAGCTTGGGCGATATAACAATATTTTGATATATTTTGATATTGACCCATATCCATATGGCCAATATTTAGTTCAAGGGTCATATCGATATATCGATAAGATGTTCTTCAACATGTCAGCATGCAGTACAACACAATGGAAGGCACTGTAGAGAGCAGCCCGATGAAATACCAATCAGCGTGCAGTACAGCACAACACAACGGAAGGCACTGTAGACAGCAGCCGGGTAAAATACTGGTACACACATCAGCATGCAGTACATCAGTACAGCACAACACAACGGAAGGCACTGTAGACAGCAGCCAGATAATATACTGGTACACACATCAGCATGCAGTACATCAGTACAGCACAACACAACGGAAGGCACTGTAGACAGCAGCCAGATAATATACTGGTACACACATCAGCATGCAGTACATCAGTACAGCACAACACAACGGAAGGCACTGTAGACAGCAGCCAGATAATATACTGGTACACACATCAGCATGCAGTACATCAGTACAGCACAACACAAGGCACTGTAGACAGCAGCCAGATAATATACTGGTACACACATCAGCATGCAGTACATCAGTACAGCACAACACAAGGCACTGTAGACAGCAGCCCGATAAAATACTGGTACACACATCAGCATGTGATTCAGAGTAAATGAGTTGGGGAGTACTGGTATAGATTTGTGCTAGGCCTAGCCTAAAATTGATGTGTTTCACTGTAATTGTGTGTAACAATTTTTCTGTAGGCCCTAACGTTAGGCTTTTTCACCTTTCTGTTAATTATTCTCCTCATTGTTATCTTTAAAATGATTCCCAAAACATATCCTAGTGCTAGGGTTTGTGTGACAAAAAAACTACAGTACAGTGTTTGGTGACACCTATCATTGTGCAATGTATCATTGCTAACATTAGTATTAGCGTAGTAGGCCGTGAGATAAACACCTCACTCAGTAGGCAAGGCAATACTTGCGTACTGAGTGAGACAATGCATAATATACTCGTAACGTTGAAAACCACTCAGACAACAACAAATAACATAATCGTGAAATAAAACCCTTCTCAAAACTGACACAGGTACTTATGAGCTACAAATTTAATTTCATTAGCATCATGAAACTTCGAAGTATCTTTCAAACTAAGTTACAAATGAAATGATAAACATCTTGTACGTTAAAAAAACAACTCCATGAGGTAATAAAATCACTTTACACACAAACAACATTAAAGTTTATTAATACATTATATTTATCAATGCCTCCGTTATCATTCTCAACATTATTTACAGAAAATACTGTGATACAAACATAGCACCTATCATATAACAGTGCATGTAGTGACTGTAATGCACTTTATGTTCAGGGCTTATTTACATTACGGGTGAAAAACCAGTTTTCTGGTTAAAATCGGTTTTTGTTTTGGAAACCGACCGGTTTCCAACGGGGCAAAACCGTGCAAGCTTATTAGTGCAACAATTAGTGCGTGTATCACCCGAGTGTGTTGGCAACTCCTATTTTGAAAATGTCCGTCAGTAAATGCAAGCAGTATTCGATATACAATGCTATACACACGTTGACTTCACTGACGCTCTATTGTTCAACAATTTTTTCAACTAATTACATGTAGATACATCCACCCAAGGTGCTGTTCGAAAAATAAGCCACTAGTGAAGGTTCTTGCACAAAATGCAACTTTTCAGTTTACTTCGATATTAAACCCACGCCCAAGACAAAGGTGAACGGCTCAATATAGTATTATAGACTATATATATATTGATTTAGTATTACGTAAAAGTGTTCCATGACGATAAAAGGCATTGTCAAAAGTTGACCTTAGATCATCGTGGAAAGGCCTAATTATTCTAGCGCGTAGTCTAAATTCTTCTACGCTTTTATGAAAAGCCAATGCAGCAGTTTTAACGTCATAAAGTTTATAGTGTTTTCTGCCTGTATATAGCAGCCATGTAGTGGCTATAGCTTTTTACTACAGTCAGATGTTATCTGACCAAGTAGGCAGGCATAATGTTAGTATACAGTAGTAAATAACCCAATTCCAGTATTCGATCATTAGGAATTTTGAACATCTGGTATTCTGTCTGTGACAATGTGCTAAAATTTGTTCACAAGTGAACACCATGCTTTAAGTTTCATTTACATACACACGATAGGCCTACATATATTTCAAGCTTTAAAATGATCTTTTATACGATATTTCCTCCACATTTGTAACTATTTGGTGTAATGGTAAAATGCTTTTGTTTTCACCAACAAACTTATTGTTTAGATGTACGCACGTTATGGTGACGTCATCCCGAATGCTCAAAATTTTGTGCTATCCCCATTTTCGTGCATCCCATCACCATCTTCAAAGATTTAGACTTAATCTTAGGCCTACCAAAAACTAACATTCTTAATGAAACTATTTCTCATATTTTATAGATTCATATATTTTCCTTTCCATTTTGTGTTGAGTAGGCCTAGGTGTTTTCAATTTATGCCACTTTTGTCGCCGATGAAGCTCCCTTACTTTTTACTGGTACACCTGGTGTGTTTTTACATATGTTTGTCATTAGACGCACGAATTTTAGGGTTCACTTGCGGCGTCAACAGGACGAGCGAATATTTCCAGGATAGCTAACAAATATACCTAGCCCAAATGGCAAATTTAAAGAATTAAGCACTGGTGTTGAGAAGAGGTATTTCTCTTTTCTGTGTAAACTTGGGAAACATTATTTTTGTCGCATTTTCTCAAACTAAACAGTATAAGTCCTTAAGTGCACGAACTATGGTATCACCATCCTAGTCCTACTGACACTGCTTGCAAAACACACAAAATGGTCTTTTTTACCTGTCTCTTGGATCGACCCACGTCGTTAATCGTGTTGAATGGTCGATAAAATAAACCTTTCCATCGAAATCTCGAGATTCCTCCCAACCAGTAGGCAAAGGTAGTTCTCCATTTCGAATCCCCTGCATATTTACTCCCCCAAAACACCGTAAAATAGTAAAAATCCGTCGTCTTGTCGCCCAACTTTGTGTTCACTTGTGACATCTAAGATTTTAAGTACAACTTGTACTACAAGTCGCCATGTCAAATGCCACTTTGCATAACAAGAGGGCAAGAATGTAGCGGTCGGTGGATCAGTGCATGACGTATTACGCTGGAATGTGGGGTATTCACCTTCGCCGGTTTGCCGGGTCAGAGAGGTGAAGGCGGCCTTGCAATTTTTGTTTGTTTTTTGGCTGAATTACGATACAAAGTTGTCCGTACAACTTAAAAGGTGTACGGACGTATGGAACGCCATTTTTTCATTCAATCTGGGGAATTTCAGATATCTGAAATTAATTTTGGATATCCATAATGTGATTTCAGATATCAAGAATTGTTTTATGGATATTAAGAATTATATTTTTAATATCCAAAATATAATATCCGTTATCCAAAATTGAATTTCAGATATCCAGAATTCTATTTTTTATATTAAAAATCCTGATTACAACTTGAATTTTTGACACCCAAAATCTAACTATGGATATCAAAAATTCCATTTTGGATATTCAAAATTGAATTTGGGATATGGATATCAAAAATTGAATTATTGGATATCCAAAATAAATTTAAGATATCAGAAATTGTATTTTTGATATAATTTTTTTGTATTTTTGATATAAAGAAATTGTATTTTGGATATTCAAACTCAATTTTGGATATTCAAAATTAATTTCAGATTTCTGTATTTCCACATTAAATAATAAAATGGCATTCCATACAGACGGACAGGTAAAGATTTCTCATTCTTAATCACATCCACATGGGTGGCTCGCTGCTCGCCATACGAGTAAGCAGGGCCGTAAATCCTGGGGGACATGTTTCCCCCACTTTTCAGAATTGTTTTTTTAAATTTCTGTACATTTTGGGTATAATTTGCCTCTTGTCCCCCACTTTTTGGATCATGAGGCCATCTCTCCCACTTTCCAGATAAGAATTACGTCCCTGCTGGTAAGAGGCGAGGGCAAACTTGCCTACCCAAGATTTACAAATCATTATTTTTTGTATTGAATTAAAAGCCCATTATTAGCGGCGCTCCGGGGGGCATGGGCAAAATTTTGTAAAGTGACATATTTTGTCCGATTAATAGGACCCCCCCCATATGACAAATTTCTCTCTCCCCCTCCAATGATCAAGACCCTGGCACTGCCACTGATTAGGCCTAGATGCATATTTTGTATTAAATGTTCGTATAATTTCCCTCTACATCCTAATCATGTTTTGCCCTTCCAACAAAATCTTTACAGCCCGCCCGTGTCATGTTAATCGGAACATAAATGTCTTCAAATCAATATAGTGATTTTAGTGATATTTAAAAGTTGTGATTTCTTTATCAAATTCTTACATTTCAGTCACTGAAATTCATCTCGGCAGTGCTGACTTTTGATTGAGCATAGGCGGGATTTATTACGAGCAAGGGGGAAATTGTCAACTTCAAGTTTGCATCTTAGCGTGATCATGTGATTCCCCTACTCCACCGTTTTAATTTTCCCCACTGGCCCCACTTTCAGTTGGCAAATTCCGCCTGTGATGTTGTGATAGGTAATCAATACCTCTTGGTCATTTTCCATAGTAAAGGTATGCCAATCCAGGATTACAAAACGTTTTAAGGTACACAGGCTACGGTACATCTAAACAAATCTCATTCGATAACAGTCCAACAAGGATAGCCGAGGTACTTCCATTATAAGAAATGGAAGATTTGTGTAGTTGTATAAAATTTGTCAGGGTTGTGGTGGCGTAGTTCCTTTGTAAGAAATGGAAGATTTTCAGCAATTTTGTTAGTTCTTTGTGGGCATACGGACAGTGCACTGTATGGGACTCAAAACTTTTAACTCAAAGTAAAATCAAACTTGTAGAACTTTAGACGGATAGCAAGTGAGGAAAATCGGGAATTACCATGAAACTTGAAAATTTAACCTTGAGATGATACACTTTCTAAAACTTCGAGGCGATGAACTTTTATCCCTACAAGACACGAATTTCCCGACAGGTCTATACATAGTTCCATATTTGGACAGCCTGGATCCATTCATCAAGTCTACTATACTGGCAGGCTGAGCCGTCACCTGCGGACCAAAATTCTTATTGGACCAATAAGAGATACATCGATTTGTTTTTGTCTACCAATCACATTTATTAGTTTATAAGGGACACTGACCAAGTCGGCATCACCTTTGATCATTCTGGGCCATTTTGTTTGAACTAAAAGTTAGCATTTCCCTTTGTTTTGAAGTTCAATTGTCCATTATCCTGTTATCTGCATGTAAGTCAGCTGCAGGATCCAGAGCACACAAATCAGACAAATTGTGGTGGGGTCAGGGACATGGCTATATTGGATGGGTGACACTGCCAACGTGCATCGGATTATTATCAAAAATTCGTCAAAGCGGCAAAGAAATGTTTCATGTTGCTAATGTTTGTCAATTTTCCGTTCTTTACATTTAAGTTATTCTTATATATGAGCGTGTATAGGCAATATTGACTTTCTTTAAAAATCTTTTTAAAGGTATCATAATTTTTGGAAGTGGTGCAGCAAATTCTATAACCAAATTAACAAATACATACAGATTTTGAGCTGCCTACCCAACCATACATTACACATTAAGCATCAATTCTTAATTGACCAAACTTTCAAAACTAGAAAACATATATGCCTATAGATTGTTACTAAGTTAAAAAAGAATATGATTATATTTTATCCAGGGGTGTTATGTCACCTGCTGAATCTCAGGGAGATTCAGCAGGCCCTTTTCAAAACAATCTGAAATCTAAGGGGACGCAAGGCAGGGAACATTATATCAGCTTAAATTTCGCCTTTGAAAGAAGAGAGGAGAAAGCCAATTTTCTGACATATGCATTGCAACATTTAGACATTAATTTCCTGAACTCACATCCCTTCACATCATTTGCCATCAGACTTGTTGGATTTCCTGAATCCCCATTCCTTCACACCATTGGCCATCAGGCTTGATGGGTTTCTTAAACCCCCATCCCCTCACAATATTTGCCATCATTGGTGGTGCGACGATTTTCGTCTGTTTCTTTCCTCAATCAATCAAACAATGTTGTGTATTTGCCCCCTCTATTAGTCTAAACTTGTATTCATATATTATAAAGTATCAAACATGCTTCTGCAGTTTTAAAAACGCATTTAGCGTTGTACTGATATGATCCACACAGTATACGTACCACAGCTTGAATTTTCGAATGTCAGCGTATTATATATGCAAGCCATGATAGGTATTTTAACAATTTTATAAAATTACTTTCTATTTTCAATTTGTTTCTTAAATTTGATATTAATTTTTTCTTCAATCTTTTACTATCCATTCGACTGAAAGTACATGTAATATTCGTTAATACATTATAAAGCAAATTACAATAAGTAATTCGTTACATGATAACTGATACTAATTTCACATTTAATGTATAATTAGGAACACTTATTATGTTAAAGAGGAAAGAAAGAAAAACGTAAATTACACGCATTAATAACATACTGCAGATCAGTAAAGTAAAAACTATTGAGAGCGGAATTACCGTCATTACAAATATTTCTCTCAACTTTAATATTAAGCTTAAATTTGAAGTAAAAAAATTAAATGTCGGTTACAGTTAGTGATGCTTTGCAACGACACAAGTAAGATTAAACAAAATAAGATTAAACAAATAAGATCATTTCATTTGTGTTAATAGTAGAGGGGCCCGGAATCCGTTTAATAAGAAATGACTTATAAATCAATTTGCTAGCTTTATTGCATTTCAATAATTATCTAAGAAGGTCTCATTTTCTAATAATGTCTCAATGTTCGAATGTGAAAGAAACCAACCATTTCTCTCCAGTACATGGGGATAAATGAAAATGAGCTAAAATATGTAGCGAAGGAAAACTTAATAATGTTATACTTCTCAACAAAAGTTGTATAAGGATATGGTTGGCCTAAAATATTAAAAAGGTGTCCAACTTTCCAAACACTTTTTTCACCTGTAAAAGACGGAACTTAGACCTATCATTTTGTTTATTTTCGATGCTTTTCGGGCGAAAGATGAACATTTTTTGACCATACACACCTCCCTATATCACCCCTTAATAAGAGCCCACATTTGTTTATTTGTTAGAATATACCCCGGCTTTTATCCCGTTATAGAAATTGTCACATATCCACATACATTTATTGTTCCATTAGACAGGTATGTATCTTATATACTCATTCATTATTGCCTATACACTTATATTTAAAAGTTTCCCATCCCTAAACCAACAACAGCGCAAAAAGTTTTGGGAGTTGCAGTTCTTTGTCATCTATTTGTTTGTTTGTCAAAGGAACTCCATTTTAACATTCAACCCCAAAACTTTTTAGGAAGAGGGCTTTTTTTCAATTTCTACTGTCACAAGTTTATACAGAATGAAAGCTAAGACTTGAAATTTACATTGGTGTGTATGATAATTTTCCAGTCAAACATGCAAATATTATTTTTTTGACCTCAGCATTTTTCAAATAATGCACACAGTAGGCTACACACTGTGATACAGACTACCCCCCCCCCCCATTAAAAAAGGTCAAAAATAACCATTTTCGACAAAATAAATTGTTTTTTAAATTTTGGACATGGGGGGGGGACGTTCCCCCGTGTCCCCATTGCTGGCGCCATTAGCAACTAGAGGTCTTGGGGCCCGTGGGGAATATAGCGTTCGGGGCACCCTCAAAAACATATCGCAGTGTCATTGCTCCAGGCCCCTTAAATCTCTATTTTTGCTCGGGGCCCATGGGGTTTACCCACCTTATTGTTGCACCCTTGTGTTCTTGCCTTCAAATGGTTCCTCAAGCTTGTCACCTTCATGAAATGTTCAAAAAATTTCTGGAAAACATCCCGTTCTGCATGTCTGCTGTAGCATAGGTCGTCATTTTTTATACTCGTTATATTTTCCATTGCCAGATTGCGTAGTTAAGGTAACATGGCGTGGCATGTTGATTGGACCCAGAAAGTTTCGGCTCTGATTGGACAATTATAAAATCGAAACTTTTGACTATTTTGTTCTCCCAATGCCACTTTTTAATCAATAAGATTTCAAAAAAATAATCTAATAGATTTAAAAAATAATAAGTCGGTGGAAAGATTGAAATTTTCATTTTAAGGAATTTAGAGAGTGTGCTTGGCCTTTACCAGCTTACGGGTAGAAGACGCAATATAGTGGAAAGAGAATAAGGGCTATATCGTCGCAGGAATGGTAAGTTGTCCCAAGTCGATTTTTGGTCAAATTGAGTTGTTTATTGGAAACTGTTTAAAACTAAAGAAGGTTCTTTTTAAACAATTGCCTTATGAATATATCACATACAAAATACAATATTGCAACGTGTAATAATATTCTAAAGAAATACATTAAAAATCAATAACTTCAAATGTGATTGATCTCAATATGGGTGTTTGGACATTACAACGTTACTTTCCTGGGACGATATGCGTCTGTATATTGCAAAGATGTTTTAGTATAGCGCCAATGTTTGGCTTTTCAGAAAGTTTTCAATTTGAGGAGGAAGTTATCTGAATCGGGAATGTTACCTCAATACAGAGTACCACAGTAAAAGTCCAACAAGAGTTGTTTCACAACTAAATCTTCTGTTTATGAGGACACTATTTAGCATCTCCATGTTCTGTTCCAGGTCATTTGAAAACAGGCCCGTAGCCAGGGGCGGGGGGAGGAGGGAGGGAAGGGGAGGGGAGGTGGAGGAGGGGGAGGTGGGGAGGGGAGGGGGTATATCCGAAAAAACGAGCCCCCTTTTGTAGAGAAAATGTCTTTTTGAAATGTAAAAGAATAATAATCACCTGGAATTTCAAAGTTTGTTGACCTTTTATACGAAACACGAAACCCCTTTCAAATTCCCTGGCTACAGGCTTGTAAAATCAATCGGTACACAGGCCTATTAATGTATCTTTTCGTGCAATGGTTCTTGTAAGATCTCTCAAATAGGAGTTAAACAAATTGGAGAAGGGAGGGAGCTGTTGTTGAGTTAAATGAATTCAGAGGTCAAGCATGTTTATCTTATATAAAAGAGGACTTCAAAATGATACGGTAAAGAAAGCATCCAAAAATATTATTTCGTTAAAGAGACATTTAAGTTTCATTATATTTAAGTTCTGTATCCTTTGTGTATAAACGACTGATATCAGACTAGTTATGACGTCACAACCTCAGATTTCTTAAAGTCTTTATGCATTCCATCTTATTTCCTCCTGAGATTTTGTGGTTTAAATATATATCATTGGATGTGTCATGAAAGTAATAAAACAACATCTAAGGTACTTATAATATACCACCTTAAGAAAGTGTGCGGAAAAATAATTCAAATATAGTTAAATTAGTAAATCAGTAAAATCAAAAGTTAAAATCAATCTTCATCAAAATACATTAACAATTGAATGTGAGGATTAGGTCGTTAGCCTTAATACAAACTGACTACACCCGTCATACCAGTCAGTGGTGTAACCACGTTGGAAATGGAGGGGGTGGGAGAGGTGGAAACCCCTCACTTTTTTGAGAAATTTTCATAAATTGGGATAATCTTGGTATTTTATATATATTTTTGCTTTTTAAAAGTTTAAACAAAATTTCCGACAGAAGTGGGATAAATTGGAACACTTTGTCCTGAAGGGGAAAGGGAAGGAGGGGGAGGGGGGGTCTAGGACCTTTTAAATGCTGGCTACGCCACTAATGCCAGTCATTTGAGACCGAAATCATTTTTAATGTCTGAATGTCATAAGACATTGAAGTTCCTTCACTATTTTGTGTATATTAAAGTCCTATAAGATGAACTGTCTTGACCATTGAATTAATCCTTTAAAAACAGAGGCATTTTGGAGGAGGGCCAAAGTGGTAACATCCCCTGCCTATAGACATACATTAGATGACAGCTTTTTAGGATAGGCCTATATTTCTTATAATTGATTTTACATTATCATTTGCTTTTAAGTATTTTCTGGCTACTGAGATCAGATCTGGCAAGTTAATCCACTTCATTTTGTTAAACTGTCAGCCCATCTTGTACGGGGAGACCAGTAGATCTCTTGACACTCTAGGGGGTCTACATATTACGGAGAAAGGCCAGTGGCGGCGCCAGATTTTGGTCATGGGGAGGGGCAAGAGAGGGGAAATTTTGTCTCATGGGGCAATAGCCTATAAAACGGACAAAATATGTCATTTTACAAAATTTGATGGTTTAAAGCAAGTTGGGGACAAAGCAGGGCCTCTTTTACGTACTAATTGGTCTCATATTGGAGTCCACTTGACGAAATTTAGAGACCAGTGATGGTAAAATCCGATGAATGGTCCCCCCAAAAGTTAATGCTCAACTTGAGTTTTAAAAGATTTTGAGATAAAGATTATCATACGTTGGTTAGTATAACTAAGCTCACACATTACTTTTTTTACAGAGGGGTGGGGTGGGGTGGGGGGGGGGGGGGAGTTGGGGAGGGGGACACGGGGTTATGTCCCCCACACAAAAAATTCCATAGTAAATGTATGCCAAGCCAGGTTTACAAAACGTCCTTGGGCATATAGGCCATGGATTTGTATGTATTATACATAACATTACATAACATAACATAACAAGATGATGGGCTAAGAAGGGTTAGTCACCCCCATTAAAAGCCCAAACTAACACCCACCACCACAAAAAAGTGTAGTAAAGAATTTATCAATGTTAAGTTTGAAAGTCATAGAGACATGTCTATAGTAGTCTACAATAGATACATGTTTGCGTTCAGGACAATGGTATTTTTCCAATTTTCCTATCGGTTAAATGAATATTTGTTGAATTATTTATCCTTCATTAGCATTACTTAGTGATCTGGTCTCTCATCCATTTACATACGTGCTACCGATGCTCTATAATTTTATGGAAATCTGTTTCAAATTTCAGGAATTCTCTTAATTTTGGGAATATTTTTTTCAAATATTCTTAAATTTCCTTCATTTTCAGGAAATTGTGTTAAATTTCCTTAATTTACGGACAATTTTTGGGAAATAATCTTCCAATTTTCTTCATTTTGGGAAATTTAGATTTCGACCCCTCGACCCCACGCCGTTAAATGTGCGCAATCAATCATGCCGCCTTACAGCTTTACGGTGTGATTTTAATAACAATCTGGTGTGACATATTTTGGCCCCTCAAAAATCACCTTAGGATTGCAAACTGCGAATCTGTATGAATAAGTGACGAATTTCTCAGAGGGCAGTGAAAATTCCTTTAAAGAGGCTATGGGACAAAGCGATCTACCGGTAGCGACAACACAAAATCAGAACTTTTAATTACTTATTGTAAATAATTAGAATGACAATTTTTGCGTTTTTCGAATTTTGCGGTCATGAATCGAAAATTAAATCCCCAAAACGATAGGTCATGATTTTGAATATTTGATATTTTTTTACTTATACTATAGGCATAACTAAAGAACACCGCCCTCCTCATTCCCTTCCTTTCTCCCCGGCCACAACAAAACTTTGGAAAGGAACTTGTCGGAAAATTTGTCTGACTGAAGACCCTGCAATTAATCAAATCATATCTTAAATTTTCAAATTGTTTTGTTTTTTGGAAGCATTATTTTACTATTTTCTATTTTATACATTTTCTATTTATCAATTTATGTATCTAAATCTTCCGTAATCATTGGCGCTGCGATCGATTGCCCTTGTCGATAATGTATACCTCAATCAGTTAGATTTTACATGTCCCAATATAGGTATAATACCTACATTCGTCCAATATGCACCTGTCACTGAATGTGTCATTTACAAATTCATGAGAAGTTGCGGAACACACCACACTCAACACGTAAAGTATATGATTAAATCGCCACGGTGAGTTCCGTTCCTATCGAACGTCTCGCAAGTTTAGATCCATTGTTTTCAAGAAATCGAAGATACACTGAAATTCAGTGATACCAAGGATTTTGAAAAGCTTTAGGATACTACTTAAAAATCTTAGTTTACAGTGCAAGAGGTTTTAAAACTGGTAAGTTACTTTTTTCCCATTTTGTGTGGTGCAAGTTGTAACTTTATGGAGATTGGTAACGTTAGGCTTTGGCCCTAACGTAACTCATTCATATAATATGCCTAGGCCTAGTCTTTAAACAAGTTGAAGGCTATCGGGTCAAATGAGACATAATTTTTCAATTGAAATAAGGTGTCATGCAGACATTGTTGCATTATTTAATTGTTAATACAGTAATTTCTCAGTGTTGAGCAGAGGCCAATAACAAATGTCCACTGCCCAATTCTGTCAGAGGGCAAAAACTTGAGAAAGCAACTTCAGAAAAAAGTTTGACAGATGGTCTGTGCTAGTACAGATTAGAATGCAGTTATGCTTATTGTATGTCCGTTGTCTTATAGCTTTTAGTCATATCCCACAATAGGCTACGCTTTTTGACATACTGGTGGCATATAGGCTCCAGTGGGTTATTACACTTTCCATACATACAGGTGAAGGTGTGTTGAATGTTATGTTAGGCTACTATTCGTAGGCCCATGGTCGATGGAGTGAAATTTGCTCCAATCTTGGTATCTTACCATATTATGTACCTTTCTTGCTTTAATTCTTATGCACTTGTCAGTTGTAAAATGAAATAGTGACTCACATGTGCATCATTGTACTAAATTATCAGTCACCAGAGTGACTTGGGATGGGTCAATTTACTTCAGACCCATTGACTTTGTACAGAGATGATTGATTTGAGATAAGTCATTTCACCTGAGTGACTGAGTGATGTCAATGTACATGTTTTTCACCCACCTAGTAATAAAAGATTTTTAATATTCTAGTTAAAAATATTCTCAGGGAAGCTGTAAAGTTAAATATAAAGTTTCGGCAAAAAAATTGTCCTTGATCTCTAATGACATGCGTAGAAAAAAACATAACCTTTGTGCGGCCACAGATCAGTAAACAACAGCAATCACACAACGTCAGCATACAGGATTGGGTTAAAGTGAAAGAAATTAGGCCATGCGATGGTAAATACTTCCATAACTAGTTGTATTATATGGACTCTAGATTGGATGACATTGAAGTTATTGTATTCAAGTATGGTTAGGCCGTTGCTCGAATATTGTTATTCAGTCTGGAGTCCTCAGTTCATATAAGGTCAAACATATGTTTATCATGTTAACAAATGATATGTACACGTAAACATATAATTCTCATGTTAGAGAATCTCCAGAGAAAAGCCACACACTTATTAGCAGGAATGGACAAACTGAATTATGCTGAAAGACTTGCAAAGTTAAACCTCCTGTCATTAACTACAAGAGGCATCAGGAGATCTCATAGAGGCTTACAAGATTATAACACATAAATATGACCCTGAGGTATGTGGTATGTTTGAATTGAAGAAATTGGCATAACACAGGGACACAAGAAAAAGATATACATGTACAAGGAAAGATTGCCACTGCAGATGAGACAAAACTCATTAAAAAATGAGATTGTTGACATTTGGAATGTGTTACCTCAAGACGGGTGGACTGTAAAACAGTGTTGTTATTTGAAAGAAGTTTGGATAAATAATTTGATAAATACAGGAAAAAGACAATAAATTTTATTACCGTACACATATAAGCATCAGTACTGCACCAAAACATTACACAACAGTAGAAGAAAGTGAAGAGCTGACATCAAAGGACCTGCCGGACTTTCTGTCAAAACGGGATTTGTGAGTATTTGTGAGTGTTTGTAATTGATGGGTTGTGTATGAAAGTAGTCCAAGACTGTTCAGTTCCCAAATTATTGCTGCACACTTTTTTTATATATTTTTTTATAGAAAAAGTTAGGGCTTAGTTATTCGTCATATACCCCAGTCCAGGTCTTTTACGTGCCCACTGATCTGTTTTTTTCTTGTTGGCTGACATTAACTGATTGCTGTCGTTTCTGATTTATGGCGTGTTGGATGCTACTCAATTCCTATGTAGTTCGCATGTAGATTTAATTCTAAGTGAGTTTCGATGCTCCACACCGTTTTGGGGGCGGAAGCTTTATTTCAAATTACCTGTCTTTTTGTCTTCAACTTTGCAATCGTGTTCAAACAATTCTCCAACTCCTTTTTATTGTTTTTGTCAGCTAAAAAGTATGATAATATATTCCTTTAACACCAAAATCAGATGATTTTTGGCACACTTTCTCTGTCAGTTCTTTGCACTATACATCGTTAAGTTTGTACTGAAGATGTCAAAGTTCATCAGAGGAGGATAGTCATGTGAGCTGAGCACACAACACAAATGTCCGAGTAATAACACATGTGTAATTGAGTTCTGACAGTAACTAGCCTAGGCCTACAAGTTAGCACTGTGTAATAATAAGCAAAAATTATGTTTAGGATTTTTCTTAACATTGACAAAATTTTGCTGTGATTTAAAACCAAAAAAATGTCAGTCAACTCAACACAAAAACAACTTGGGACAGACAACTAAGAAACGCATCTAACTTCATCAAATGGAGTTGGTACTGAGGAGACATTCAGAAGTCCTCTTTTTTCCTAAGTTTCTTTTATTTCATGGTAGGGTGCCTGGAGTAGTAACTTGGGCTCTGTAGTCGTAGTGCATAACAATAATGCAACATGAAGATTATTACCTGGTAAGATTTCCTGTGGAGTTGTCAATACATTGGATTCTGCAGTTAAGCCCATCAAACTAACAGTTAAGACTATTTACCGCAATACCCAATGAAATGCAATTGAGCTGTGACTGACAGCATCGGAAACACCACACTGTTAATTCTGATGGATTGACTTAAGATTATTGCGGGAAACAGTAATCTGTATGAAAGTGCACAAATACAAATACTTATATCAGTAGATTAGGAGTGCTGTGCAATTTGGATATGAGGACTAGTACAAATCACAGATCAACTCTGCAGTCTGCACAAGTCTACTCTGCACAATATTCCACCAACTGTGCTGAGTTGGTGAAGTTTGTCTAAATTTGATAAGACTTTTTACAGTACCACATGTCTGCTACTTTTCATTTTTAAGTAGCAGGTCAAAATAATTTTGCCTTGCACTTGATCACATTCACTTGCTATTTTTGTTTTAACAAATTGAAACTTATTTAATTTTTTCTTGTGTAATCCATATTTTAATTTGTTTCATTGGACAGCACTGATCTATAGTATATTTGTAACAAAAAAACTATTAATGAATTTATAGCTATTCAGATATTACAATGTGTGTATCTTAATATGTTTTGATCAAAAATTTGAGAGAAAAGCTTACTTTCTTGGTTTTATTGTCTCCTCGCCAAAGTTGTTGAATTTCCCAATATAGAATATTTGGCTTTTTGCTTAGATTTTTCTCTGTACATGTAGGCTAAATTGTTATTTTTATATTTGAACATTTATTGCAGAAAACATTATAAGTTTCAGCATAAGAAATTAAATCATGAAAATTTCATTAATATCTATAAATTTATAGAAATACCAACTGAAGAAAAACAAAAATTGTTTAAAGCAATAAACCATGAAAACCACCAAAAAAGGAAAATTGTAAAATAAGTACTAAATAAGTAAAATGAATAAATAAATAAGTAATTTAAATTGCTTAAATCTTGAAGTAGACCATTAAATTGAATCTCAACTAGAAACTTGTAAAAGCAAATATTGTTACTTAAAATGTGGGCAAGATGCTCATGAAGAACAGGAAAAGGGCCCTCAGGAACTTCAAAACTAACCCAACCACCCACAACCTCAACCTCTTTCGCATCAGCCAAACCAACGCCAGGCACACAAGGACAATAAAACCAAAAGTTGAAACAACTTTATCTCTTCTCTCACCACCAACACCCCTACTAAGAAGATTTGGAGAATGGTTAAGAGCTTCCACGGCAGGGTGAGCAAGTCTCCCATCTCTCCTGGAATGATAACCTTCTCACCACAAAAAAGGACATCGTTAACCACCTCGCTGCCTCTTTCAGCAACATCTCGTCCTCGGCCAACTACCCCTATGCATTCAAAGCCAAAAAAGCTGACGATGAAACCCGAAGTATCACCTTTCCCTCGACAACACCGAGAGCTATAACACCCCTCTCACCCTTTCTGAATTAAATCAAGCCATCCATGATGCTGGCTGCACCTCCAAGGGCCCAGATAACATTCCCTACCAATTCCTGAAACACCTCCCCAACAAGGCCACCACTACCCTACTCACCATCCTCAACCACATCTGGTCCTCACACTCCTTTCCCCATATCTGGAGGACAGCTATTGTCACCCCGGTGCCCAAACCGGGAAAGGACAGTACCGACCCCTCCAGCTACTGCCCCATCGCCCTCACCTGCTGTCTCTGGAAAAGATCATTAACCAGAGACTAAACTGGTTCCTTGAGACCAATAGAATCCTCTCCCCTCACCAAAGCGGCTTCTGGAAACGTTTCAATACCTTGGACCAGTCAATTACACTCGACACCCCAAAGCGGCTTCCGGAAACGTTTTAATACCTTGGACCAGTTAATTACACTTTACACCGCTATCCGGGAATCCTTTGCAAAAAAGGAACACCTCATTGCCATCTTTTTTGACCTCGAGAAAGCTCTTGACACTTCTTGGAAATACAGCATTATCTGCAAACTTCACACCATCGGCCTCAGAGGCCACCTCCCCACCTTTATTCAAAACTTCCTCTCACCCAGGCAGTTCCAAGTTCATATTGGTCACACCCTCTCCAACCCCTATCCCCAAGAAGAGGGCGTCCTTCAAGGCAGCATCCTCTCTCCCACTCTCTTCAACCTGAGCATTAACGACATAGCGGACAGCCTTGGCCCCAACATCAAACATGCCCTCTATGTGGATGACCTCACCATCTTCTACTCCTTCCCAAGCTTTCCTCTTGTCGAAATAGGCTTCAACTCAACCGGCTGCAAGCCTGATGCAACAACAACGGTTTTAAATTCTCCAAAGACAAGACAGTCTGCATGCACTTCTTCAACAACCTCTACCCCAACCCGAACCTTGTGCCTAATGGCAATTGCACAACACTAAGTTCCTGGGTTTAACTTCAAACCACAGCTCTCCTACATACAACACATCACCAACCTGAAACAGAATTGCAACAGTGCCCTCAACATTCTCCGCCTCCTCTCCAATACCACTTGGGGTGCGAACCGGCATGCTCTCCTCAAAATATTCAGGCTCACCATTCGTGCCAAGCTTGACTACAGCAATATTGTCTACTGTGTCGCTAACAACTCTTACCTCAATTACATCAACACTATCCAAAATAAAGCCCTCGGGCTTTGTCTGGGTGCCTACAGGACTTTCTTAATCACCAGCCTTCATGTTGAAGCCAACAAACCCCCCTTCCTGCTAAGGTGTAGAAAGCTTAGCCTCTCCTATGCTTTTAGAGCCCTCAATAACACCCAGAACCCTGTTTACAACCTCAATTAGGTACCCCTCAATCTCCCCCTGTTTACTCTCCTTCCTACCTCTGGAATAATCTAACCTCTCAGGCACAATTTGACCTTTGCTGTTGTGGTGCCGTTAAACTCTCATCAAACAAACAAACATGAAACATTTCCACTGGAAAGCACAGAAAACTAGTGAAAACCTTTCCTTAACGCTTTTGATCATTTTCTGCTTGGCATTAAATGTTTATTCATTTTTACTTAATTAACACTGTGTCGCTTTTGGAGAAAAAAGACAAATGTCATGTTGGTGTCATATACAGTACTACAGGGAAGAAGAGTACGACACCTTTTAGGTCTTTGGGAAGGACCTCAAGATGTTACAAGCATTTGGCAGTTTTGGTAGTGTATGATCTCTGGTAAGAGTACTGTACCTTAAGAATGCAGCTTTAAATAATCCAAGATAACGCCCAGTGTAGAGAGTTGAAATTGCTACCTAAGATTTTAATTTCAGCAACGCTGTACATTATCTTTATTTCTCATCTTTTTAGGGTCACCTAAAGAATGGATGAGCAGTGCAGATGACCTCTGTTGACTCATGTCAGTATTTGTTGTTGCAGATCTGGCTGGATAAAAAAAGGAAGATGGATTCCATTTATAATATATTAGAATGCTCTGTATGTTTTGAATCGTTAGATGCCACAAGTAGGATACTTCCATGTCAGCATACTTTCTGTATGCGATGCCTGAAAACAATCCTTAGCACACAGCACCAGTTACGATGCCCTGAATGTCGTGCTCCGGTGCCTGTAAGAGACGTGACAGAACTCCCAACAAATATTCTTTTGGTGAGGATATTAGATGGATTAAATAAACCTTCTGGACCCGGTCCACCCCACTTACGGCTGACAGGAAATTCATCCACTTCGTCTGATAGGTCTTGCCCTGTGGATCAAACTGTAGGGAGGACAAGCTCTTCGACAGTAAGTTTTTCTTTATTTCAACTAATTTCAGAAAATGTTATAGATACATGTAAATGGATCCTTTTACAAATGATTTTGTAGATGTGCAGATTTTATCGTTAAAACTGAAAATCAATTAAAATTTTATTTTGAACTCGCATAATTACTGTATGCTCTTCATTCTCTGTGCGAAGCCATCTCTTCATTCCCTGTGCCAAGCCATCTCTTCATTCCCTGTGCCAAGCCATCATTCCCTGTGCCAAGCCATCATTCCCTGTGCCAAGCCATCTCTTCCTGTCCTGGGCATCTGCCTGTGCTGCTTTCTAATTAGGCCCATCTACTTCAATTTGGCAACATTAGTCCTCCGCCAGGTGTTGTTCGGTCTACTTATCTTTCACACTAAAATCCAACTGAGTGCTACTTTGAGGATAAAAACTTGGTGCATCCTTAGTACATATTAGAACCATTTCAACCTGCGTTTTTTGAACTCAACTACAATACTATGGCAGCCCATTATTTGAAAACATTCTAAAAAATGGTTTCTTTACCAACGAAATGTTATTTTTCTGCATGGACATTGGTTTAAAAGATGATAATAGGATATAAGATTTAGAAATGCAATGTTACAGAAAGTACTTAACTATCTGTAGTTAGCTACAACAGAAAAATGCCATTTTCCCTATGTTTATACCATGTTTATGCAGTACTGTACATGCAGAAATGCCAGTCATCTGTACAACGTAACTATCCAACGTCCCACCTCTGACACCTCAACATCTTTCTTAAGACCCGACGGTGATTGATGAATTGTCTTTGGGGCCAGTCTCTAGATAAGTGGAGGACTAACATTAAATAGCTTGTAATGTTGGTGGAAGGAGGGGGCACTGATGTATTTGTGATGTTCTGAGTCATAAAAATGACATATTTACTCTTCATCTTCTTTAGAAGGAACTTTTAGAATTTTCCGAGGAGAAGCATTGATTATGATTTTCTTGTAATTTTGTACCTTACTCATATGTAACCAGAGCTCAAACTAAACAGTTTTTTTTTGTGAGATATTGTCCCCCAACTTCGCAGTTGGCCCTTGTTGGCCCTGCACTTTGTAAAGGGAAATGACATTCCTACTTGTAACCTTTATTGTTGTATTATTTACTGCTTGAGACTAAATAACATCATTATTTGAATTCGAGTTCATGGACTAAGTTGCTTTTAGGTTGGTTTTTCTGACTAAACAGTCTAAAACTGTTAGAATCAGGAGAATCTTATGGAGACAGCCCTTTCTGTCTGTTGTTGTTATGATAAAGTACAGTGTTATGATATTATATAACTGTATATCAATGTCCTACATGATATTAACGTTTGCTGACCATTGGAAAGTTTGATGAATGAATTGAAGAGTTCACTTCAGGCAATTGTTATTTGTTTAGAAGAATTTAATCCTGGGAAACTTATTGCCTTAAGGATGAACACCCTTTCAGCAACACACTCACAGCAACTCTTTACAATCAAACATGTTTAATCTTGCAGGCTCCAAACAAATCTTCAGTCTGCCTTCTGATTACCAATTTTTTGAACATTGGAACAGGATTTTTTAAGTCCTTTTGTTTGTTGTTGTTAAGCATAGAAGAAGATTTAGACTAGTAGTGACCCAGTTGCCACTTTTCAGCTGTCTCCTTATGATACACTAGATTTTGTTTATAAACTTATCTTTCAGGCAGCAAAAAACAAGCTTGTTATTCCTTGAAATTCACCAGACATTTTTTAACCTCATCTGTCATTCCTCTAATTCCCATTTTGATTCTTGATGTTTTGAAACCACCAATGTGTTGATCGATCGTATGTTTGTTCGCTTTATCCGAGATTTACTGCTCAACAGTTGTCTGAACAGGTGTGTTTCACATCCCTCTCAATGTTGTTTTCATAGCTTACGAATATAAACTGTTGTTTAAAACCAGATTCAAGGAGGTGTAAATTATTTGTTTTTGTAATGAGATACACCAATGCTTTGCTATAATGATACGATCAATCACAACTGAAGCGTTATAAGATTTAAAGATTATGCTTAAACCTCATATAATTTCCTTCAATAATTGGAGCAAAAAACACTAGTTTTAAAAGTCATTACAGCAAGAAGTGTTTGTGGTTTAATAATATGTTTACAAAATTAAATAAACATTTATTTTAATTTTTTAAATCATAGCAGCAATGTGTAATGTATGAGTACCTTGAATAGTGAGCAGGTTTTAGACAAATTAACCAAAATCCAGGTTGTCCGCAGGGCAGTTGCTTCTGTATAAATGGTTGCCCAGGAGAAAAATTAGGTTTTCCTGACAAATTTCTAGCATAGATGTACATGATGAATAGTAGTGTAAATTTGTACTGCAGAACATGTACAGTACAGAGTTTTAGTTGCCCTGACATGGTTGTCCCAGACAAGGGATTTGTCAAACCCTGATAGGAAGATGAAGTAGCCACTTAGGATCATGATGAGATGGGTCTTATCCAGTCAGGCATTTAGTTCAGTGCTGGTTTGATAGAATTCTCTGTCAGAATAGGATCCCCTTCAAGCTCCTTTATTTGGATGGGGGAAGAATAGACTGCAAGGGCTCGAGTCCAGTCTTGAATCAGGGATCAGACTTGATTCCTGTTTTGCCAGACTCACTCCTCCAACAGGTAAAGTTGAAAGGGGGAGGGAACTATAACTTGAGATAAAAAATAATTAGGCAAATAAATGCTGTACTGATAGAAAGTTAATATATTTAGTTAACATAAGTTACAGTACTTGACATTAAACTCAAATATAATCAGTATAACCAGTAAAGTTCTTTTGCCAAATTCACCATAAAAAATATTTAAAAACTCTCAAAATAAATTAACCCCCTTCCCAAAATAAATAAATAATAACAATGATAATAATCTTGCAATCCAACAGGGACTTGGATGGGGTGGACAACACTGCTTGCAGCCATCCTCCCCAGTTATTCCACAAAGATGCTATGGCTACTGTATATCTTGGTCTGTTTGTATTTTGGTACTGGCATTCATTTGGGATAAATGCATTTCTCTGTTGAGCTACTGTAATGCTTCCATGTTGGGCAAAACAGCTTGTTTTGTTTTGAATTTGGACACAATTGAAAGGAATAAAGCACTGTGAAATCATCTGTCCACTCCTCTAAGTCTCTTTCTAAAGTTCTTTTCACTGGTCATGCGTGAGTGAATATGCCATGAGTTTGTTTTTTTGCAATGATTAACCACAGCTTCACCTCCTAGTAGCCTGGAACCTTATACAGTAGTTACCTTTTCTTTTGGTTTTCCCCACCTAAAAAGGAAATAAATAGTAAAACAGATAATGAAGATAGCCTTTTTAGATACTCTAGATAGCATTTAAAGTTTTATGGTAAGACTGAAGAGTATATTCAATATTTATTATAGTTATTTCAACTTATATTTTCAATATATGCATTATATTTAAAAAAATGTAATGTGGGAAATAGGGGAAGTCAGCTCAAGTCATTCTTGTAATCTTTAAAAATGCCGATTCTAAATTTCAGTACTCTCTTTCACGTTGAATTGTAGGAGGGTAAAAATCCCAAAATTCTTTTGTGCAAGTGTCAAAATTAGGTTATCCAATCTGCAGATGCATGGGCCTTTTAGGTCTCATAGGGAAAAAGTGTATTCATACAAAAAAATTTACGACCCCATTTCTGGTTACGCTTTGGTTGCCCACATGGTCTTAATCTGATCTTGCATGAAGAGTATTGATACCCAAGATTTACGATATGCACATGGGTATTCACCAGATGATTGACGGCCAAGTTAAAAATAATATTGTCAGAGTCTGCTGCTCTCTTGTTAACTAGTGTTACTGAGGAACAAAAGCAATGAATTTACATTACAAAATTAAGATCCTTTCCTCTGGTGACATCACAAATTTGAATATGTACAGGTAGGCTAGGCTGGATGCCACTCTGTTGGGTCATATCTTCAGTACTAACAGTAAGTAACTGGGAAAAGCCATTTCCGTCATTTTAACAGGCTAGAAATTCATGAAATTAAGGAAAGAAAAAAATAAGAATAAATCAAATATTTCAATCTGATTTCCCTGTATAAAAAGTATCAAATTTAATTAGCCATAACTTGAAAACTAAATATGCTGCTGTCAAGATTGTTGTGCTATTTTAAGTAATTTAAAGTAAGTAATTTAACAGTAGACAATCAATAATTTGAATATTCCCCTTTTGAATGTAAAATAAAACTTGGTGGGGTTTGAACATGTAATGTAGCTGTCTGTGTCTTTAATTGTGGCCAAAAGATTTGGCAAAAGTGGTGGCATTTCCACCTCCTACCTAACCCCTTTCAACGTTGTGCGCTTTGCAAGAAAGTAAGGAAATGTGACTTGCAACATTGATGGAGGGGAGTAGGGATTTGCCCCAACTACTTTTGGCGGCTATTGTAGATCTCTGCGTGTCTAAATTTCATCTGATGCTCGGTCTTTTCAGACTCTTGCTCTCAAAAAATCTAATCCTTAGAGCTTACTGTAGCAGACTATCAGACACGTGTTCACTTTTGAATTTTCCTTGCCTTGAGGGAAAATTGCAATTAGTGTTTCTTAGACATTTAACAGTTTATAGTTCACAAAACTATCATTTGTTATACTTTAAATTAACAACCCTTTGTATACTTTTTTTTGAAACTGTGTATTCTTTCCCCTCGTAAACAAGACATGTTTTCAGCCACATTTTATACCGTAAAACACTTCTGAATATGGATCTTGTGTTTGTTAAAACTCTTCAGTCTGAGATTTTCAGCCTTATTGTACAATCTCACAACAGCACTGTGTTACTGTGTGTGTTGTAACATCAAAATCCTGATTTTCATTCTAAGACATGGATTTCTTTACAGTTAAGGTTTTCAATATTTTAATCTCAAGTTGAAAAGGTCTATTGTAGTGGTAGGAGGCTGTTGGGGATTATTCCTTGTATAGGTGACTGGACGGTTCCTTTTCTTAGGACAAAATTGAAGGACACAAACTGCATTTACACTCTGGATTCTTTTAAGAGATAAGAAGCAAGTTCTAAATTGTGTAAAAGAAGGTGCTACATTTATCAACATACAGTAATATAATATTGTGCAAAAAGTTTTCTGTGTGACTTATCTTCATTTTTGCAAAACAAAATGTCCATATACTGTATGCTTTGATACAAGTTTGCTTTTAAAGTTTTTTTTTTTTTTTTAGAAGGATTTTGATATACCTTACCATACAAAATTGAATAGCATTTTATGGATTATTCAATGTTGTTTTTCATCTTTGTGATAAATTACAAAAACAAAAAATGTAACATTTCTCAGCTAAAACCTAAAATGCCAAATAATACTTCATTTAAAACCATAAAAATAGGAACACTTCTTATCAAAATGTTTTAAAGACCATTGTACAGCTTTCTGAAATTTTAGATGTATATATGCAAATTTGTGAAGTATGAATCCTAGCCTTTCCCCAATCAACATTAAGGTGTAGTAGACTACTCTCATTATCTTCAAGGACTGAAATTAAGAGAATGAATTGCTTACAGACTTTTAGGTTGTCTTCCTGATTATACATTACATGTTATTCTTATGAAAATTCTTGTAGCTGTCTATATTCAGGACTGTACTTTTGAGAAACTTTCAAAGTTTGATTAGCTGTTACTAAGGACTTTGCAGGCTTATTCCTGATAAGAAACATCTCATACCTTCACTTGTTATAAACCACAGAACACTAGAACACACTAATTACTCTCCAAAATCCCTCCACAGAAGTCACTGCAGTACTGCATGTGATATGGCAAGCAGTTTGCCAAGGCTATAGTATTAACATTGAACTCATAAAACCTTTTGTATTAATGTTTGACCTCCCAAAAAGGGTCAACTTCTCATTTACTCATTTTTTGTGGTATACAAGTTTGATTAAAAATAACACCCTCTGGCCATTAATGGTCAGTGCTTTTGAAGGTTAACCTTTGAAGATTTCAGATACTTGTTTGATATTTTGAATACTGTAGTAGTTCTCAAAGAATGAGAGTCTACAGTGTGCTGTCTGTACTTCTTTTGATTGAAAGTCAGTGACACCAGAAGGAGAAATTGGTAACATGGCTATGGATAGCAGGTTGGAGGTGCCCTCACCTGGATGACCCCTCACCTGGATGGCCAAGGATAGCAGGTTGGAGGTGCCCTTACCTGGATGGCTAAGGATAGCAGGTTGGAGGTGCCCTCACCTGGTAGCTAAGGATAGCAGGTTGGAGGTGCCCTTACCTGGATGGCTAAGGATAGCAGGTTGGAGGTGCCCTTACCTGGATGGCTAAGGATAGCAGGTTGGAGGTGCCCTTACCTGGATGGCTAAGGATAGCAGGTTGGAGGTGCCCTCACCTGGATGGCCAAGGATAGCAGGTTGGAGGTGCCCTCACCTGGATGGCCAAGGATAGCAGGTTGGAGGTGCCCTTACCTGGATGGCTAAGGATAGCAGGTTGGAGGTGCCCTCACCTGGATGGCCAAGGATAGCAGGTTGGAGGTGCCCTTACCTGGATGGCTAAGGATTGCAGATTGGGGGTGCCCTCATCTGCATATTTTTTTTAAATGTCTTGGCAGTAATTTATACCAATTATATGATAACAGTGATCAACAGACCTCTAGCTTGATTTAAAAAGGGGCAGGGTGCTAGACTTAATGCGCGCCGAAGCCCTGCTTTTTTTCGGCATGGAGTCCAGGGGCCCCCTGAATCTCCTGGTGAAGAAGCTCTGGGATTTTAGCTATCATACTGTACATCTCAGAATGAATATTCTGACTGATAAGGACCAGTCATTAACCAAACAGGACAATTGCTTACTATGTTATCATTCTGTAATCTGTATCCATGTAAGGTATTTCATTTGTCAGGCTAATTAAAATGAATTAAGTTTAGAAAAAAACTAAACTAAAGAAAACAATTTTGTTAAACTTTTTTCTCATGAGGGGCAGGGCTGACCCCTAAGGTGGTGGATCAGGCCCACGGAGGGGGAGGGTGGGTTGCCCCTGTGAAAAAGCAAACCTAGGGGTCTGATTAAAAACATATATTGTTGTTCTGAGTATGTTTGGAGTGGACTGATCAGGAAGGATAAGTGTGTGTGTGTGTGTGTGTGAGGGTGGAGGCAGGGGGGGGGGGAATGCAGCTTCAGTGTCTGAGTGATCATTATCAATTCAGAGGACTCAGTGATCAATTCTATAGGATAAACTGGGGTAAAAAGGCCCATGGAGAAAAAGGTTCATCATTTTTTGTTTTCACTCCTATTAAAAACTGATAAGATGTATTGTTACATGAAATATATTTTCAATAAGTACATTATATATAAAACAAATAATGAATATAATGACATTATAGTGTGGTTTAAGAATAGGTAGCTACTTCTGAATACAATCTGTGAAATAAAGTGAAATAAAGTGGCCGGCGAACTTTAGTCTACGTCTCTTAAAAAGTCAATTTGAAATATGATGATGCAAGTTTTTATTATAAATATGTTGATATATTTTTAAACCTTGTTTATTATTTAGTTATATTTGGGTGGGCCTTTTGTACCCCAAGCAAGCGGAAGCGTCTCGGAGTAAAACAGCCCAGTAATAATTTTTACCACATAATGTTAGAATTGCCACATAAACAAGTTAAAGATATATGTTGGATCTGGTGTTCAATCAAACAAGTACCCTTACTGCATGCTTGTCATGTGTGTAAAAGAGTATTAGCTAAAACCATTAACATATACTTTCAACATCACTAATATTTAAAATAATCAACTTCCAGTTTTTAGATGTTTCCACCAGTCTGTATACAATAAGCAATATAGTATACAACCTTGCACATGTACGATATTTACAATAATCTTGATCATGTACTATTAGTTAATGAATTGCTTTAACTGCAGTACAGAAGGGCACACAAGTCACATCACTGTAGATCTTATAACAACAACCAAAGCCCATGACATTCACCTTGTATGTATCCCACCACATTGTATGTATCCCACCGCATTGCTCACACGTATCCCAACCCCATAATGTCAGATGTTTGGACCAGCTGAGAAAGTGTTGAGTAAAATACTTCAGCAACATTATAAGGAAGTGGATTTTAAAAGTATTGCAAAGCCAACCTGTGCAACTCTGCTTAGGAAAATGTACACGAAAGCCTTCAAAATAGAGCATAATATACATGTAGATATGCTGTAATTTGATGGCATTATCATAGGCCTATATGGAGTCAAAGGAGGGATCGTATACCTAACCAGCTAGCCCAAGATTAATCTAGCTTTAATGGGATGATATAAATGATAATCATTCAGTGTCATGTTATTAATGCATACACCACTGGCCCACTGTGTGTATTGATACCCCCTCCTCCACCCCCCTTTAAAAAAAAAAATAAGTGCAAAAGTAGTATTACTAAATGTTCATCTGATAGGACATGTTCAAGTACTGTACAGTATATTAGAAGTTAATGCTTATTACAAGTTAAAAAAAATTCTCACATTTGTGGTACATTTTGTTAAGTGTTGTTTATTCAATGTTGTAGCTTGTAAGATATGATATAGCATTCAGTATTTAAACTGTACAAAATATGATTATACCACTTGGCCAAATTGTAGTGTAGCCATCATTAAAAAGAATATTTGGGCGGGTTGTTTTATCCCAAGACCTGGGGAAAAAAGGCCCACCCAATTTCTTTCCCCTTCAAATGAGGGCATCTGCACCTAAATCATTATGATGGTACCAAAATTGTATATTTCCTAATAAATGCCCCACTCTAATAAACTCCTCCATGTTTTTTGTGTGGTGACATTCGTAAAGTCACTTTAATTGATTGGTAATATCATAATATTAAATACACAGTGTGATTTAATACTAGGCTTCAGCCAAAATTCAATTAAAAACTGTAAAGCTGCCCGAAAAATACAGTCAAAAGAGTTGAACTTGCTATGCACACCTTAAGTACATTTGAAATTTAACCACAAATAGTCACCCCCCCCTTTTTGAAAATCCGGGGCGTTTAGTAAGGAATATTCGGTATATGTAATGCTAAAAACCATGTATTGATTTCCTTGTATCATACAGCTGTTATGAGATATTTTGCATTAAGTTAAAAAGTGGGCTTTTTTACCCCAGTTTACTCTACTCCATAAGATTTGATGAGTAGAAATATTTCAGTGCAAAGGAATAATATATAACTAAAATTGTTTTGTTTCACTCAATGTGTATAAATAGTTGGCATTTGCTTAAAACTTGAAATGACTTTATGTACTGAAATCCAAAAAAATTGTGTGAAATGGTTTACATTGGGACACCATTGATATGGCTGAACTAAAGGTGAATTGGTCCACACTTAACAGCTCACTACTTTTTAGTGTCAGTGTGAGTTGTTTTGGCCCCATTTAGATTGAGCTTTAGTTGCAGGTAATGGTGGGAGAAACCATTTGTCTGTGTCATCAAAACTTGTTTCGCCAAAAAATAGTTCACTGTCCAAAATGAGGTCATTGATCTTTGACGTAGAAGGCCCAGTCAGGGTGCGCAAATTATAACACGTCTTCAAAAGATTGTTAATGCTATGATTACATTTGTTTGCTTGCACCCTTTGATTACACCTGTTTCACATTGCTATTCTGATTTCCTACTAAAATTCAATGCAGTGTATTGTGTACACATATGTGCCCCCTCAGTAAGCCCTTTATGTACCATACCTACTTCATTAATCATATCTCTAAAATGCTGATTAATGTTGCTGACTCACTCACGCCAGGGGTTTAACCGCTCCTTCTTTTTGGTGTGAATATTGCCTGAGCTTAATTAGAGACTTTTTGCACTCATGATCAATGTTTTTCTTTAAGCACAATGGACTAAATTTGCTTTAGGAGACTCTACACTAAAAGGAATACATTAATTGAGTTCAGCAGACCGTGTCTTATTACCCATAGTCAACCCAGTGGCAGTTTTGGAAAATTGACAAATGACAATGACACAGTTCTTTCCAGCAAATAATAGTACATATACAGTACATAAATAAGAGACAAAGTTTACTTTAATAAAATACATTTTATCTTTAATCTGTTTTGTAAGTTACTGCATGGAAATGGAGAAAACTTAAGTATAATAGTTATAAATCATTATAATATTTTCCATCAAACATTATTTTCCAAATAAAGTTTGAAAAAATTAGTGATGAAACAAAATTCACATACATCTGGACAGAAAGGTACCATCTTTACATCAAGATGCATGGACAAGTTTTCTTTTGCTGATACGATTTCCTTTGCAATAAATTCTTTGTAAGAAAAGAATTTTAAGTTTATTTTTGACAAATGTGAAGACACAAATTTTTGAAATTACATATACTGTACAGGTATATACTATTTGAAAAAGACATCCTTACAGTAAAATTGATGACCTTTCCTGTTATCGATTTTTAGAAATTTAAACAATCAATAAATTAACAAAAGCTTTTTCGAGAACAAACTTAATTCAGGACAGCAAATAACGACATTCTACACGTAACCTAATTTTCAAATTATGATGACACTTATCATGATTGACAAGAATTACCTCAACTGTTTTTTGTTTTCCTCCTTCTGTTCTCGCTTGTCTCGTAAATGTCCGACTTAAAATGATTTCGGTTTCGTCTTTTAACGAGCATCTGTTTCACCTGGATGCTCATGAAGTTGTGTTGATGAACACTATCCAAACGAGGGCTCCCTCATGAATATTAAATCGCTTTTATGAAGTGCAAGAAGATCAAATATGTAAAGTTCTACTTAATGGACAGAAGCGTCAGCTGTGAACATCAAACCCAAATTTTATATCGTTTTTGAGCAATAAACACCTTTTTATTTTTATTTCTTGCATTGCCATTCATTCAATTGATTGTAATTGGTGGAAACAATTTTACTACCTCGCTATTTATTTCTTTTACGGACAAGGTCTCTGTATATTTCTCTAGAAAAAAGAAGAATGAGAAAATTTACATACATTACATACATGTAGGAAAGCTTAACAATTTTAATGAGATATTCCTCGTTATTGAAAAAAGATTTCATGGACAAGTAAGTATGTGCCAATAAGTAAAGTATGTGCCACTCTTTTGGAGATCAGAAAATGGTTCTTTTCTGTAATATGATTAATTAATTACACTCATCATCATCATCACCCATCGCCCATCGCCAAGCCTAACAAAGACAGGTCCAACCCCAATAACTACCGGCCCATCGCTCTTACCTCATGCCTCTGCAAGATCATGGAATGTACAGTATGGTCAACAACAGGCTCTGCTGGTACCTTGAGAAGAACCCCATTCTCTCTTTTACTCAAATTGGTTTTCCCCTCCTTCACCAACCTCTTTACTCACAACAAACGTATCCCCCCACCTTTCGAGATCCGGATACACTCCCATAAAGTGTATCAGAGACAAAAAAATTGTATACCAGTTCCACGAAAATAGTGAAAAAATGGTACTGTAAGTTCAAACTTATGGAATTTCAATGATTCTGTGATCTATTTTTTGCGAAAAAGACAATGTAAAAAATGATTCCTTTCAAAATAATGGGTGTTTATTTGAAGATTTTTGTACACATTTCCCATTCAATTCTGTAAATTTACTTAAAAATTTGTACTTTCCATTTTTTGTGCTGGAGCAATATTACCTGGTATATTATTTCAATGTGACATCTTGCAATTTGCATATCGATATTTCGATATTATCGATATATATATCTAGCGGTATATCGATATTGTCTGAAGGTGAATATCGGCCAAGCTTATTTTTCAGTTAAAACCGATTTTTGTTTCTAAAACTGACCTGTTTCACGTCGGGGCAAAACCGTGGAAGCTTAATTACACTTAAAGGATTAGTTCAGGGGTCAAGCAAATCCATTTTTGAGGGAAAGTAATTTAAATAGTGAAAAAATTAAATATACTTTCTTTTAAAATACATAAAGACTTTGAAGAATCTGAGGCTGTGACATCACAACTATTCTGATTTCAGTCATTTCTACAGAATGATACCAAACTTTAAACTTAAATATCTCCTTAACGGAATAAGATTTGCAATGCTTTCTCCACCAATTTGATTCTTTTAAAGTTATCTTTCATATAAGACTGACGGACATGCTTGACCACCGAACTCAAGAGTGTACATAGTGCACATTACACTTTTGGTGCTTTTGTGAAGTACTGCACTTCACTTAAGTCTTTCAGTAAAAGATAATTTAAGTGTATCAGTATAAGAGAAGATTTCACACTTATAGGTATCTTAAGTTTAGAGGGTGTACATCATTGTAAAAGACACTTTTGAATGAGAAACATAAAGGTCAAGAAAGGTTGTCAATGTAGTTACTTATTAAAAACCTGGCATTCACTAGGGCTGTTACGATATGGGTTAATGAGATATAAATCATCGTGGACAAAAATATTGTGATATATAATCATATCACGTTATCTGTTATGATTGTTTATTTCAGAAAACTGCTTGGGTTTTGAAAAGTATTAATTTTTTCATAGAATTTGAAGATCTACAGAAAGGAAGCATAAAAGAATCACATATTCTTTAAAAAATTAAAAACTTATTTATTTGAAATTGTTTCTGAAATTCTGTGAATCAAATTTTTGCTATGATATGCAGTTTATGGCATGTCAGGATCTGTTGGTCGGGATCACTATGATAATCAACATATCATGATAGCCCTAATGTTTTTACGTTTAACTACAAGAAGCCTGGCATTAACAATACATAGAATTGACTTGATTAATACAAGGAGTGCATTTTGTAATAATAATGATGATAATAATATTCTTATATACTGTAGTATCAAATCCTGCACGTACTGTAGCAAAACAAACAGCTGAAGGCGCTTTACATGGTCAAAGAATAAAAACAGTCAAGTAACAAGCTTTCCTGAAAAGAAGTGTCTTTCTGTCTTTACAATCTTCCTAGATGCGTTGAGATCATGTTGATGTTGATGAGGCAAACTGTTCCATAACTATGTTCAGACCCTTAGCTTGATTTGATGAGGGGCAGGGTGCTAGACTTTTTGAGGGGAACATTAATGCGTGTGAAGTGCTGCGTCTTTTTGGCGTGGAGTCCAAGGGCCCCCTTAAGGCTCAATCCCCTGATGAAGAAGCTCTGGGATTTTAGCTACAATCGTACATCTCAGAATCAAGCTATTCTGAATGATAAGGACCAATCATTACCCAAACAGGACAATTGAATGCTATGCTATCATTCTGTGTTCTGTATCCATGTAAGGTATTTCATTTATGAGGCTAATTAAAATCATTAAAGTTGGAGAAAAAAAAAAAAATTCTTATGAGGGGCAGGGCGAATACCCAGGTGGCAGGGCGGTACCACGGAGGGGCAGGGGGAAGGGCGGTACCACGGAGGGGCAGGGCGGGCTGCTCCTGTAAAACAAAGCTAGGGGTCTGGTATTTGCTGAATATATTATATTAGTTACCAACTACTGCATATAAGTTTTGAAAACATGGAAGCATATTCAGGTAACGGTATAATTAAGTGAAAACAAGTTAAATATCAAATAATAAAATGACTATAATAGGGACAAGACTTCCATCAACCTCCATCAATAACCAGAAGGCATTCAGTAGTCAAACTGCTGAATACCAAATGATGTCACAGGTTAAGTTTATTGCTGATCCTTGGGGTCCCTTATTTACACATGTTGGGTGCTAAAGATGAATAGCCCACATGGGCCCTGTTGATCATCAGAAATTGTTGGTGATAAATCCATTCTCACCTCATGTATCAGATTCAGAAGGTGTTAATGGTACACTAGGGTGGAATTCATTTTATTGGTGTCGAGATTAACTAGGAAAGACAGTTTCTTGAAAGGTGCCCAAAATTATATGAAGTTATCATTGAATTAGAAAACCAAATATTATTTTTTTGCAATTATGATAACCCTAAGTTTATTAGAAGTAGCATGGTTTTATGTACTGAGGGTTTTGAAGAGATTAATTTTTTATATACTGCAATAGAAAGAAAGGGAAATAATTTGAGCATTTTTCCCAAGGATTTGTTCTCAAGGGTTGTTTCCTGCCAAAGTGAATTGCAAGTGTATGCGGTTGTCAGTGTCATCAAAAGGAGTTGGTTTGATCAGGGAATTGTTAGAGGAATAATACAAATTGCTTGGCTCTGCTTTTATGACATCACTCTGTACACTGTGAGGTCGCTTTTCAACACTCACGTAATCTTTGAAATACAATAACTTCTAAATGGAAAATGATATCACCATGACTTTTACACCATATTGTTTGTGTTATAGCCCTCTATAACATATATGAAAATGAAAATTTTCAGGAATGTTCTTTTAAGATACCCTGGTTTGATTCGCTTTGGTGACATATGCCATGTTATCATTTATCTCCGGATGATGATCCCGCGACAATAAACCAGAGGACCATAAAAAAAAACAATGTCTTGTGTTCTCATTTGAGTGCGAGCTGGCAATCAGACCCACTTCAGGCCAGTCCCCTAGCTTTGCTGTTTTACAGGGGTGGTCTGCCCCACCCCTCCGCCCGCCCTGCCCCCGTGCAAGTAAACAAGTTATTATAGGATATTGCATAAATAGTGTGATCGCAGGACAGTGATCGGCGTGCAGGACACTGACGGGCACGCAGGACAGTGACCTGCGTGCAGGACAGTGATCGGTAGCGCAGGACAGTGACAGGCGCGCAGGACAGTGATCGGCGCGCAGGACAGTGACAGGCGCGCAGGACAGTGACCGGCGCGCAGGACAGTGACCGGCGCGCAGGACAGTGACCGGCGCGCAGGACAGTGACCGGCGCGCAGGACAGTGATCGGCGTTCACAGGACAATGATCGGCGTTTACAGGACAATGATCGGCGTTTACAGGATATTGCATAAATAGCATGATCGCAGGACAGTGTTTGGCATTCACAGGATATTGCATAAATAGTGTGATCGCAGGACCGTGATCGGTGTTCACAGGATATTGCCTAAATAACATGATTGCAGGATAGTGATCGGCGTTCACAGGATATTGCATAACTAGTGTGATCCCAGGACAGTGATCGGCGTTCACACATGTTTTTTGAGAACATTATCGGCAGATCTGATTGCTTGCAGTGGATCTGATTGCAAGTTTGTACTCCTTGTTGGTAACATGAGTGGAGAATGTACAGTAGCTTACAGTGTAGGCCTACATTAATAGTACTTGAAAGTGCAGCTGCAAAAAGTTGTAGGCTTAGGACAAATTTAAAATATATTTTACCAAAAATTGGTTTATTTCTCCTTAAAAGTTTAGGCAAAAAGACTCAAAACTACTGCAGGGCAATGTTTCTTTGATGACACTTTTTTTTTAAGGAATATTCCTCTGAATTTTCATTTTCATATATTTTAGAGGGGACCATTTAAGAAATAATTTGGTGTTAAAATCATGTCGGTATCTTTTTCCGTTTAGGACTTAATAGCATTTCAAAGATTGCATGAATGTGTTGAAAAGTCACCTCGCTGTGGAAAATGTGAAATCATAAAAGCAGATTCAAGACGATTCTGATTTATTTCTATAAAACAAAAACAAAAAAATCTTTTACTTAAAAAGAGTTATGTTCAAGGGCAGATGGGACAAGGACATTCTTACTAAGTGTATGAGTCTAAATAAACAAAAAGTGCTTCCAGTAATTTAGGAGGAGGCAATTAATTTTCAAAAAAATACACAAAAATTGTCTTTGATTTAGCTTTATGACATCACACTGTAACTGTGAGGTCACTTTTGAACACAATCGTGAAATCTTTGAAATGCAACAACTCCGAAGAGATATCAACATTATTTTGATACCAAATTGTTTCTTTCATACATGTGAATGTGATTATTCATGGGGATATTCCTTTAAGTGTGTTTGTGCCTTTCAGGCGCCATAATCCTACAGTACTTGATCATACCCAAATCAGATCCCCATAGCTTGCAGCTTCCTCTCAGTTACACTTTGATAAAACATATTCTGTACATTCTCTTCTTCCTTGATCTCTTACAGTATATATTTGTCTTGTTTTGTTATGAAGTAAAGTATCAGATATCCATAAACTTGAAAACTCTAGGTTGCATGCTTACTTAAGCACAGTAAATTCCACCTTTCCACTGAACCTACTCAGCAGCACAGGGACCTGGGTTCATCTTGATATTACTTAGTTTGATTGAAAATCAAATAAACTTTGCAAGATCCATGCTCTTTCCATCTCTCAACAGTGTTTATATCTCCTTGACCTTCATTGTAGCTGCCCCCATTCCATGTATGTAAATCCTTTGCACCAACAAAGATAAATCCATTACCACCAAGAATGAATTTTGGAAGTATGAAACTTTTATTTGAAAGCATTTTTCATGGTTTTCTTTGATTTTGGTTGATTATGGAAATGTTGAACCTGGGCACAGATATTAGGGAGGTTGTAAGCACTTTGCTGACAGAAAATGTCAAGAAGCTGATAAGATGGTCAAGGTGAAGTCATTTGTGTGATGAGATCTTTTTGAGGTACATGTTTAATGTTAAAATTGATTAAAACCCCATTGATCACCACTGATACTGCCAATTTATTGGACGATTAGGGGGAACTCTTAAAGAATCGCACAAAACTTCAGAAGAAAAACAAGTGTACGAAAAATAAATATCTTTTTCTTTAAAAAAACAGTCATTTGTATCATAAAGGATGGGAGAGGGGAAGGGGCACACAAGATATTAAGCAGACCCTAGCTTTGCTGTTTCACAGGGGCGGCCTGCCCTGCCCCTCCATGGTGCTGCCCTGCCCCTCTGTTGGCCCGCCCTGCCCCTCCGTGGGCCTGCCCTGCTCCACTTAAAAAACAACAACTTAGTAATCTCAATTAACCTCATAAATGAAATACTGTACCTTACATCAATACAGAACACAGGATGATAGCATAGTAAGCAATTGTCCTGTTTGGCTCATGAATGGTCCTTATCAATCAGAATAGCTTCATTCTGAGGTATAATTATTAGTAAAATCCTAGAGCTTTTTCACCATGGGATTGAGCTTTAAGGTAGGGGTGGGGGGGGGGGGATTCTGGACTTAATGCCGAAGAGACGCAGCGCTTCGTGTGCGCATTGATGTGCCCCTAAACAAGTCTAGTACCCTGCCCCTTTTAAATCAAGCTAGGGTTATAGTTTCCACAGAGCCTAGCAAACCAATCAGAGAAGGCAGGCATTTACCTCTTTTTGTATAAGTACGTCTGTGAAAAAAATAATGTCTTCTTCAGAATTGTCATTTTGGATCCAAATTAAAAGATTTAATTGGAAATTAATTAATCTTGTCCAGTTTGATACAGTATGCAGAGAAAAGGTGAGAACAAACTTTTCTGAAAGGTTGTTGCTATTAGAAATCTGCAGGGTGCAAGTTTCTCTGGGGCTTATGTGGGCTAATATGTAAACAGAGTGGCGAAAATGCTCGCTGAAGTTCGTTGCAAACTAATGGATATCCAGAGAGTTGACTAATTTACTATAATCACTTTGTTGTACGTCTTTTATCTAAAGAGTTTTTTAGATCAAGATATTTTCAATTTCATTATTTTTAATCTTTTTCATCTTACCTTTCTGATATTGATCATTTAATTTTTCTAGAAATAAATGAACAAATCTCATGTTAATAATTTCATACTGTAGGTGATAAATGTCAAATGAAATAACTGGGGACTGTGTTAACTGTGTTAAAAATGTATTATTGTTGTACTGTAAGTGTATGCTTATGAGATGGTATATCAAAGGACTTAACAAGATCACGCTATCATTGGAGACATTTTTATCACCAATGATAAAGATAAGGATTGGAAATTGATTGTTTTTATAGACATTTCTGAGACACTTTTAGACATAAATATTTATATCTACCGTCCCAGTTGCTCACTTAACAAAACCATTTTGAAGTGTTAAGAGTGTGGACAGATTGACCATACAATTGTTTATACTAATGCCTAATTCCTTGGTCCCACTGGCTGCTTGTATCCTCAAATCCAAGGAATAGGCTGAAAAGACAAATGATATTGTTGTATTATTGTGTACTTTGATTGAATTTGATAAAGTTCCTGATCTCGTAAATTAAACAGTAAGCATAAGGCAGTAAAAGTGCCAGTACAGTGGACAAATGATTTGGATAATCTACTTATTTTTGATATATGGGATATTATAAACATACTTGCTTTTAAACAGCAAGTGGAAGATTTGACTCACCAGGACAAACAGGTAACTTCAAAAATGTTGTGCATGATTAAAATGTCCTGTGTTTGACAGTACAGTATTTGAACTTTGCAGAAACCTTTATAGGTGAAGGGCTAGGAAGGGTGTGCAAAAGTGGTGGGTACTGTGTACTACAAAAGTATTTTTACCTTTAAAATTTGAAAATTTCTCTTGTATGGATATAAAGCTGACTTCAGAAAGGTGATGCTCAGATTGGCAGAGTTGGTGGTTGAGAGGGTATGGGGAGGTTGGGGGTATGGGGAGGTTGTTCCTCTGGATGAGATTTCTGATGTGTGGTGATTACTTTTGAATTATAAATTACCCCAAAACCTGCATAAGGTCCACAGAAGAGAAAAGAATCATCCAGAATAATGGTCTTCAAAGATGTACACGTAAAAGCAAGAAAAAGTGCATTGTTTAAAATCAATCCAAAGTCGTGAAAACAGCAAAACTCATATCAATAGAAAAAAAAGTTTTTCTTTTAAAAGACATTCAGCTGTCTTCATATTCATACACCACAAGTTTTGCACCAAATCCATTAATCTTAATGGCCAGATATCGTGTGAACATGGACAGTAATTTACATTATCAAATGTATGGAGTATTTGCATTGTCATGACCCGTGCATTAAATCCTGGTAATGCACGATCTTCATTATTTTTAATTCCATTAAACAGATGAATGTCTTATTAAAGCGAAAAATTACATGTACCGTTTTTCAGTCTTTTTAGTTGTTTTTCATGCATTTTAAACAATCCAACATGGAAATTTTACAAAAAGATGAATGTTTTGTCATCTTATTTATATATGCATTTTCTGCACTCGCGAATGGCCCTCCTAAACTCAAGCCATTCCCATTGTGCCAGTCCTTTGCCTCCTGCTGCACTCTGCCTCAACATTAATCTTTACAGTAAACGTTTCTGATTGGTCATACACAAATACTGACAACCAATCAATAACCGCCACGGAAGTGACTTCACAATGCGTACAGTAGGCCTATGTACTTAATTATAAGCAATCCACAACAGGATGTGACGTGAAAGATATGATCATCGCAATTTTACTGAGATGCGGTTTCCTCTTTAAAACTTTAATCAGTGATAATAAGTGCACCAAATGAATACAATTTTTGTAAAATAAACAGCAGATGATCTTTTTAATGGAAATTGCAACATACAGTACAATTGCTGTTACTGATTTTAATGAATGGTACACTTGTTACACACAGTATACTAAATTGCGATGGTCTTAATGAAGTTGACATGTTGAAGCTAAATTTCCATACGATCAACTTCAGTAAGTTAACATCTCTGGGCTCACAAAAGGTTTTGAAAGACTAATCATGGAAAGGTCATAAACATATTATACCAATCCTTCTTCTTTAGAATTGTTGAAATGATGCATGTTTTCTTTTCCTAATAATCCAAATACACTCCCTGCTTTGCTCACTTAATTCTGCTGTAATTTGGTAATACAATTTTACGGTCAGTGTGGTTCACACATACAACCACAAAACCTACTTTGAATGGATCATTTAAAGTTATAACAATAATGAATCTTATTGAAACTTATTATATTATGACCAGCATTATAGGGATGTAAAGAATGCGTAGATCCCAGATACTTGTACATATATTGGTTATAATAAAGAAATTGAATTTGCAAAGAATTAAATGGTCGTGGTACTGTAGTCAAATAAAATTACCATGTGCTTTAAAATGTTGCTCATGATATCTATTATTATGGGTCAGTCCTGCTGTTTAGAGTTATTTTTGTCGTTCTGTTGATTTATGTTGATTTATTTCCAAACTAACGATTTTTATTCCGTAAAAATTCAAATTTTAGTTCTGACAACACACAGTCGGCCTGAAAGCAGACCCCTAGCTTTGCTGTTTTACAGGGGCAGCCCGTCCTGCCCCCCTGGGGGTCCTTCTTACCCTCCTGGGGTCCACCCTGCGCCTCATGAGAATTTTGTAAATTATGATAATCATAATCAACCTCATAAATAAATACTTTTCATGGATACAGAACACAGAATGATAGCATATAGTAAGCAATTGTCCAGTTTGGCTCATGAATGGTCCTTATCAATCAGAATAGTTTCATTCTGAGGTATAATTATAGCTAATATCCCAGAGCTTCTTCACCATAGGATTGAGCCTTCCCACGACTCTATGCCGAAAAGAATCATTAATGTGCCCTTCAACAAGTCGAGCACCCTGCTCCTTTTTAAATCAAGCTTGGGGTCTGTGAAGTGCCACAATGTTGCGGTAGTATTGGAAGCAATCAAACAAATTGATATATTGATTGTCTTACTCATTAGTATGTATATTTGTATTAATTATTAGTATTAGTACTCAAAGAAAACCAGCTGGCTGTGGCACTGTTAAAGTCACTACAGCACTGACAACAATTTCGCTTAGCTGATATATTCTCATTCCACAAATCCTTGTTCACATTTTTGCACAATATCCATACTCACTCGCACACCAATTGGCGCTAGTGTGCACTGACCGTACATAAAATGGGTATCAGAAATCTTGTGCGTTCGATAATGCGATCCACAATCGGAAGTGACGTAACTGGCGATATTGTCAGTAACCACCTAATTTTATTGAGCCGAGACTGCCTCAAAATATTTATTTAATGAAAGAATACAGCGTTACAGCTGGAATATTAGCTGATACAATTTTTAGGTTCTCTCTACTAAAACCCAAGAAAGCATGAAGTCTCAGATATATTTGTTCACAGTGTGTGACCATGAAAAGGAAAGCGTATGCAAATGCTGAAGAGAGAGTTTGGACCTTCATACTCTACTTTTGATTTCTTCCCTCATTGGAACCCCTTAATGTTTTGGTTGATATTGAAGGATGGGAAAGGCTGTCTGAAAGGGGATCAATGGTTGAATGAAGAACAAATGTTCTTTTTGACCCGTTGGCTGCATTCAACTGAATAATCACAAATTTCACATGTATTGATTAATTAATTAATCTTGATTATCCTGATCGAGATCCTGATCAACAATGTCTCGGAAACTGAATGGCCTTAATACAAAATATGACGACTATTTGACTACTAAGAATTAAATGTATTTTTAAAAGCAATCAAATATAGATATTTTATGTGTCTGCACACATCCTCACAATTATGAGAATAAAAATGCAAATTTGAAAATAAGAATATATTTACATAAGTTACATTTGAGAAAACGAGAGTTCATCAACCAATTGATCCTGACTAATCACTACCAGTAGCATTAGGGTTAAAAGTTGATTAGCATTAGTAGTAATTATTCTCAGTTTAAAAGCTTATTGTATCTGTATTGTATCAGTAGGTTCTGCAAGGTCATTCATGAAACACGAAGGTCGGTTTCATTTAAGTGTCATTTGATACAATGTAAGCTTGTATCAGTCTCTGTGCTGACATTTGTAATAATTACCCTCAAATTGGGACATTAATCTTTAATTCAAGGGAATTTGGAAAAAATGGAATGTAAGTCCAACTGTACCTTTCACTCCATTGGTTCATACCGACCGTTGAAACACATATTAATGCTAAATGATTAATGAGTATTCATATAAAGAAATTAACAATAATTGCGGAGTTGGAATTAATTACTTTCCCACGGTTCTGAACAAAGGTGATGAAAATCTTCCCATGAAAATTTGCAATAGAAATAATATTAATGTAGTGAATACATCTTTATATACTTCCCTCTTTTGCAATGATTGTACTTTTCATCGCATAGTTACATGGATGACATTTTTAGAGCACATATTTACCACATACACTGTTGTTTACTCAAAAAATCTATAAAAAAAAAAATCCTGCAATTTTTCCGCGGTTATACATGTAGCTGCTGGAACCATGGAGTATTACCAGCTCTAAATAGCCATTAGAGGGTCATTCCATGTGAGTTCACCCAATATAAAGTATACCACCATCTCAGAATTTGCTCAAATTTTTCACTGAAAAAGCCATAAGTTACGGACTATCAAATATTGCAAAAAATCATAAAAATGGGCCGGGCCCACGAAATTTAGAGGCCTATAATTTGGAAAAGTTTAGCTTCAATTTTGACAAAAAAATCAACTTTCATGATTACAACACAATTGTGATTACACAGTTCAATATGAAACTCAGTGTATTTTGTATTATGATTGTAGACATTGCTGAAGTGACTATATTCAAGGGCCTGTTACAAAGATTCAAAGCAAAAACACCACCTAACTTTTCTTACGAGCTATAGGTAAGATATCAAAGAACTTAAAATTGGAAATTTTGAACAAAACAAAATGATTCCACAAGGTCATTTTTAAGGTCAAAGTAAATGTCAAATGATCAATCACAAATTTATGCTGCCTACTTGTAATCTGACAATGGATTCCTAATCTCTATTTCATTTTTTTTTAAATGACACTTTTTCCATCAAAATTGGACATCCACTTTTCAAGTTATGGGTCTTTAAAGTTTGTGGGCCGGGCGCATTTTTATGACTTCCGCAACATTCGATGGTCCATTACTTTTGATCCGTGGGTCAAATTTCGCTAAATATTAAAATTTGGCTTTTTTCGGTGATAACAATTACAATTACATATACCAATTTTGAACAAATTTTGAGATGATGGTGTATTTATCTTCTATTTTTTTGGGTGATTTCACATGGAATGACCCAAGAAATTTAATCATTTTTTGTTGCTAGAATTGCATTTTCAGATTGTAAAATTAACAGCACATCAGTTTTATAGTGTCAGTGGCAGCACAGAAGTTATTAAACAAACGTCAAGAAATAATTATTTACAAAAGTGTTTTATATGGAAGGAAAGAAAAATCAAATACTGAAATAATTTTAAGAGTTGAAGAAGTGATATGGAAAGAAGGGTAAGGGTTCGGGTCAATAAAGATCTATTAATAATGCTGGGAAGCAGTGTTTTGGGCTTTCATATCTGTGTAAATCAGCCATCAAGCAAATATGTCTTCAGGTAATTTGATGGCTCTTGTGAAGAAAAGAGGATAAATATTATGTAGACACTTCATACTTTAATTTTGAAGATCCAATATTTTTTTTAAGAACCAGTGGTAACAAATTGGTTTGAAAAATTCTTCAATTACTTTGAAAATCTTTTATAGCGGTATTTTCAAAGACCATGTAAATTATTTTGAAGTTTTTATTTGTAAAAGTACAGCAATGCCTTGTCCCTTCCCTTCAAAATATGAATTTTAAACTGATATAATTTGAAAACTGTTTTGCATTTAAATGAGGACTTAATACTTTGAGCGATATTGTCAGTAACCACCCAATTTTACCCAGATGAGACTGCCCCCTTGAAATATTTATTTAATGAAAGGATACAGCGTTACAGCTGGAATATTAGCTGATACAATTTTTAGGTTCTCTCTATTAAAACCCAAGAAAGCATGAAGTCTCAGATATATTTGTTCACAGTGTGTGACCATGAAAAGGGAAAGCGTATGCAAATGCTGAAGAGGGAGTGTGGATTTTCTCTGCCTTCGTACTCTACTTATGTTTTTTCCCCTCATTGGCACCTTAATGTTTTGGTTGATATTGAAGGATGGGAAAGGCTGTCTGAAAGGGGACAAGGTTGAATGGGGGCTTTTGAATCAATGGTTGAATGAAGAACACATTTACTTTCACATGTAATTAATTAATTTTGATTATCCTGATCAAGATCCTGATCAACAATGTCTCAGAAACTGAATGGCCTCGATACAAAATATGACAAGTATTTGACTACTAGGAATTGAATGTATTTTCAAAAGCAATCAAATATAGATATTTTATGTGTCTGCACATGTCCTCACAATTATGAGACAATGAAAATGCAAATTTGAAAATAAAAATATGTTTACATAAGTTACATTTGAGAAACGAGAGTACATCAACCAATTGATCCCTGACTAATCAGGTACCAGTAGCATTAAGGTTAAAACTTGATTAGCATTAGTAGTAATTATTCTCAGTTCAAAAGGTTATTGTATCTGTATTGTATCAGTAGGTTTTGCAAGGTTATTCATTAAAACACGAAGGTCGGTTTCATTTTAGATTCATTTGATACAATGTAAGCTTGTATCAGTCTCTGTGCTGACATTTGTGATAATTACCCTCAAATAGGGACATTAATCTTTAATTCAAGGGAATTTGGAAAAATGGAATGTAAGTCCAACTGTACCTTTCACTCCATTGGTTCATACCGACCGTTGAAACACATATTAATGCTAAATGATTAATGAGTATTCATATAAAGAAATTAACAATAATTGCGGAGTTGGAATTAATTACTTTCCCACGGTTCTGAACAAAGGTGATGAAAATCTTCCCATGAAAATTTGCAATAGAAATAATATTAATGTAGTGAATACATCTTTATATACTTTCTTCTTTTGCAATTAATGTACTTTTCATCGCATAGTTACATGGATGACATTTTTAGAGCACATATTCCCCCACCCCTATTTCATTGATGACTGCAAAACCGCCATCAAACACAGGAAAAGGGCCCTCAGAAACTTCAAAACTAACCCAACCACCCACAACCTCAACCTCTTTTGCATCACCCAAGCCAAAGCCAGGCACACTATCAAGGACAGTAAGAGCACCACTTGGAACAACTTCATCTCTTCTTTCACCACTAACACCCCCACTAAGAAAATTTGGAGAATGGTTAACAGCTTCCACGGCAGGGTGAGCAAGTCTCCTATATATCCTGGAATGGTGACCTTCTCACCACAAAAAAAAAAGCATCGTTAACCACCTCGCTGCCTGCCTATTTCAGCAACATTTCGTCCTTGGCCAACTACCCCAATGCTTTCAAAGTAATAAAAGCTCACGATGATACCTAAAGTATCACCTTTTCCTCCAACAATACCGAGAGCTATAACACCCCTCTCACCCTTTCTGAATTAAATCAAACCATCCATGATGCTGGCTGCACCTTCAAGGACCCAGATAACATTTCCTACCAATTCCTGAAACACCTCCCCAACAAGGCCACCACTACCCTACTCACCATCCTTAATCACATCTGGTCCTCACACTCCTTTCCCCCTATCTGGAGGACAGCTATCGTCACCCCCGTCGCCAAACAGGGAAAAAACAGTACGGACCTTTCCAGCTACCGCCCCATTGCCCTCACCTGCTGTCTCTGTAAAATTATGGAAAGGATCATTAATCAGAGACTAAACTGGTTCCTTGAGACCAATGGAATCCTCTCCGCTCACCAAAGTGGCTTCCGGAAACGCCGCAATACCCTGAACCAGTTAATTACACTCGACACCGCTATCTGGAAATCCTTCGCAAAAAAGGAACACCTAATTGCCATCTTTTTCGACCTCGAGAAAGCTTTTGATACTACATAAAAATACGGCATTATCTGCAAACTTCACACCATCGGCCTCAGAGGCCACCTCCCCGCCTTTATTCAAAACTTCCTCTCACCCAGGCAGTTCCAAGTTCGTATTCGCCACATCATCTCAAACCCCTATCCCCAAGAAGAGGACGTCCCCAAGGCAGCATCCTCTCTCCCACTCTCTTCAACCTAAAAATTAACGACATAGCGGACAGCCTTGGCCCCAACATCAAACATGCCCTCTACGTGGACGACTTCACCATCTTCTACTCCTCCTCAAGCTTTCCTCTTGTCGAAAATAGGCTTCAACTCAACATCATCCAGCTGCAAGCCTGGTGCAACAACAACGGTTTTAAATTCTCCAAAGACAAGACAGTCTGCATGCACTTCTGTCACTTCAACAATCTCCATCCCAACCCAAACCTCGTGCTTAATAGCAATGCATACCTAAAGTTGACCACACTAAGTTCCTGGGTTTAACCCTAGACCACAAGCTCTCCTACAAATAACACATCACCAACCTGAAACAAAATTGCAAGAGCTCCCTCAACATTCTCCGCTTCCTCAACATTCTCCGCTTCCTCTCCAATACCGCTTGGGGTGCGAACCAGCAAGCTCTACTCAAAATCTTCAGGCTCACCATTGGTGCCAAGCTTGACTACGGCAATATAGTCTGCTGTGCTGCTCACAATTCTTACCTCAATCACATCAACACCATCCAAAATGAAGCCCTTCAGGATTTGTCTGGGTGCCTACAGGACCTCCCCAATCACCTGCCTTCATGTTGAAGCCAACGAACCCCCCTTTCTGCTAAGGTGTAGAAAGCTTAGCCTCTACTATGCTTTTAGAGCCATCACCAACTTCCAGAACCCTGTTTACATTCTCATTAGGTACCCCAATTTCTCCACCCTCTTTGATAGGACTAAAACCCTATCCCCTCCCTTCAGCTTACGCATTAAATCAGACCTCTTCCATCTCGGCATCAAGCCTGCTACTCTCGGCACCTTCTCCTGGCCCACCTTTCCTCCTTGGGCCACCCTTCTGTCCACCTGGGCCTCTCCAGTCATCACAAAACTCAAATCCACCCTAACCTCTTCATCAATCTCCACAACCAAATCAAAGACCAACTCTCAAATTACACCTCCATATATACTGCTGGCTCCAAGGAAGGCAACAAGACAGCTGCTGCTGCCATCATCCAAGACATCACCCTCAGTAGCAGACTTTCCAACTACTTATCCATCTTTTCAACCGAGGCTAAGGCCATTCTCCTCGCCCTCAACTTTATTGAGTACTCTTCGCTCAGCCACTTTACCATTTTCTCCGACTCAAAGGCTGTTCTTACTTCTTTACTCAATCTTAAATGGGATAACCTCCCATGCCACCTCCTCCGGAAACCTCTTTCTCCCACCCTCTGCAAGAAAAGTCTTCTTTTTTTCTGGATACCCAGCCATGTTGGCATCCTTGGCAATGACAGGGCTGATGCAGCCTCTAAGATTGCCCTCATTCTCCTCCCTACCCCTTTTCCCAAAACCCTTTCTGACATCAAAACGCTTATCGCTTCCCTTGTTTGTGACCGCTGGCAAACCTCATGGAACTCGCAAATTGATAACAAACTCCATGTCATCCAGCCCACAATTCTGATCAAATCCACCATCAAAACCTCTCTTTCGTATCGACAACGTTCATATTACCCATCTTGGAATTGGTCACACCCACCTCACTCACTCCCACCTCTTTATTGGCTCCCCCAACCCCTTTGTAACAATTGCCACTGCATCCTCACTATCCATCACGTTCTCCTTGCTTGCCCCTTGTACAACCTTCCCAGAGCTTCCCTCGCTTCCCACAACTCAATTGCTGAGTTCTTCCAGAAAAATCCTCCGGATAAAATTATCTCCTTCCTTCATCATGCTTCCCTCTACAACCATATCTAATTATCCTCTTCCACCCCCTTTACTTTGTTTTTCTTTCAACCATGCACCTCCCCTCTCGATCACAGCTTTCTGACCTTTCGTGCTTGAATTTCTCTCATTCTCCCCCTGGTTTTTTTCCTTCCTACCTCTAGAATGATCTGACCTCTCAGGCACAATTTGACACTCATTGTCATGGTGCTGTTAAGCCCTCATCATCATCATCATCATCTATATTGATATTACTTTGAAGTCAGGCTTATGAAAAAAATACAAGAATTCTCAGCGTACAGACTTGACGTTTCCCTGCCCAGTCGCAGCGTACCTACATGCAACTTAACGCTAAATAAATAAAACCCAGGTCCCTTGTCTCAGTTCAAATCCATCTTAAAACCCTGATGTGTATATTATTCATCTTTAGACATGTTGTGAGTAGTAGAATTTGCTCCCTGGGCCTGTTAACACACATGATCACACTCCTCGTTCCTCCCATTTCCCTTTTATGGTAACATTAACCCTTGTTGAGACAACTGTTCTCATACATAAACACGCAAGGACCTTGGATGGGCAACTTATCACAATGTATCGTTGGGCATTAATTATTAAAATTATTCTTATTATATCGTTTGACTCAGTTTCTGAAGCCAAAAAGACAACTGACACACAGAACATACGATTCCACATAACCACGCCATAAGTTTGTATTACGTCGGAATATTATTTTCTTGCATGTGGCAAATCATAAGGTTGCGGGGAATTGCCCAACAAGCCTTCAGCGATAATATTTTACAAATTGTTGAGAAATGCCCAAGGCACAGGTCACTTGCTTCTACTAAACGTGAATGGTTACCATTGAAATTAAAGCTGGTTGCAAGCGGTATGCCGAGATTCTAGAAAATGTAAGGATCCTGTGTGGATTAACCTATTGTAAAAAAGAATTTCAACCAAAGCAGGGCCGACAATGGGCTCAACAATACTTTTGAAGGGGACCAGTGTTTGTGCATGGGCGTAAGTAGTGTGTGGAGAGGGGGAGGGGGACAAACGTTTTCCAAAATATTTCATCAAGTGTTAGTTCCCCCAATCAACAGGTTGCCCCCTCAGTGATAAGACTATCAAATTTTGCCAAAAGAGGGTGTAACACTTTTTGGTAGAGAGTGGGTATAGTTGTGAGTACGAACATGCTTGTGCCCCCCCTCCCCCCACCAAATCAAAATCAAACGCTTTTCTTGCATTGCACTTAGAACTTGTAAAAAAAATGTCAAGGTGCTGAAGAAGGATGATCAACCCGTCAAACATGCGGTCACATTTATTTTCACCAGTGTTTGTGTGGAGTGTGTTTGTGTGTTTGTGTTTGTGTGGATAGGGAAGAGGAAGGGGGTGGACAGTCACCCCTAGCATTTTACTGCTGGCTTTCCAGCATTTGGGAATATTTTGAGAATTTAATGTTTCATCAGATGGTATCATCAAATTGCCCGTCACCTGCCCGTAACCTCAACAAATGATCCAGAGTGGTTACCATTACCCATTAAGTCACACATTATATTTGGTACACAAAAATACTTACAACTTTTGTTACAAGCATATTTCTTTACTCAGATGTCACTATTAATTTCTTTTAATTTCCACCATGTGGTATAGTCAAATTCACCATCACCCTCTTGTAACTTCTATAATCAGCCCGGACCAGTTTTCATCCACCCACCTCCCCTTAATAAATAAATAATTATTTACGCTTCAGAAACATGTTATTATGGAACCTGAACATGACTGTTTAAAAGGTCTTGGAATTTTCAGTTGAGGTCCTTGAAAGTCAGGGAAAAGTCAGGGAAAAGTCAGGGAAATCTGCAAAGCCAAATGTGTACGAACCCTGTAATGACCCGCTGGCTGCACCAAATTTCACATGTATTAATTATCTTGATTATCCTGATCGAGATCCTGATCAACAATGTCTCAGAAACTGAATGGCCTTGATACAAAATATGACGACTATTTGACTAGGAATTGAATGTTTTTTCAAAAGCAATCAAATATAAGATATTTTATGTGTCTGCACACATCCTCACAATTATGTGTGAACTGCCTATTAGTATGAGACGATAAAATGCATATTTGAAAATGAAAAATATATGTACATAAATCACATTTAAGAAGACGAGAGTACAACAACCAATTGAGCACTGATTAATCACGTACAAGTACCAGTAAGATTAAAAGTTGATTAGCATTTCCATCTTCTAAACCTTGATTATTCTTAGTTCAAAAGGTTATTGTATCTGTATTGTATCAGTAGGTTCTGCAAGGTCATTCTTTAAAACACGAAGGTCGGTTTCATTTTAGATTCATTTGATACAATATAAGCTTGTATCAGTCTCTGTGCCGACATTTGTAATAATTACCCTCAAATTGGGACATTAATCTTTAATTCAAGGGAATTTGGAAAAAATGGAATGCAAGTCCAACTGTACCTTTCACTCCATTGTTTCATACGGACTGTTGAACACATATTAATGCTAAATGATAAATGAGTATTTATACCAAAGATTAACAATAATTGCAGAGTTGCAATTAATTACTTTCCCACGGTTTTGAACAAAGGTGTCGAAAATCTTCCCATGACAATTTGCGACAGAAATAATAATGTTATAGTGAATAAATCTTGATATGCTTCCCTCTTTCGCAATGTACTTTTCATCGCATAGTTACGTGGATGACATTTTTAGAGCACACATTTACCACATATACTGTTGCACTTGTTTACTCAAGGAGTCTAGAAAAAACAATTCCTACTGTGAATTCCTAATTTTCTGGTGGTTAAACTTGTAGCTTCTGGAACTCTTGATTATTTCTAGCTCACTATAGCCGTTAGACTCACATGCAAGAAAAGTGTATTTGAATATTCTAGAAACCCCAGATGAATGTGCCCTCACTATATTTCTGATTTAATAATCTTATAAGAGCACTTCTTGGCAGAATGTTTCCTAATTAGAATATGCAAATGCATTGCAGCAAAAAAAATGCTTTGGAAAAAAAAAAAAAAAAATTCTTGTATCACATTCTCGCTCTCTTAATTTTCATGTTCCTTGCTAGATGTATGCAAAAATATATGTGAATTTATGATGTCAGAAAAAGATAACAACTTCCAATTGACTAGTTTACCATTACCTTTAAAATTACTGTTCATCATGTTAGATTTCTTTAAATATATTTGTTGAAGTTCTCAGAAGGAAACTTCATCAGTCATACTCTGGTACAATTATCCTATAGTTAAAATTTTTAAGTTCCTATGCCAACTTGATTATTGCATTATTAATACAAATGATTGACCCGACCCCTTACTCTTCTTTTCATATCACTTCTTTTAACTCTTAAAAATATTTCAATATTGAATTTTTCTTTCCTTCCTTGTAAAACACTTTTGTAAATAATTATTTGTTGATGTTGGTTTGATAACTTCTGTGCTGCCATATGATACTATAAAACTGATGTGCTGTTAATTTCACAATCTAAAAAAGCAATTCTAGCAAAAAAAAAAATGATTAAATTTCTGAAAATGAAATTTAAAACCACCTACATATCTCTTGACATTTTCCATCACATTTCTCTGGAGTATCTAAACCAAGCCAAACATTAGGCGCCTTTACCCTGGCTTTTAAGTTTTCTTGTCAGCAGATTCTGTTTCTTACATTAATGGCAATTGCATGCAGACAAGTACATCTTCTTTAGATAATCACTGTTTGCTTTGGTAATGTTTGCTCAGGGGCGAAGGCTGGGAAACACGATGGCATATGCTTTGGGCTTTCATATCTGTGTAAATCGACCATCAAGCAAATATGTCTTCAGATAATTTGATGGCTGTTGTGAAGAGAAGAGGATGAATATTATGTAGACACTTCATACTTTAATTCTTACAAGCAGTGGTAACTAATTGGTTTGAAGAATTGTTCAATTACTTTAAAAATCTCTTATAGCAATATTTTCAAAGACCATGTAAATTATTTTGAAGTTTTTGTAAAAGTACAGTAACGCCTTATTCCCCCTCTCTTTAAAATATGAATTTTTAAACTGTATAACTTTAAAACTGTTTTGCATTTAAATGAGGACTTAATACTTTAAGCACACAATGTTCACATTGATTGTATTGAAAATACACAATGTGCTGATGCTAAAACACAAGAACTCCCATGTCCATTAACTATGAAAAATTTCAGTAGAGTGCACAATTGATTATATCCCCTTATGCAGCTCCCTTCCCCTCCACTATAGCTTCATTTTTCTCATGCTTGGGAAGTTTGTTACCATAACTTTGTTGCAAGGTGGTGTACTATACATTTTTTGTGTAAAAATGACAAATCATTCTGAAATGAAAGACATCCTGAAATTTTTAAATGAACTTGTGTCCCTATCAATCTGGAACTAAAATCTCATGTTTCCATGTTTATAAATAAGTAAACTGTAAGCATAATGTACCGAACTGTTTGGATAGCATATATAATTTTCTTATGAGTTTGAATCAACTTTATTTGCTGCAGTGGAGGGGGGAGACTTTTTTCCCTCTTCACCGGAAAGTCTCCCCCCTCCACCGGATCACTTTCCCCCGTCAGATTAGTTTCCCCCAGAAAATGGTGTATGGTGACATTTTGTCTGATCTATATAGGCTTTGCCCTCCACCCCGTTAGACAAAGCTGCCCTTTTCTTGCCCTGGGCATTAAAATCCTGGTGCCGCCGCGTTGATACTATTTTTCTGCCATTTGATGGACACATGTGGTTCCTGTTATCAGAGGGATGAATCATGAAAGTAGCTGGTACCTGCAAACATTTGTAATACACAACAGACACTCAAGTTTACATACTGTAATCTCAAGATTGATTATCATTACATTTTAAGACACCCAATTCTCCCCCACATCTGATTTTTTTCACTTAGCTTACATTAGATGAATGATTGAAACGATATGCTGCTATATGCATTGTATCAACATGTAACAGACACAGTACTATTATCACTTACAAATGATTCACAATCCTTCCTTATGTCAAACAAAATGCATGATATATTTGCATGGTTGCTACAGTGACTGATGCAGCAAGTCACTTTGCATAATCGTGATCTTTTTAGCCCATTTATCATGGAAATGTTGACAGTTTTATCTGCAAGAACTTAGACTCATTTTGCTCTCTTGGTTGATATGGAATAATTAGCTGCAGTCCTGTCTACATTGCATCTGAAGTATGAATTTTATATAATGTGCTTTCATTTTATGACTTTAGACAGTAACATATTGGGTGGTAATGATGCATTGTAAGGAACATTTTCTTGGCTGTGTTGTATTTATTGTTACTAGGGAGAGTATTCAGCCAAGTTGGTAAAAGGGGAAGCGTGGCAAGTACGATAAGTTTGATTCTAAAACATGATAAATTTTGTTTTGATGAAATTTCTTTCTTTGTTCAAAAAGTTTGATAAAAAGTCCATTGATAACAACTTTGATTGCGGCTATTTATAAAAACTAAACAAAGGTCATTAAGAGAAGCTTGTTTTGTTCTGCCAACAAGTGCAATGTTGTACTTAGTTAAGAAATTAGGCTGAATCCTACATTCTATATCTACAGTAGTTCAATAACTCGAAGAGGCCAGAAGTCTAGCTAAGTTTTTTCTTCCTAACTCCTCAATATAAATCAAAGGAAGTCCTCCTATCAAATGCAGACACCAAATTGTGTTGGTAATCTTGATTAAATTTAAGGCAAAGGACCAAACGCCTAATAGGTGTTTGCTAAAATAAAACCAAATGAAAGTATATTTTCGTCTCCTTTTAATTATTGTCAATTTTTGAGAAATTTACCTGAGCTTAAAAGTTATTATCCCTCCTCAATAGAAGCTGCTTTCTAGTGCTTTCTTCATCTTTCTATTTCTTGTATTGTATAAGATACAGCATTATACATGGCCTATTTTAATAGAGGGAAACTTGAACCCAAGTATGCCGCTACTTCAGGTGGTCTGAATAATTTCACACTTACAAACTCTTACTTGCTATCAATTTGACCCTAAGGCAGGTATCATTTCCAAAACATCTTTAAGGAACTTGATCCGCAATTGCTATCTTAAGATTTTTTGACTTTAAAATGATATCACATACTATATGAGATAAGAAAGCATTTTTCTTTTGAAGTTTGTATTTCTGTACAGTTCACCTTTGAGGTATTTTCTTTGAAAATACTTGTTATTTTTTCAGTAAAAGATGCACCATAATGTTGATTCAAGATGATTGATAATGGAGCGTTGGTCTTGCAAACTTTGGCAGTGTTTCATTTTCCTCGGATTATTATCCTCCGACAATAAACCAACTTGATGATTGCAGAAAAAAAAACAATGTCATGTGTTACTCAAGTGCGAACCTGCAAACAGTCCCACTGTAGGCTTTCTGATTACAGGGCATGAGTGAACGCAAGTTTTAAATGTGGGTCCTATTCCCGACAAGGATCAAGATCAAGTGACCGCGATCAGATCCGGTGAGCGTTCTCACACTTAAAACATTGGCAGAACTGGTCGCCTGCATGTGGGTCTGATTGTGAGCTCATATGCAAGTGAAAACCACTCTTGGTAAAGCAAACTAAGATTATTGGATTTTTTACATGAGTTGTTTTGTATTAATTGGATTAGTTAAACGTTTATCATTTTTGGTTTTCATAAAAAATTAAACTGAATAAATCTTGTATGATTGCTTTTGCCATTAATTTTGGAGTATACTTCTGAAGAAAATTTGCGAAGACCTTTACTATGTCCATGTTTCTGATCATACTGAGACATGTAATGTGTGTGGTGCTGCAGTCCTGAGTAAGCCTAAGGCAATTCATGACCTTAAGAAATTGTTCAATATTTTCTTCAAAATCAATAATTCTGTAGATATGTATGGACTTGTCAGACTAGAGTCAAGTTTCAGGAAATGTGTGCTTGGAACAGCCTCGCCTTATTAGATACTGTGCCGACAAATCAAATGAAAAATGGATACATCAGAAAATGAGGAATAATTACTCCTATGACATCATAACTTAAATTTGCATATTTTCTTGGATAAAAAAAGACCTCTGACCTAACAATTACTTATGGGATAAACACTAATTTGTTTCTGATTTTGATGTTGATTTTTTTAAAGAGCATTTTCAACATTTTCTTTAGTAATGTAGTAAGTAGATTTGTTAGGTCTCTACATCATTATTACAAAGGTTTGTTTGTGTTCCTCTTTTGTATTACATGAGCAGAAGTTGTAGCTACCCATACAACAAAGATCTTGTCATGGAAAGTACAGTAACTTTCAAAAAGAGAACACTACATATTACCTCTTGCATAGGCAGGATTTCATACTGAAAGTGTGTGTGTGGGGTGGAGGTCAAATTGTTTGTGAGGGGAAGGGGGGTGGGGTATACTGGGCAATCATGCTAAGATGCAAAAAGTCTCCATACAAAAAATATATATTGCAAAATTTTGCTCCCCTAAATCCTGGCTATGACCTCACATCTCCTGCACCCCAAAATATTTTTGGTGAGCATGCAAAGCGTAATGCGAACCTATGTAATGCCCATTTCTTCTGTCTGGCCATTTACAGTTTTTCCCGAGATTTCCCTAGAAATGTTAATTTTTGTTGAGAATTGCTCAGAGATTGTTAAAGTTTCTTCAGAGTTCCTCAGAAAAAGTTAAAACTTTCTTCAGAGTTTCTCAGGAAAAGTTAAAAGTTTCTTCAGATATCCTCATGGAAGGCTGGAATTTCTTTACAAAATGTTAGTTTTTTAGAGACACTTACAAAACAAGACACTACAAAACATTTGATATTTCCTTAGAAGATAACTTAACTGTTAGATGATATAATTTTCCAATATTCTTTAGAGATCCTCAAGTGTTTTATCAATGAATATCATGGAACAAATATTTCATGATATGCAATGACATGACAGTAAGTACAAATTTTGCAAAACAATCAGCTTATAAAAATGAAGTTCTGGTTATAATTGGGCGCTTCGTATGATATGGGTGTCAATTTACATGGGCATGCGAACCATGACCGTATTTATACCGTTCTAGTTGTGAGTGACATAAAAACATTATTTTTTTAACGTTAGCACACAGTGTCTGATTTTATAAGATTTTAGTTCAAAATCTCTCTGGCACTACTGACCTGAGATGTTGAATAGAAGCTACTTGAACCTTGCCTTGCATTGTCTTATAAATTCAGAATAAAGTTGTATTCTCACTGAATTTGTTCATTAAGTGCAAAATATCCCTGAGAGCTACAGTATCTGTTTACAAATAAAAATTCATCAGCTTTCCATATGTTGTTTAAATTTCACCACAGCTAAGATGCTAAAAGCATTGTCATGTATAATGACTATTGAATTTCAAGTTGAAAGAAACAAGATTGACTGGTGTTATCTTTTAATTGTGATAAAAGTTTTTATCATCATTACAGTATGACAATTTGTATCAATTTTATCTGATAGATACTTTCAAAATACAGTATACAAGAGGGTAAAAGTATTTTTCATGGTATGTTTTTCCTGACATAGTAAAAGTTCACAGCATGGGATTACCAACTTAAGTTCCATACAGCCATGTGAACTCACAGTTTTCAGGTATATTATTGCAAGCTGCCACAATAGTGTTGTACAGTAGAAGTATAAGAAGACAGTATGATTCATAACATGTCCATATTTTGACTTCCTTTGTGAAAACTTTCACATCCATATCAGATATTTCACTTGTAACTGATATTTGTTTCACACTTACTCATTAAATTGAACTGAAAGTATCTAAAATTGTCCTTTTTTTGTGATATCTGCTTTAAAAGGTTTATTTGGCCAGGTTGTATTTTGCTCTAATTATTGTTTTTCTTCCAACTCAACTATTAGTCACTGGCTTGCTGAAATGTTTTATTACTCCAAAGAAATCTTGGATTTCTGCTTGAAAATAACAAGCTGACAGGAATTATTGTCATTAGGGCTCTAGTCAGTATGAAAAACTAAGGAGAAACAAATATATTTTCGTGTTGACCATTTGAAGTAATGTTGCCAGCTTTTTGTTTATCTTGATAATGCGCTTGTCAGTTGAATGACTCACCCCTACTACCCCTAGCAATGTCAGTCAAAAGTGAGTCATTGACTTATGAAAGAGTGACTCACATGTGTGTTATTTAAAAAAATTGTCAGTCTAGACCCATTGACTTTGTACAGAGGTGAGTGATTTGGGGTAAGTCATTTCAAAAGAAATGTCAGTCACCGAAGTGATTGAGGGGTGCATCAATGTACATGTTTTGATGCCTTGCATTGTGCAATGACTTACCTTGTTCGGCGGTGAGTCACACAGTTGACAAGTTCATTAAAGTAAGATGGACATTTATGTCCTGTTTTATGTAGCTGTGAATCTATTTGTGTTTTTTGGTCAATGCAATGTCTGTCCTCCATTATCTATATAGAAAAACAAAATTCAAACAAAATTTAGGATACAAATTTTTGGAACTGCAACCGCAAAAGTTACGCACCCAAGACTGACACTTTTAAAGGCCAGATATCGTGGTAACGTGGATACATTGGAGATCCAAAATACGATACATTCCAACGTTTCTGAAAAAATGTTTACACAATCACTGAGCATACTACACTGACAGCCAATCAATTATCGCCGTGGAACTGACATTACTATTATGATCGGATTTATCGGTGAAGGTCAAGCAATTTTCATGAGAGGAGATTCTCTCTTTAAATGTTCCTTTTCCCCATCTGACAACTGTTTCCACCTGTTTTTTGTCTTGTTTTCATATCTGCCTCCTTTGAATGATGATGTTCAGTCATACCATCCTAGGTGGTTGTTCTTTGAACACTTCTAGTCAAAACCAAAGTGTTAATTGTTTGTCATGAAAATGTATTAAATCTTTACAGGTACCAGCAAATCTTAGTCAGCATCTTGACTTCTATATCCTGTTTTATACTTTTTTCTTCTTAGGCTCCAAAACAAAGCCCATGTGCACAAGCATTATACAAATACGACACACAAGAAGCTAGGTGAGTAAACAGCCGCTCTTCCTCTATGTTACTTATCATAATGAGAAATGCAAACACCATGTTTTGCCTGAAACTGAGTTTTCTACACTTCCTCTTAAGGCATGTTTAAGCCATGTTTTTCTGAAAAAGTTTGATTGTGATATTTGGAGTAAATCAATGTGGGAAGGTCTAGTTATACCTATGCACATGTGAAGAAAGAATCAGTTGTTGCTTTTCATTATTTTATTAGTGGCAATTGGAGTGGATTGCGAGCATGTACACATGCCATATTTGTTTGAAGAACGAGTTCTTGTTGTGAAGTTGCATTTAAAAACAAGAACCTTTCTTTTTTGTAGGTATGAATTTTAAAAGTGTTCTCCATTGTAAGTTGGTGATTCATTGTAAGTTGGTGATTCATTGTAAGTTGGTGATGCATTGTAAGTTGGTGATTAACAAAGATTTTTGCCAGTTCCTCTGAATTTCTGGCCTCCAAATTTCAAATTTGAAAAATGATCACATCAGTTCTTTAATGAAGGTTAGGTTGAATCCCATCAAGTGTCAAGGGCTTATAGAACTGGTGTTTTTTCCGGTTTCCATGGTGCTAAGCAGATGAAAGTACTTGACCTCCTGGATGGGGCACCAGTCCAGCGCAGGTTAGCTCCCCAGCCTAAACTGGTACTCAATTAACAACTGAGTAAAATGAAGCAAATGGCATGAAGTGTCTTGCTTAGGGACACAGCATATCACCCTAGATTTAATCCCAGTACCTTTTGAGTATGAGGCTGATTCCATAACCACTGGGCTACTGCACTCCCTAATGAAAATACTCTACCCTTAACCTTGAAAGAATATCAAAATAATAGAATATGGTAAAAATTTGACAGTGAGTGTTTTGGATGTCATATCCTAGCTTTGACTGACAGTTTAGGTCACTGACCTTTCTCTCTAAAGGCAATATTGTCTTTAATTGGTTGAGAATCATGTAACTTTATCATTGAATCCGAAAGATCTTGAAGAACCTTTAGGCTGAGTGCAATTTTGACTTTCTTTAGGATGCAGAACCTTGAATTTACCTTGCAAGGTGCATCTGAATCTTAAAAACCTTGAATGGTGCATATACTATCCTTGATAGGCACCAAGCAGTATTCTCATTTCATACTATGCTAATTACTTTTAAGGTTATAACCTTAAAAGTGAATAGAATAGTCTTAACCCTCAAGGCTGTTACACACTAACGCGATGCTGATTTTTAGATAATCATATAGGAAACAAATATTATAAGATGTTTTGACATTTTGCTTACACACGATGAAGTTTACAATTGGGACTTTCTGATGATACTGGAAAATTTGTTAGAAATTCTTTTTTGTTCAAACTGGAGAAATTTGCTTTAGTGGGTGCAATTTTCTGTCGCGACGCGAATTATGCTTTAATGGGCGTAGAATGGCCCTTTCAATCAATTTTCAGTTATCATCTGAATAGCCATGCGATGACGATCCTTCTTTGAAAACAAGAGGTCAAAATGTTTCTTTGTTTTATTTTATTCAATTTTGTTTGAAAAATCACTCGCTGCATCGCATTTGGTATGTAATGGCCTTTACTCTACCAGAGCATTTGAGATTACAGTATTATTTTAGGAACTTTTTGAAAAGGGACTTTTTTCACAAATTTATATTCATTTTCTACTGTAGCAAGTTTATGTTATATAAAAGCTAAGAATTTGGACTTTATGTTGGTTTGCATAATTTTCTGGTCAAATATGCAAATTTATACAAATGAGGTCATTAATTAAGATATATTAGATGTCCTAAAACTGCTATCTTTGATATTATGCTCTCTTGTGGCTAATTACAAAAAAATTATTGATAGAATTTTATGAATTTTAGAATGAAGGACCTTTTATTTGATACTACTCTTGACTTTTTTGGAGCAAGGAAAACATTCATACATCAATTTTAATTTTAATGACTTTTTTGACTTAAAATTTGACCTGAATTTGCCAATGATCTATGTGATAGAATTTGGCACTATATTTTCCCATAAATATGCATTTTCCTTTTTATGATGCACAAAACTAATATGATTTAAAAAGGAAATGTTTACACCATTATTTCAATAAAAATGTTATGCAAATGATAGGCAAATTAACTAATTTACCTCATTTATTATGCACAGATTCGAAATGTTCAGTTTATGACCTAATTTCAGCTATTGGAAGCTTTAAAAATACTTTTATTTATTCAGGTTATGCTGAATGTCAAATTAGAAACTTCTGTTGATTCCATTAAGAATTCTCGGTGAAAAGGTACTCAATGGTTCAGAGCATCAGTCCTTCACTGGCAGTTGGTACCACATGTGAAATGTCAACAAAATTGTCCAAATACAGGAAATACTTATGAGAAATGCAATTTCAGCTGTTTCTAAGCATGGAAGGGGAAATGGGGGGGGTTCTAGCTCTTTGGTTCTGATGAGAAAAGAGAACTATGGCTCCAAAGTGCCAAAGATGACCTTTTTTGGAAAAATTTGGCCTTAGATTTGGTATTTTGGGGGATTTTATTGAAACTTTTTCTCAGGAAATCCCCACCCCCTCCATTATTTTTTAGTAGGAATTTCATAATTTGTGTGGTAGTCTCGCAATCCCGCACCTTAATGTGAACACTGGGGCAGGGCTTAATATGATTTTGCTGAAAAGTTAGTAAAATTGTAATTCAAGAACAGTAAACTCGAGTAATGTATTATATGGTGCACAGTTAGCCCATGGTCTGTAGATGTGGCCTAATCTTTGTGGTGGTGATTTCTTCATGCATATTAATGAGTAAGCAGGGCATAAGGTGAACATTTTGAAAAGTGATAAATGAACAACTATAAGTATGTCTGTTTTGTGTCATATTGGGCATGATAATTTTGTTGGTTGTTGTGTACATGCTTATGTTATCAACAGGTGTCATTAATATGCATGGTGGGCGTGGCTTATTGTGAAGGTGCTAAATGACGTAAACACCATAAATGATATATCAGATTTCTGCTATATGTGGTGCACAGATGGGTCATGGTCTGTATGTATGTTCTAATGTGGTAATGATGTCATGAATGCTAATGAGAAGGTGGGGCTTGCTGACAAATTCTTGAAATATGATAAATGAGCAATTGTTTTTGCATCATACTTGCTTTGATGGTGTTAATTATTTTGAAAATGCTGATGTTGTCAACATTTTTTTGTTGATCTGCATGGTGGGTGTGGTTTATGAATAAATATAGAACAAATATTTTATGATATGAAATTATATGACAGTTAATACAAATTTTGCAGATCAATCAGCTTATGAAAAAGCATCGGAACCACAAAACCTTTTGGTTCTGGTTTATATTAGAAGGGGGGACCAGGGGTAATGCTATTCTCCAAAGATATGGCCCCCTTCCAGAATCCAAATTGCTTCATAGAAAAAGATTTCCCCCTAAATGCGACTTCTTGGCCCCCACCGTGTATGTGTCTCTTTCTCCCAACATGGGTCTCTTGCCCCCAACATGGGTCTCTTTCCCCCAACATGGGTCTCTTTCCCCCCAACATTGGACCCTTTCCCTTTAAAATTTTAATCCTACTCCACTGTGCCATAACCTCACAACATGGAATTGAGATTTTGCAAAATATGTATATGGGCACTGTTGCACTATGAATTAGGGGTTGGTCTGTAAAGTTTCATCCAAAATTACTATAAAAAGGACAATGCATGTTTATCACGTCGGATTTTAGTGACCCATTAACTTGTTTATAATCCTTACAATTGAATAATTCCTGCTAAATTATAGTGTTTTATTTTGCAACAGATGAACACTAGGTATGTGTATACATAGGCCTAACGTTAGTAAGCATGAAATTTAAAATGCACTCACGACATCAGAAATTTGAAAAAGCATGCTATTCATTTTAGTTGGTTCTGATATTCGCTGGGCTTCTTCTGGCTTGGGTGTAGGGTTGAAGGAAGTGACAAAAATGTGCATTAGGATGAACATATTGTTTGCAGTGTGATTTGGGCGTTGGGTGATTTGGGCATGGAAATTCGTGCTACAGTAAACTGACTTTCTACAGTACAGAAAGTTGCTACTCAGTAGTCCAGTATAGAGTTATTTTACAGTCAGAAATATTTTAACTTTTATTAAAGTATCCTGACTTATTTCCATGGCATGACTTATTTCTTGAAAGTAAATTAAGTCTGTATCATAATTTTTCTGTGAAGACAGTTCCCCAGATTATTTTTGTGACTACATTATCCTGTGCACAGTGTATGAATTAATTGAAATTATGCACTGGCATATTGATTACCATTCCACTCAAATGGAAATACAGAAATAAAAATGCTATGTCTCTTTTATGCCATGTCTCTTTTATGCCATGTCTCTTTGATGCCATGTCTCTGTTATGCCATGTCTCTTTTATTCCATGTCTATTTTATGCCATGTCTCTTTTATTCCATGTATCTCTTTTGATGTCCATGCCATGTCTCTCTCTGTTCTTTGATGCCATGTCTCTGTTATGCCATGTCTCTGTTATGCCATGTCTCTTTTATTCCATGTTTCTTTTATGCCATGTCTCTTTTATTCCATGTCTCTTTGATGCCATGTCTCTGTTATGCCATGTCTCTTTGATGCCATGTCTCTGTTATGCCATGTCTCTTTTATGCCATGTCTCTTTGATGCCATGTCTCTGTTATGCCTCTCTTTTATTGTCTCTTTTATTCCATGTCTCTTTTATGCCACGTCTCTGTTTTATTCCATGTCTCTTTTATTCCATGTCGTCTGTTTTATTCCATGTTCTTTGATGCCATGTCTCTTTGATGAGATCTGTCTCTGAATCCTTTTTGGTCTCTTTTATTCCAGTCTCTTTGATTGTCTCTTTTATTCCATTTATAGTCTCTTTTATGGTCATTTTTCATGTCTCTTTTATTATCAGTCTCTTTTATTCCACGTCTCTTTTATTTCTAATTATCTGTCAGTGAAAATAAATGTTGATTCATCTTTCTGAGTCACTGTAAAATTTTTCTTACTGAGTATGAATTTTTGTTTGGAAAAATAGTTGCATCTTTTGATTTCAATATTTAATCAAAATAGCAGAAAGCAAAAACATTTTTTCAATTGTTCTGTACATTTTGAAATATTTGTTACGTTAAAGACATTAAGAACCATTTCACTTTTATTTATCTTCCTCAAATGAATACCTTATCTTGTTTATTGATCTGCCTGCCAATTTTTTTAACACCAGTCTTTTCTTAAACCTAGCTGGCTGTTAATAATCTTATGCCTCTATTATTTCATCTCCCTGAAGATAATTTAAAAAGCAATTTTTCCACTTTGATGAATATTTGATGGATGTGTGCATGATTGAAGCCATCTCTACCAATGACTCTTGACAGTTTTCTAAGCACGACTGCATCAAATTAAAGTGAACTTTACAGCTGAATGAGCTGTTTACTGACAAATGATGTTAGGCTGGACTCTGTTATCCCTGGTTGTAGTACATCACATTTTTATATTTCCTCCTTGTTTGTCTGTTTGTTTGTCATCAAGATATCCCAAGAACTGATGATTCTGATCAAAATTGGTGTATGGTTTTAGTATTGCCTAAGGACAAAGTGCGAAAAATTTGGGACATATTGGAACGGGAAAGGTGCAAAGAGAGGGGTGGGGACATTTGAAGATAAGTTTGTCTTTTGTCAGTCATCAAGATATCTCAGCAACTGATGATTGGATTTTGATTGATTTTGGTGTGTGGTTTTGTTCCTACTTAAGGACAAAGTGATTAAAATTTGAGATATATTGGAACAGGGGAAGGGTGCAAATGGAGCGGTGGGGACATGTTTCTGTTTGTTTGTCATCAAGATATCTCAAGAACTGATGATTAGATTTTGATCAAAATTAGTGTGTGGTTTTGTTACTGCCTAAAGATGAAGTGCAAAAAATTGGGACATTGGAACAGAGGAAGGGTGCAAATGGAGGGGTGGGGACATTTTAAGGTGAGTTTGTCTATTGTCAGTCATCAAGATATCACAAGAACTGATGGTTGGATTTGGATTAGATTTGCTTTGTGGTTTTGTTACTGCTTAAGGAAGAAGTGATTACAATTTGAGACATATTGGAACGGGATGAGTGCAAATAGGGGGGGGGGGACATTTTGTCTGTCATCAAGATATCTCAAGTACTGATGACTGGATTTGGATCAAATTTGGTGTGTGGTTTTGTTCCTGCTTAAGGAAGAAGTGATACAAATTTGTGATGTATTGAAGTAGGGGAAGGGCAAAAATGGAGGGGTGGGGATATTTTAAGGCAAGATTTATCAACTCTTATTTGAAAGTTTCCAATGGAATGTGCTGAACAATGAATTCATGCCATGAAAAAACAGCCATACAATGAATTATCTGGACTCAAAGAAAATCAAGTGAAGTGGTCTCTGCTATCAATGAAATCAAAACAATTGGTTTCTGCCATGAATGAAAATGATGGAATGTGAATCTACCCTGAATAGAGCTCAAACAATGAATGCTTAGCCTGAATTAAACTGAAAACATTGATTACTATTGATGATCCTTTTCTGTTTAGAATGTAGATGCAATAAGGATCAACAGTGAGAAAGAGATTGTTTAGGTTATAACTTGGTGGGTTGAGGGTTTCTGAGGCACATTGTATTCGGGTGGGAAATGAACAGGGGCGGAGATCTGCACTCTGAAGAGTGCTATAATTCTAGTTTTCTACTGATTAGTCTACTTTACACAGATTATCATGTATTTGCTACTCGTTCTGTTTCTACACATACTCTATTTTTGAGAAGTATGTTAGAAATGACATGTCTATCATTTGTTTAATATCTTTTTTTGTGTAAACACACAAATTACTCAGATCTTTTTACTTTACTAAACAACCTTATTATTGTTTCCAAAATGGTAAATTTTTTTTTGCATTTGTCGCCCTTATCCTCCATCCATTTCAAATTTGTTCGCTTGTCAAGCTTTACAAGAATCCATGATAACTCATTTTTTTAATTCTAAAAGAAATCTTTACACTTTAACCATGCATATTTTCTATTGAACACCTTTCAATTGAATATCTTCTTTCTATTGAATATCTTATTTCTAATAAATATCTTCTTTCTATTATCTTATTTCTATTGAAACCTTATTTTCATTGAAGGACTTCTTTCTATTGAATATCTTCTTCCATTGAATATATTATTTCTATTGAGTATCTCCTTTCTATTAAATATCTTATTTCTATTGAATACCTTATTTTCTATTGAATACCTTCTTTCTATTGAATATCTTCTTCCATTGAATATATTATTTCAATTGATATCTCCTTTCTATTGAATATCTTATTTCTATTGAATACTTTCTATTAAATACCTTCTTTTTATTGAATATATTTCTATTGAATACCTTATTTTCTATTGAATATTTTCTTTCTATTGAATGTCTTTTTTTATTGAATACCTTGTTTCTATTGAATATCTTTTTCATTGAATACTTTTTTCTATTGAATACCTTCTTTCTGTTAGCATTAAGACAGCTTTTTCTTTTTTTGTAAATAAAAAGTCCTGCCATGGACATAATTAAGTGCTTCTTAATCCCGACCCTATTACTTAATTTTTTTCTTCTTCACATTTACTTTTGTTGGAATGTACTTGATAGGTGAACGTACCTTTTATCAACAACAGACTAGTGGAGTGCGAGATTAAACAGTTCATTAAATTCTTCAGCAATTTTCAAAATAAAAGCCCCACACTTGGTAAAAGTTCAAATATTTTACTGAAAGTTGAGGTTTTCATTGTTGCAGCACGTGGAAACTCCTTCCAGAAACATTGCTGGATAAAATGGGATCTTGCCTTCAAAAATATTCCTGTATTCCAGTGTCGTCAAAACAAAAATAATAATGAATAATTTTTTTTTTTTTTAATAATATCATGCTTTGCTCATTTTGTTCAATATGGCAATCAACATTGGCAGCTGCATGTATGTGGAAATTCAGTTACATCTTCATGGGTATTATTTGGGCATGCATATGTAGCATGGCTAATAGGGCAATAGGGGGCCCTCACAATTGATCTTTAGTTGGTATCTTCACTGGGAGCAAAAGCTTCAAGTAGAAATTGATGTCACAGTAGGTTGGTCATTTATCATTAAGAAAAAGTTTAATTGAGAGAATTGAAGTCTGTAAATTGATTATTTTGAATTCATAATTACTGTAATTTTGAATAAGAATTCATGAACCTCAAGCATTGTGCTCAAAAACCATAACCATATCCCCCTCCATATATCATCTACAAAATTTACATCCTTTTCATAAAAAAACAGTTTCAGGCATACAGTAAATAATCGTTTTTGACAAATTAGAAGTTTTGAACTTTGTTAATCTCTCAATTTGTTTTACCTTATTTTTTTTCAATAAGAAAATAATAAAGAGTTTTAAAAGTTTCAGCAATTTTTAACATTCAGTGTTTTGTTTTCTGAATTTGACTATCTTTTATCTTCCATGTCTACCTTCTAAAATCTTGTCTAGTCTTTTCTTCCTGTTTTTTTCCTTATAATACAGTATGATTTACAGTCTTTAATTAATTCTGAAAAATAAGGCCATACCAAGGAAGGATTACCCTACTACACTGTTAAACTAATTTTGATCTTGGCTTTCATCTAATTGTGCTAATACACTTGAGATAATGAGAAGAAATACAGTTTCTTTTTATCTGAAAAGTTTTTATTTGTTAGCCTGTCTGCTTAACCTAGCTTTCCATGTAATCCTTCACCTCACTAATTTACTTTATCTCTTATGTCACAAACAAGCCTTTTTCTTATCACTCCTAACTATACCTACCTCTCACGAATGAAGGAAGTGAGCTGTACTTTGAATCAGTGATGCAGATTGAAACATATTTGAATAATTCTGCTTGGGTTTATAAATATCGAACCTGTCACATTCGATCATGGCGAGCGCAGAGTGTTTACCAGTTTGAGTGATTGCAGGATGCCGTGAGCAATTGATGCACGGGATGGGATATAATTTGATTGGCTTTGCCCCTAGTAGCAGTCAGCTGTTATCAAGTACATGAAAGGCAAATTTTCAGGGAATTCTTGAAAATAAGAATAATTGTGGTGGAAGTAGTGCAGGTCATTTGCTTTCACCTTTAAAGGACAGAATATAAGTTAGTTAGCATGGTCAACTGGTTCAGCACACGTAGAAATTGATTTTAACACACTCAATGTAAGACAGAGAGTGAATAAAACAGGTACGTGAACACCCAGGGGACATGTTAGCTTAATTATTCAAAAGACTCGACTTCCATAGGGCCTATAGCAAAACTCGACTTCCATAGGGCCTATAGCAAAAATTGACTTCCATAGAGCCTATAGCAAAAATTGACTTCCATAGGGCCTATAGCAAACATTGACTTCCATAGGGCCTATAGCAAACATTGACTTTCATAGGGCCTATAGCAAAAATTGACTTTCATAGGGCCTATAGCAAAAATTGACTCCCATAGGGCCTATAGCAAAAATTGACTTCCATAGGGCCCACAGCAAAAATTGACTTCAATAGGGCCTATAGCCAAAAGTGACTTCCATAGGGCTTATAGCAAAAATTGACTTCCATAGGGCCTATAGCAAAAACTGACTTCCATAGGGCCTATAGCAAAAATTCCACTTGAAAATGGTTACAAATTGACATTTTAACACTTTCTTGATTTAAGTAACTTACTTGCTGAAGACGTGAAAGAATAAATGATTTACATTCCAGAATCAGTGATGTTAGGTTTTTCATATTCATTTTCATAAAAATGGCATTAAAATTCCTTTTCCGGACTGAGCTATTAGCTGATGATCTGACGGCAACCAGAAGCCTATAAATATTTTTTTTTGGCCTAAGTGCTGCATATTAAAGTTGGTAAATCACGCCCAGATGTTTCATCAAAGTGACAAGTAATTTGTCTTTTGCAAGTTATGGACAGTCTCAAAAGATCATTGTCAAAGTATTTAAGACAGTTAATTTTGGAAAATAAGACATGCCTTTCTTCAACAAGTCAAAATAATTGAATCGTGAATCTTTGATTTACTTAAAAATTAGTCATCAAATAAGAGTTCAGTCAATTTCAAACTCGAGTTAATGAGGTGTTTGACGTCATCCTCTTTTTGAGAAGCCCCGCCCACTTGACAATTTTTGTACGAATAGTGGTTACGTTCTGGAATACCTGTCTTAACTTCTGTGGTCCGAAAATTCCAGTCCGTCTCGAATAGTGTTAAAAACTGAGACGTGATGGATTTGTTATTTTTTTCCTGCAAATGATATAAACTTTAATGATATCTTTTGGTTAATTTTTAGTAAATTTTGTCAAAAAGGAGTGTTCATTGATTTCTTCAGACAGAAAACACATGTGGCCAAAACTTGCTGTGCTCCCGACTGTTTTGCCATTTTTTGAGATTTTAGTTTGGTTTATTATGCAAGTTTATAAGTTCCCCACGTAATAATACCAAATGCAGTTTGTATGAATAACGTTAAGAGGTGTAAAAAAAAAAACACCAAGTGAGAGCACTCCTCGATTTTTTGTCTGTTTTTCATCTGTTCCAGCGAGTGTAGTGTAGTGTTGCCCTAGGAGTGTTCATTGACAAGATTGGACAGAATTCCATTTCAATATGGTAATCAAAATGGTCAAATATTTATTTTCAGAAAAGTCTTACATTAACATTACAAATAAGTGGGCCTAACTCTAAAGTACTTGACAAGGCTAGGCTTCAAACTGACCGAGATGAAGTGGCTATTTTTCTTCATGTGCATAGGCTAGTACATTAACAAGAGTTTGGCATGTAACACACTTAAACCTTTGCACTCATAATGTATTAGAAATTGACACTTTGCAATGCACAAAGTAAACAGTGGCCTAATGTTACATTTGGGGAATAGGGATGGGCCTAATGTTAGGGTTTACCTGTTCTTTTTTAAAGCAATGAAACAGTACAGTTATAAGAATATGATACTTCTACTTGTGGAGTGAAGCAATTGTGGACATAGTAATTGTATTATTAATTTACAGTACAAACACACAGCTTACACAAGTGATAGACGTAATCTGGCGATTTGCATATAACTTTTTGTGGTGATGTTATTCAGGTGACACGTTTTAATCAATGTCGTTAGCACATTTTCCATGAGCTTGTGGGCCTAATTTTAAAATCAAAATAGCTCTGCATTTGCCATGCTCCTGACCGTTTTGCCAAATTATTTGATAGAATTTCTTTCAAAAGACGTGGGTAAGGACATTTTCCTCATATAGTCAAAAATCTGCTTTGTATGAAGAATGTTTCATGGCATAACAAGGGAGAAATTTAAAGTGTAAATTTTTCTGTTTTAATAACGTTCTTTTTTTGTCCTTAATTTTCATGATTTTTTCAAACAATAATTAGTTTTTCAAGCAAATGAATGGAGTTATTCAACCTTTTAACTAAAAGTTTTGCGAAAATGATGGGATTTCATCGAAGCTTTTACTATGCAATCATCGTAGGCAAATGGCATGATTTAACTAATTACATATTCATAAATTCGAGTGATCGGAATTCATAAATAAGAAATCAACGACATTTTAGAGTTTGGGATTGACTGAGTTGCAAATTTGCTGCAGTCTTTGTATACATTTAATAAACTAGTTTGCGACGATTCATTAGTCAAAATATCTGTTTATTTATTTTTGATTGATTTTTGGTTCTGTTGTGATAGCATCAGGAACCCATGTGATCATGATGGTGTGTGTGTGTATGTATTTAGTATGTATGTATGTATGTATGTATGTATGTATGTATGTATGTATGTATGTATGTATGTATGTATGTATGTATGTGTTTGTATATGTATGTGTGTATATTTGTCTGTCTGTATGTATGTGTATGTGTGTTTTTGTGGATGTATGTATGTGTGAGTGATGTCCAGCTCGTAAACGCGATATCTCAAGAACCGTAAAATGGATTTATGTTATATGTGGTACACAGATAGCCCATGGACCGTAAATGTGCCCTATTGTTTTTGATGGTGATGTCATGCATATTACTAAGTAGGCGGACCTAATGTAAAAATCTTGAAATCTTCTTATTTTAACAATCGCATGTCTGTTTTGTTTCATGTATGGTTAATTATAATGTTAGCTGGTGTGTACATGTTCATGATGCAAGAACGTTAATTTTATTTAATATGCGTAGTGGGCGGGGCTTAATATGATTTTGCTGAAAAAAGCTTGTAAACACTTTATCTCAAGAATGGTAAACTTGATTTATGTCATATTCAATACCCAGATAGCCCATGGTCTTTAGATGTTCCCTATTCTTTTTGATGGTGATGTCATGCATATTAATGAGTAGGCAGGCTTATTGTAAAAATCTTGAAATGTTTATATATTAACAACTGCATGTCTGTTTTATTTCATATTTTGCAAATCAATTAGTTTGTGAAAACAAAAAGCATTGGAACTACAAAAATTTGTTTGGCTCTGGTTATTTCCCGGCATACTTTTATTAGTGCAACCAATGGCACAGTAAGATTCCGGCAAAAATAATTTGATGTAACAACATGCAAATGTATGTACCCTTACAGAAATATTAGCTTGCAGCAAGCTTGTGACAAGCTAACAATTTTTAGCTTGCACAAGCATGCTGCAAGCTTGCTCATGCATGCTGCAAGCTTGCAGTATGCTTGCTGCAAGCTTGCAGTAAGCATGCTGCAAGCTTGCGCAAGCATGCTGCAAGCTTGCAGTAAGCATACTGCAAGCTTGCAGCAAGCATACTGCAAGCTAGCATTTGGAACAAATTAAGTTGCGCAAGCTAGCAAAACTTTTTGTAAGCTTGCGCAAGCTAACAAATATTTTATGCTAGTTTGCGCAAGCTAACAAATATTCTATGCCAGTTAGTGCAAGCTAATGTTAGCTTGTGCAAGTTAGCAAGCTAGTATTTGTTCCAAATACTAGCTTTCAGTACTCTTGTTGCAAGCTTGTAGCAACCTTGCAGCATGCTTGTGCAAGCTTGCAGCACACTTGTGCAAGCTAAAATGTTAGTTTGTCGCAAGCGTGCTGTGAGCTAAAATTTCTGTATTAAAGGGTGTTTAATTAAGTATATAGCAGACGGCAGTGTTTTTGACCCACAAAATGGCGATGTAAACAAAGTCACGTGACCTCATGACTTCAGCTGAAACACCCTTATAGCACACTGTATGCGGCCCATTAACATGGGCGTTTATTAAGAAGTAACTTTGGGCCTAAAAAGTGGTGCATTTATATTTTCGTAAGCACTTTTCGAATATGGTAATAAGAGACCGACAGAGCTATTCAGACAGCTTCTCGGTGTAATTAAGCTAGCAAAAAACACAAGATTGTATAGGTAAGAGAAAACAGAAGAGGAGGCCGACCAGCGTTCCACAAATCCATCAAAATTTTACTTGCCCACCGGGCAGCAACTGCTTTATTTTTAGTTGCCCGCTCATAACAAATCACTTGCTCAGCAATACGAGCAGAAATTCTGGTATATATACTACTAGGCTCCTTAAAAAAGAAAATTGTGTACAATTTGTGTGCTCTTAATTTTCGAAAATGGGACGGTACACGCTCTAGTTAATTTAATACAATGTACCAAACAGTTATTTGTTTCTACTAAACATAAAATATTCCTTGAAATTGTAATTACGTATATTTATTTACATTTCTCTTGGACGGAATTAATTATTTACTTACCTAACTGTGTCTCTGTCTTTCCTCAATGATTGTATGCTATATATGTGTATGGTACTGTTACCACCAAACAACGTATGTTCAACATTGAAACATAGTTCAGTTTTGACAAAAGTCCCAGAAATTTTGCTGGAAACAAGTTATGAATATGCGTTATCTACAGATCTACTGTACAGCTTTACTTAAAAGACTTGTGATTGGCTCAATGGATTATGTACTTAAGGGATGATCCATTCTGTTGCAGGGCCAGTGTTTTTATTTTAACACAGGATTACATACAGTGCCGGTACAGGAATATTGAATATTTTCCTTGTAAAGCATCAAGTAGTCATACAGTGTTTTCTCTTTTTTTTTTATGTATGAAAGAGCTGGAATTCCATAGCTGCTCATTTCGCCGTATCAGAGCTCCGAAAAAAATTAAAAGGAGATAAATGTTGGAGTAAGGAGCTTATATGTAAAGGCTCCGTGCCTAGGTTGAAACAATTTAGGCTGTTTTCTTGAGGTTTTAAGTTTAATACTGTTTTCCTCTGTGTTATAACTAGATTAGAAAATATAGGGTTAAGGTTAGATCAGATCCTGCACACATTCTGAAGGGTATTTCCCCACTTAAAGATTCAGCAAATCACATAACTTATTACTTCACACACAACTAGAATGTGAAGGTATGTAAATGAACTTCCGGCGGGCAAGTTCTTTTAAAATTGAACTTGCTGGGACAAATTGTTTGGTTGCCTTAGGTGTCTGGACAGGCGATCTGTTGAATGCTGAAGCTGTCTGCTTGGCTTTGTGGTAGAGCGCCTGCCTTCTGAGACGGGAGGCCCAGGTTCAATCCTGGGTCAGGTCATACCATAGACTTGCCACCTGCTGCTTCATCATCAGGCGCTCGACATTTAGAGGATAGTGGGGTAATAATTTCATGCGGTTGTTCGCCATTGTTGTGATTGCACTGGGGCAATGCTCCGCCCCAGCATAGTCCCCGGGAACTTGACTTCATTTGGCATGTATTAATGTTGTGAATTAATTAGTAATTATTATTACTCCACAGGTAGACCAGCTTGGAGTGTCATTAAAATGACACGGGTTTTACAAACTTTTTTGAACATTGATTAGTGAAAATGGCTGATATCGTCGTCAAATTGGACACTTTGTAATGTGCATGTATACTGTACAAAAAGAGCTAACCAGAAAAAAGAGTGAATTGCAAACTATCACAACTGGTTTAGCTACACTGGTTAAACTTGATTAGCAAACTTCTATGCTACACTGGTTAAACTTGATAAGCAAACTGCTATGCTACACTGGTTAAACTTGACCAACAAACTGCTATGCTACACTGGTTAAACTTGATCAGCAAACTGCTATGCTACACTGGTTAAACTTGATAAGCAAACTGCTATGCTACACTGGTTAAACTTGATCAACAAACTGCTATGCTACACTGTTTAAACTTGATATGCAAACTGCTATGCTACACTGGTTAAACTTGATCAGCAAACTGCTATGCTACACTGGTTAAACTTGATATGCAAACTGCTATGCTACACTGGTTAAACTTGATCAGCAAACTGCTATGCTACACTGGTTAAACTTGATAAGCAAACTGCTATGCTACACTGGTTAAACTTGATCAACAAACTGCTATGCTACACTGTTTAAGCTTGATTAGCAAACTGCTATGCTACACTGTTTAAACTTGATCAGCAAACTGCTATGCTACACTGGTTAAACTTGATCAGCAAACTGCTATGCTACACTGGTTAAACTTGATAAGCAAACTGCTATGCTACACTGGTTAAACTTGACCAACAAACTGCTATGCTACACTGTTTAAACTTGATCAGCAAACTGCTATGCTACACTGGTTAAACTTGATAAGCAAACTGCTATGCTACACTGGTTAAACTTGATCAACAAACTGCTATGCTACACTGTTTAAACTTGATTAGCAAACTGCTATGCTACACTGGTTAAACTTGATTAGCAAAATGCTATGCTATACTATTTAAACTTGATTAGCAAAATGCTATGCTACACTGTTTAAACTTAATTAGCAAAATGCTATAAACTTGATTAATCAAGTGCTATGCTACACTGGTTAAACTTGATTAGCAACTGCTATGCTACACTGCAAACTGCTATGCTACACTGGTTAACTTAATTAGCAAACTGCTATGCTACACTGGTTAAACTTGATTAGCAAAATGCTATGCTACACTGGTTAAACTTGATCAGCAAAATGCTATAAACTTGATTAATCAACTGCCATGCTACACTGGTTAAACTTGATTAGCAACTGCTATGCTACACTGCAAACTGCTATGCTACACTGGTTAACTTAATTAGCAAACTGCTATGCTACACTGGTTAAACTTGATTAGCAAAATGCTATGCTACACTGGTTAAACTTTATCAGCAAAATGCTATAAACTTGATTAATCAACTGCCATGCTACACTGGTTAAACTTGATTAGCAACTGCTATCCACACTGCGAACTGTTATGCTACACTGGTTAACTTAATTAGCAAACTGCTATGCTACACTGGTTCAACTTGATCAGCAAACTGCTATGCTATACTGGTTAAACTTGATCAGCAAACTGCTATGTTACACTGGTTAAACTTGATTAGCAAACTGCTATGCTACACTGGTTAACTTAATTAGCAAACTGCTATGCTACACTGGTTAACTTAATTAGCAAACTGCTATGCTACACTGGTTAAACTTGATTAGCAAAATGCTATGCTACACTGGTTAAACTTGATCAGCAAAATGCTATAAACTTGATTAATCAACTGCTATGCTACACTGGTTAAACTTGATTAGCAACTGCTATCCACACTGCAAACTGTTATGCTACACTAGTTAACTTAATGAGCAAACTGCTATGCTACACTGGTTAAACTTGATTAGCAAACTGCTATGCTACACTGGTTAAACTTGATCAGCAAACTGCTATGCTATACTGCAAACTTATGCTACACTGCAAACTGCTATGCTACACTGCAAACTGCTATGCTACACTGCAAACTGCTAAGTTACACTGGTTAAACTTTTTCCTGCCTGCCTGGTATCACATTCTCAATATACCAAAACTTCAAACATTGAATTTTGACGAGGTGGAAAATGAGAGGAATATCAAAATGTTTGCAAATATATCTGGAATGGATTTCCCGAATGTGCAGTAAATGCACCCAAAATACTCAGTTAATGTTAATTTGCTTGTCAGTTAATATTAATTTGCTTGTCAGTTGATGTTAATTTGCTTGTCAGTTAAATGTTAATTTGCTTGTCAGTTAAATGTTAATTTGCTTGTCAGTTAATGTTGATTTGCTTGTCAGTTAATGTTGATTTGCTTGTCAGTTAATGTTAATTTGCTTGTGAAATGGCCAGTTTTATTCAAGTTTAATGCAAATTGGTGGTGTGTCTTAGGACTCCTGCCCTTCCAAATTCCTAAAGTGATACTTCCATGGCCCCATGCTCTAGACCTTAAACAAGGCTCAATCAGTCCTACATTCCACCACTCCTGTGAATGTGAGGCTGCTTCTGGTTTTTCAATTCACAAAAGATCAAAGGTATGTCAAATTTCTCACCCTGACAGACATGTTAAAGCTGCCATATGGTGCATTCAATTAAGTTGCCTAGTTGTCAGCTCTAGGGAATGTGCTGAAAGATGACAGGCTGGACATCAATTGATAAATGTCAAATTCAATTGCCTGGTTGAAGGGCCTCTGTGATCACCTTTAAAACTGTAACCATTGTAAAGGTTACTTTAGGTCATTCTGTCAGACTCAGTCCTGCATGTCAATTTAGCTTGGGAATATGGTATATGTCATTCTGAGTTTGCCTTTGGCACCAGTGTTTTCTAAGTTTTGTACAGTGGAGTTGTTCAAACCCATTGCAATAAATGTCTATTAGCCTTACAGTGAGAGACATTAGGTACTTTTTCCGTTACTTTGATTGAAAAGGTGATTAACAGGAAGCTTGATTAAGTGCTTAGATTTGTTTTAAATATTCAAAGAATGTGTTAATTTTTTTATGCTGGGTCCCATTTTACAATACAGAAGTGCATATTATTAAACTGAATTGTTAGTTAGTGTAAAGTTGCTTGCTTAATGCACAAAATGGCATAGTGGGAACAGAGGTAAAAACTGCTGTATGATTATACCCAGCGTAAAAGTGTCATATAGTCCCTGTTTTGACATAGTGGCGAATGTGCAAAAGTAATGTTTTGTTTTGACATAATGGCGAATGTGTAATTAACAATGGTTAAATTCAAATTACCATGATTAACAAGTATCTGTTTTTTTGTGTTTGTGACATTTATTGATAGTTTATAGTTTAAAGTAATTTATTAGTTAAAGAAAACGATGAAAATAAGCTGTACAATATCTAGTTATATGTGTTTGAAGACATTTTCATTACAAATATAATAAAAAAAAAAACGCTTTTCCATTTGATCCTACATTTGCCACTACAGTATGTCAATACATTGACGATATACTTCATTAACCATAAAGCTTCCTAGTGTACAACAACCTTGTATAAGTTGATTTTACTTAACCATTCAGGCAATATTGACAATGCTTTAACACCACCAGCCAAACACAATTTTCTTTTTAAAGAATATTTCGATCGTAATTTTGTTCGTAATGATTTACAAGGTATTAGTTATCAGATACTGAGGTAAATTTTTGTTGAACGATGAATTATTGTGCAAATCTTCCATTTGGAAGTTAATCAACACATTAAAAAATACAATTGGTTTCTTTCTTCGATGAAAAATATTAGAGCCATTCACAGATCTTTTCAAGTTTCATTACTTGAATGTGCACTTTTGTTGATTTTGCCCCATGTCCCCTAGCCCCACCTCCCTGGTGAATCAGTCCCTGCCTACAAGTGACGTCCCTTAGAGCAAGTAATTTGAGTCTTAAGATTGAGTACAAAATTGTCTTGTTTTTCTTCATTATTTACAACATGGGCGTAACCTAGATGTATGTGTACAATATTTTCCAGGATCATATTCTATTTTGCTATCACTTTTAAGTGCTGCTTGAAGTGTTCTTATCATGTTTACAGATGATAACATTATTTTTGTTGTATTTTAGTGTACTGTAGTCATAGTAATAACTATTGGTGTCATTGAAATGTTGGACTCCAAGTTGATTGAGTGCAGGATTATTTGCAAATCTGGTGCATGTCTTTTTGCACGTGTGAAAATTTGCTTAAGATAATTTTTAACAGATCTTTGTTCTCTTTGCATGCATGTCTTTTTGCACGTGTGAAATTGCTTAAGATAATTTCTGACAGATCAATGTTCTTTTTGCATTGATATGAAAATGTTTATGTTAGTTGGAATTGAGTGAAGAGCATGTCCTCATCTGACAAGAGTGGATTTGATGCTCAATATATTGTAGCAAATTTGTACAAAAAGTTTTTGAGAGTTTGCCATGCCCCAATCAAATTCAAACATGAATTGATTTTAGTGACTAAGATTTAGGAATGAAAATGAAAGACTTACATGTATATTCTGAGCTGTTTTCACAGTCATACATTAAATTTTGCTCGAATTAAAAAGTGATAAAGCTTTGATCAGCCATAACTCAAGAACTAAACGTGCTCTTAAATTTCAAACTTGAAAACTGGTGTGCTCATATTTGAACACTTATCAACCAATATAACAATTGCTACATGTTTATAGACATTTGGCAGCTGCTCCATGGTCTGGATGGTGTATTGGTCAGCACAGTTAATGTGGAACCAACATGTAGCTTGTCTAAATAAAAACTACAATGTCCTTTAACATGTTTCTGCTTTTCGAACGAAGTATGCAGGCTCATGATACTTGTGATTTTCATAGAAATTTATGTGACTGCTTTCAAAAATCATCTACCGGACGCTGACTTGACATCTTCTTTTCAAAACTAAGAATGCAGTTGGGTTTTGTATTACCGTTGTACTTCCTTGTTCTATTTCAAAGAATACTCATTTAGTATGTCTGTAATGATGGTACAGTGCTGCAGGCACACAGTGGTTGATTATTGTGTCTTGTATGTTGATATACAGGGCTCAGTTAAAAGACCAATGTTTGTTTCTGTTTTTGGTGTTTACAATCAGGGCCACCTGTGTTAGTATCGCAAACACAAATGCTATCAGGATTCAGAAGTGAGCTGACATCTGCAGGACTTAAATAGAATTAAAGTGATTATTAGGTAGTTACCAAAATCTGGTAGACATTATTGCCAAGTGTCAAACGGACCTTGCCAAAAGCATATATGTAAAGACCGGAGGTTCGGATTCAGCCCTACTTTATTTCTGTTTTCCTTCCTGTGTGTTTGATTAAAGGAGCACTAGACGGAGAAGTGAGGGCGCTTATTTTTGCCAATTTCACAGATATATCATCCATAACGATCAATAAACTTCATGCCTCCATAGCCCACAGACGATGTAAGGGCAAAGGTCACTTGAATATTCGTTTTTAACCAGAAAATTGCTATACAGTTATGTGCTAGATAAGCATTTGATTTTTCGGGGAAGCCCCCTAAAAATGCGCCCTCACTTTTCTGTCTAGTGCTCTTTTAACGTAAAATGGAATGACTGGTCCTAAGAAAGTATGTTATACCAGGATTTAAAATCCCAAATAGTAAATCCCTGCCTATACAGTAGAAGGACATGTAAATTGTAAATTGCGACCATTTACAGTTGTCAAGCAGATAAGAGAAATCCCTGCCAGGTTATACAATAGAAGGACGTGTAAATTGCCGACCATTTACAGTTGTCAAGCAGATAAGAGAATGTTCCCTTTCAAAAAGAGTTACAGTACTTCAATTTTGCAATAAGGGTTCCAGATAAAAACACAGTGAGGTTATTAATATACAGAGGAAACTTGGCAAACTCATATAGGAATTTCTCAAAAACTTTAGCATGTAATTGAAGGAGAATCAACTCCCACAAAAAAACTCACTGACTAATTTTGTGAATAGGAGATTCCCCTAAAAACTCCTCAGAGGCCATATAAACATTAGCGTTTGATTGTACCATGATTGTACCAGGGAGTTGGCATTAGACTCAGTGCATGAAAATGCCCAGGGCTGTAATTCCTGGGGAACAGGACGTGGGCTTTTAGACAGGAGTTAGGCAGGAGTTAAAAATAAAGTTTTATTGAAATTCTTGAATTGATGATGTGCACCTTGGTAAAAACATTAAGCATCGTGGGTGTCATGGGTGTGGGTAGTGCCAATCTAATGCCATCTCCACCACCAGTCATCTCACTTTCTGGAGGAGAATTATGACCCTGAATATGCCATCATCAAGCTCTAGATATGATCATCAAAAAAAAATAAATATTGCTGTCATATTGAGCTAAAGTTTTTCCCACTTTGAAACATAAAAAAAATCTGGATTATGTTAACTTTTTTAGAATGCTTTTTGTGAGATCATATTCAATGTTAGTGTCCAAGTTTTTGATTAGAGTTGAAAAGCTATTGAAGTCAGTATCCAGCCTTAAGCACCATTGATAGGTTTTTGACATACTGTACAATGATATTACCTCTTGAAACTGAAGCTTTATCTCAATATCTCTAGGCCAACCTCATCATCTTAGAAGTAGGTTTGAGTGCCTCACCAATGAGGGAATCTTATGGCCCTTCAAGCGAAGCAGATCATTCTCATTCTACAAGATGTCAAGAAGGGTCAAATGCACTCTTATTTCCCATCTTGGATGTGCTATTTATGAAAGGATACCTGATTGGCTGACATCAATGTTCATGTATTTGGGACAAATAATATACAATACAATAGAAAAATATACAATATGTACTTGGTGTTTATCGTTGGTTTTGATTAAACTAATTTGAAATTTCTACTGAATTTTTAAACAATCAATTGAATAGCAAATTGATGAAATTATGCTGGCAGTCCTTTGTAAGAGACAGTAAAGAAAACTAGGTATTTTCTTGAGAGAAACCTTTCAAAATGTTTTCTCATTCAAAATTCTGGAATTTTGGTTGCTATTTATATAATTATGATAATCTTTCAAACATAATCCCTAATCCACTATCCTTTAAACTCATAATCCATAATCCCTTGGGATAACATTTGGTTCCCTGGATTTTGAGAATTGACTCCTTTGCAGGGATTGATTGTGAATGGTCTGAAACGAACCGCAAGATAAACAGTTACAGAAAGAGTTTAAAAAAAATTTAATAACAAATTACCCCTACTTTTGTCAATTATAATAATGTCAATGGCAATCATGGACTTCTAGTAAAGTAATAATAACAAGCCTTTTATAAATGCTTTTCCCTAAGAAGCTCAAAGCGCTTACAAATATAGTAATAAACATGATATGAACATTTTGCATAGAGCAATAAACAACATAACATTCCAAAGATACAGTAAATGATTGATTAAAGCAATAGATGAGGCAAAAAGATGAGTTTTCAATGACTTCTTAAAAGTTTCAATGGCAGGTAACAGTCTGATAAATAGAGGGAGTTTATTCCATTCACGAGAAGCAGTATGAATTATTACATGAAAAGTCAGACATGTCTGTCTGTCTAGTATAACAACAGAGGAACAGGAGACAGCTTTGATCCTGTTATATTCAGGAATTTGTTTGAAAATATGTCTCCTATATTGTATCGGTTTCTTATAACGATATCACAATTCTACATCATCTCCTTGCTCGTGCACCGTCAGTGTAATCCTTCAGGCTGCAGGCTTAAACTGGACCGGGATGGGAAGTGAATGAACACCACATTGTAATTCTCTTTTCGAAAGCATTCATAGAACCAGGTAGGATGTTACTGTCCTACCATCAGGACCAACGACTTCATTGTCTTTGAAGGACATGTGCACCATTTAACCATTGCCAGTTTTCTCAAGGGCTGAATGAGGAGTAGGACAGGGGTCGATTTAAAAAGATTTCACCACTGTTTCATGGAACAGTGCTTTCTTAAAAAACACTGTTCCAGATCAAATGTTACTGTTCTAACATTTTCGTCAATAAAAAAGCAAATTCCTTGCTTTGAATTGGACTTCATATACATACACCTTTTTTGTCATAACATACTTGTAAGAGAAACAAGAAATAAATGATAGTCATAAGGCTGCTGCGCACATGTTTACATTCAAAACCAAGTAAGGCTGTAACACATATCATATCATATGTACGGGGTAAATATGTAGTGGAACCCATGATAGTTGCAGTATCATGGATATGAGGGAGACATGAAATATTCCTTTGAAGATTATTAATATGTAGCACAAATTATTACGTTTTTGGTAAATAGCATGGGGGAGGAAGGGGGAATTTGACCATACCACATGCTGGAAAATTATTTATTCAACAAAAATAGTAGGGAGTAAAATGAATTCATGGAGATGTTTGAGCAAAAAAATATGCTTCTAACAAAGCTTATGAGCTGTTTTGTATAAATTATAATGTGTGGGTCAATGGGTGAATCTAACCTCTTCTAGCCGATTATCAAAGTTATAGGAGTGACATGGTCAATTTGACCATACCACGTGGTGGGATATTATACTAACTCACAAAGTTCTTTATTTTAATGATGTCATGCATCTCATTACATTAATTTCTAAGATTTATCACACACGCATATCATTGTTTCTAGTTATTTATTCTGTATAGAAAACTTTTCAAGCAAGCATCTTTTTTTTAATGAAATAACACAATTTCTGCAAGGAGGTATCATGGTATTACGATCCTGGCCTTAATTCAAGCATTCTCAAGTGTGTGTACGGAACATTTAAATAAAGTGTATAATATGCCACAATTATTACGTCATGGGAAACGTAATATCCCCAAAACTAATAGGAGATAAATCCCTAGTAAAGCTTAGCTCAGGGTCCTGGCAGCTGTTATTTCGACAGTTCTGTGGTAAGCCTCAAAGGAAACTGTTCCCCAGGTAGTACTTGCTGAAATGCTTTCCACGTGAAACTGACATAATTTCAGCCGCCCATCTATGATCGATTGCGCAGGTAATTGCAGAAAGAAAGGAAAAAAAGTGTTTTCATATTAAAACAAAAATATTTGTTACGAGAGATTTTACCTCTAGAACACAGTTTTATGAGCAGAAAACAATGTTCCACGGAACAGTAATATTTGAAAATTCACTGTTTCTGCTTAAAAAGCACTGTTCTCGGAACAGTTGGGAATTTCGACCCCTGTAGGAGCTGCAGACGGAATGCTTCCTCTTCGATGTTTGGCGTATCTGTCTGCATAGGCTGTGGAAAATTGAGTTGGACCTGATGGAGCCCTTGAACCCGGGACTTCAAGCAACTCAGTGGTGTGCTCTGCCAACAGAGCTACCTGTTCTCCCAGAGGAGTGATAGGACATCATTCACACCCTCACTTAATTAACAATTTTAAATATTATGTCTTTTATGAATTAGAAATTTCTTCCAATAATAAATGACCTTAAGTCATAGACATTTCTGTCCTGTTGATAGTCATTTTGCAATTTTCATGAAATTTTCATATTTTGATAAGCCATGTCCTGGAAAGCAAATAATTTTTCTGCCAAATTACATACTGTTAAAAAATGTAAATACACAGTAAATTCATATTTTGTGAATAACTAGGGAACAAATACTTAAAACAAATACCTAGTAAAATAAACCTGCTGCAAGTTGGGCACTAATGTCTGTATGCCGATATATATCGGTATGCACTGAGCAATATACAATTTCAGTGATATCAGTTTCCAAAAGGAATTCTAGCATAACATGATTGCCTCTTTAAAGTCTTTGCCTGGAAATGAACTTTTTGTTATTGTGTAGAGGTATCTTAGTTTTATACCACGTTAGATCATTAAACACTGAATGTAGAATTATTTATCTTTTCAGTGCACCTAGGCTGTAGGTATATTAAGTTAAACTTAAGACATTAAAGGATTAGTTCAGTGGTCATGCATGTTTATCTTATATGAAAGAGGACTTCAAAAGAAACAAAATGGTGATAAAAATATTCAAAAATGTTATTGTATGTAGGAGATATTTTAGTTAAAAGTTTGGTATCATTTGTGTTAGAAACGACTGAAATCAGACTAGTTGTGATGTCATAGCTTCAGATTCCTCAGCCTTTAGGTATTCTATCAAATTTTGTCCTGCGATTTTGTGGCTTAAAAATCATGGGATATGTCAAAAAAAGTAGTAAAACTGAATTTAGGAAGGGTATTTATAACATACCACCTGAAGAAAGTTTGAGGAAAAATAATTCAAATAGTGAAAAAACAAACTTTTCATAAAATACATAAAGACTGGGGAATCTGAGGCCGTGACATCACAACTAGTCTGATTTCAGTTGTTTCTACAGAAATGATACCAAACTTAAATTTGAATATCTCCCTAACAGAATAAGACTTTGAATGCTTTCTTCACCATTGTGTTTCTTCTGGAGTCCTCTTTCATATAAGATGAACATGATTGCCTACTGAACTAATCCTTGAAGGTAATGTCCTTGAATAATGTTCTTGAAAGTCTTTTCATCCTAAAATCCTTTTAACCCATTTCCTCTTCAGAACTTGATTTCCTTTAAGATTTATATCTCAGGTGCATTAAAAATACTAGAAAGAACTCTAGCAAACAAGATTGAGAGATACCAGGATAAGATAAAGCTTGTGGTCTTAGATGGTTTATGAAGATGTGCTTGTACATCTGCAAGAAATCTTATCTATTGACTAGGGTGTAAATACCAGCCATCAAACTAAAGCCTCTAGATGGGTCTTCTGTCAGTTTAAATGATGCATATTTTATCCCGATTGACAAATCCAATCCCACAGAGACAGTTAGATATCCCCAAACTTCCCTCAAGCAATTTCAAAGGCGTAATCTGTAATTGGGGCCTTCGGAAAAACTTTGCGAGTTATTAGAGTAACAATTTCTCCTTTTTTGTAAATCTTTATTTGCGAAAATTGAATTGCAGTGCTTGGTGGGCAGGTTGGCTTGTCGTATGGAATTGTGTTAATGATGAAATATCTTTGGTCAGTTTGTCTGTAGTTTGTAGTTTTCTGTGTGTCTGCCTTTTGCCCTAAGTGAAGATTGTGACAGAAAACAGACGGATTTAATTTTCAGGATAGAAGAATTTCAGTCCTACCTTGAGGTAGACTTCTTTAAATTTGGAACAAGAGAAATCTCCTGCAATTGCTCTTGTAGTGCAGAATAGAAAGTGACCCATGAAAGGCAAAGGGGGAGCAGCACATAGCACAAACATCTAAATATTTAAGAGAGAATAAATCAGGAAGTGCCAAAAAGGAGTTTATTTTTTCCAGATTTTCTCACATGTTAGTTAGGAGGCAAAATTGTTGCGTTGCTTTAGGAGTATTGTCAGTTTATTTCAAGCTGTAGTTTTGTGTTGGTATCACTTCAATATTTCATATTGACTGCATGGAATATTTTAAAAACTTGAGAAAATCTTCAAGATTTTAACTTTCTAGTTACCTTTATGTGCTTGTTTTGTGCCTTTCTAATCATTTGATCTTTAATTTTATTTTACTTAGCTTAAATGATTACTCTGCTTGATTTTTTTATTTTGATTGTAAAGTGCCTCTGATTATAGTTAGTACTGTAGAAGTGAGCGCTATATAAGTAGCACCCATTATTAATTTAATTAGGATATGAGCATTACTGTCTAACAATTTATAAACTTGTAGAAGATGCGAGATGTCAGCCAATTGGAAACAAAATAAATTAGAAAATAGTAATAACAAGCATTCATTTCCAAAGCAGTTTGTTGCTTTAGGAGTCATCAAATTCATAAGAGCACATAAAACTAACAACATCATGCAGTACATTAGGCAATTACAGTCTTGTGGTGTGTTGCGAATAAAGAAGGTGCTGTAGTTAAATCTATAGAGAATTATGTTTGCTAGATGGATGCTTCTCCTTTACTGCCCACCGAATTTGTACTTCAGCATGAATTCTGCGCAGACTTGCAAACATTTTTGACATTTTGTTTAGAGATGTAGTAAAGTAAATACGACAGGTTGTGGTGTGTGAGCTTAGCGTCAACATTTTGTCAAACTTCCATTTACTTATTGAACCATTCAACAGGTGTTTTAACATTGTATTTTAAAGGTATATGGACTGGTAGAGGCAATAATAGTTTACTTGATTTAAAATCCACTAAAAAGCAAAAACAATCATCAAAATTGGTTTAAAATGTGCCATTTTACAGCTTTTTGAAGATTGTTGTGCAATTATGGCCATATATGTAAATTTGTGTACTTTTTGTTTTTATGAATGGGACATTTTAACCAACCTCAAGCTGCAGAAGGCATTATGAATATTTCAAGTTCTGAAAGTAAGTGAAGAAATATAAAGAAAAGTGAAAGCATTTTAAGGTTGTTTTCATGTTCATACTTCACATATTTAAATTTTTTTTAAACGTTTGATTACTCTTAACTTGAAAATTACACATGCTATTTTCAAAATAAAAAGATGCTCTTTTTGGTACATGGTTGAACCAAAACTTTGTATCTGTGCATAGACCTTTAAAGGGATAAAGCTTCCTTTCTCTCTCCCCCACCAAAATAAAAAGAGAACTTAAGAAGATGCAGACACAACTATGCAATGACAACAAAGAAAAGAACTCAAATTGTGTGATTCATTACTCAAATAAAATATAATAGTTACTTTTTCAAGAAACAACAACAAGTTTTGAAATGGAAACATTTAAAGATTGAAAACATTCAAAATGCAACCTTTCAATCTGATGTCATCAACCAACCCTGTACTGGATATCACAGTAGGATCAAAGCTCAGGAAAGTTTCACATCTTTTCAAGGAAAAAGAGGCAAATATACTTATTAGTCATATTAAAGGTATTTATCCTCTCCAGGAAGGGTGATAGAGAACAATCTGCCTCCTGTATGCCTCAAAGAGTCTTCTGCAGTGAATGGGTTTTATTTGAACTTTCACTTAAACAGTGTGTTCAGATTTTCAAATTGTTTGAAAACGGGTCTAATGAGGTAGTCTGTGGCTTCTCATCAATACTGTAAGCCTGTAAGTCTAGACTGTAGCAAGACAGGTATGCTTAGGTTTCACATCATTGTGTATAGGCTCCTGAAAGTACAGTATATTGAACGCTTGACAACATTGTAGGTTTTCACTAATTGACAGATATTTATCTTGTTTAAATGGGATAAACAGAGACTTGAAAATTGATTTGAATAAAAATGTACTTTTTGATAATTATTCATGATTTAGGAAATCAGAAAATTATAACTAAAGAAGCTCTTCATTGAAAAGTGTGGGTGTCTTTTTTGCAAAGTCAAGAGAATTTTTGAAATAACACAGGTTCAATATTTGATTCTTATTTTTTTTAAAACTGGCATAAATATTCATAAGAAATAGTTATGATTAATTTAAACATTTCCATTAAAGGTTTTTAATACCATCACATGCACAAAAAGTGTGGCTGGATATTCTTTAGACTCATTAAATATACACCCTAATTCCCATCTTTTATCCGGCTCCCCTACCCCTCTCTGCCCCACTTGTAACACCGATCTCTCCATCAAGCATACAGTACCTTCGTAACCTGTCCCTTATACCAGAACTCCAGATCTCTGCAGTCTTCTCTCCTCACTATCCTCAATCTCAGACCTTTTCAAAAACAATTCTTCCTCAAACATCATCAACTTCCTCCGCAACAACAACCTCTTCCACCACATTTAAGTTTTTCCTCCCCCCTTTCTTCACCTAACCTTACTTACCTCCTTTTTTTCTTTCTCTCTGTTTTCCCCCTTTTTCTCCCTTGCAAACCTTCCTTTCCTCACTATCCTAAATCTTACACCATAATTTACTAACACCCTCTTGGCACATTTGACTCTGACTGTCGTGGTGCCATTAAACATCAACAAACCAAACCAAACCTAACTTTTTGGCTGATAGCTCCTGTAAGATACAGTCTGTTCATTTTTAGCTGGACTATTCAAAGAATAGTAGAGCTATTTTACTACTCCCGGTGTCTACTTCGGCGTCCGCGTCAGTGTCAGCATCGGTGTCTGGTTTAGGGTTTTGTAAAGTTTTAGTTAGAGTTTTGGTTGAAGTTTTCATAAGTTATGAATTGTGTACATTCATGTAACTTGGCATAATGTTAGAGGACATGGGTACTGTTTAAATGAGCATGGTAGCGGGGTAATTAGCTTATTTGCATAACAATGAAAATATTGTTTAGGTTAAAGTTTTGGTTAAAGTTTCCATAACTTCCATAACTTAATTGTTCAAATGAGTATGCTGGGTGGGGTGTATACTAATTATTTTTTTGCATAACAATGAAAATATTTGTATCTATGATATCTCGGAGATTGAAGTGGATGTGGGGATTTTGTTTGCACAAATGATCATATATGTGAAGAGCATTGTCTACACTTACTGGGGAGATGAAGTGTGCATATTAATAAGGTTATTTGCATAACAATAGACTTTTGCATACAATATTTAACCTGAGATAATAACTTGGTACTTGGTTCAGGGGTAGAGGACATGGGTACTGTTAAAATGAGCATGGTAGGGGGTTGTGCGTGTATACTGATTAGCTTATTTGCATAACAATGAAAATATATTTTAGCTTAAAGTTTGCATAACTTAAGTTATGTATGGTGTCTATTTGCATAGCAATGAAAATATTTGTATACTCTTGAATTAAAGTGGGGATACTGTACCAAGTGAGCATGATTAGGGGTTATGTACACATACAAATACGCATTAATGTGCCCCTCAACAAGTCTAGCACCCTGCCCCTTTTTGGTTCGCCATGTAGGACATGGGGTGGGATGCCATGTGGGACATGGGGTGGGATGCCATGTGGGACATAGGATGCCATAAAAGTTGGGACATAGGATGCCATAAATGGGACATAGGATGCCATGTAGAGGACATAGGATGCCATGTGGGACATAGGATGCCATGTGGGACATAGGATGTCATGTGGGACATAGGATGTCATGTGGGACATAGGATGCCATGTGGGACATAGGATGCCATGTGGGACATAGGATGCCATGTGGGACATAGGATGCCATGTGGGACATAGGATGCCATGTCGGACATAGGATGCCATGTGGGACATAGGATGCCATGTGGGACTTAAGTGTGAGATGCCATTTTTATAATTGGCGGGATCATATGATATGGGTGTCAATTTCATGGGCATGCGAACCATGACGGTATTTACCGTTCTAGTTAAATCAAGCTAGGCGTCTGTCAATGTTCAAGTCTCTGTCACTTGACATTTAGTCAACTGGCCTACGTGAACTGAATAGTTCATTCACGCAATCTGTTTGTGTTTTTGCACTTGAATTGAAAGTTTTTAAAGAAATTGAAAATTTTGTTAGTTTACTCTTTAACGGCTTGGCTTATGGACACAATAATTTCAATTCAGTTCTATTTGATCATTTTTTTTTCCTTCGATCATATTTCACACAATAGATAAAATAAATTATACAAACTTTTAACTGATTATGTAGCCCAGTTGGTTACGGCTTCATCTTTTAAACGAGCGGTTATGAGTTCAAATCTCACTGAGTCTTATTTTTTTTCTTCCTCTCTTTCTTTCATTTAATTTTTTATTACTCGTGAAACAGTAAAAATTTAGGTCAGAGACTACTGTTTAAATGAACATGTGAGGTGATCTGGATATGACACTACCCGATTTTGCAAATCAATTAACCCAATTAACATATTTAACGTAAGTTCTGACCCCCATGGCAGGACCACTTTAAATTAGGGGTTTAGGAAATATAAACAATAGGTGGAATGTGGGGTAGACAATAAGATTATAATAAAGTAGCAGAAGGAATTAGGATGAGGGTGGGATTTCATGTGGAACAGGGTGGAAGTATATGTGGGGCAGGGTGGTTTGGGATGTGGGTCAGGATGTGTTGGTTTTTTGGACAGGAGGGTGGGTTGGCATATAGAACAGGGTGGGTTGGCATATGGAACAGGGTGGGTTGGCATGTGGGACAGGGTGGAATGGCATGTGGTGGGGTGTAATCTGGATTTCAGTTGTGGTGACATGTGGGTCATGCAAGTGGTGGAATGACATAGTATCTGGTTTTCAGGTGTGATTGCATGGAGTATAGATGTGGGATGATATTTGGGACAGCTTGGAATGTGGCACAGCTTGGAATATGCATTATTAGCAGTGAGGGGATTTGTATAGTAGTTACCAATGTCTAGTTTGCCATATGTAAGCAAAATTGTTTCGCATAATTTTGCTTTAATGTTATTGTACATTTTTCATGTTGCTCGACTTTGCTCGACACACATATTTTCTTAAATTGGAAGCTGTATCACAAACCAAGATGTACTTCTGGGAATGTGTAGGGGTTGGGGGAGGGTACAGGTTGAAAAGGCTTAATGACATTCTTTCATTGACATTGGCAAGTTAGGGCCTCTCCTTTCTTTGTTGTTCAATTAATAGAACTAAAAGAGGTGTTATAGTTATAAAGACTGCTAGCTTTTACATGTTTTCTAGGTTACTGCATTGGTGAGGTAACCTTGAGTTTATTTTTGTCTTAAATTATCTGGGAAAACTCCAAGTTATTTTGAAGTGTGTAGTAAAATGTTGTGAAAATTAGGAAAACAAGTGAAAATCTAAGTGCATATTTTAAAGATTGAGTAATTTGAAATCATCTGCCCCTGTCATCCTATATATACTTTCCTCAATAAGCCCATTCTTTATACTAGCTTTGAATAGTTGAGCATACTGTCCTTCTGACAGTTCTTGTTTTGATATGATATTTATATTTCTGACATGAATAGCAATCAAAATGCTTGTCTGGTCATGAATATAGAAGCAAATAAAAGTTTCCTGCTTCTAAAGAATGTTATGGGAAATATAAACAATAAGTGTAATGTGGGGTAGAAGATGACATGATGATAAAGTAGCTGAAGGAATTAGGATGAGGGTAGGATTTCATGTGGGAAGGGTGGACTTGTATGTAGGGTAGGGTGGGGTGGGATGTTACTTAGGATGTGTTGGCATGTGGAATTGGGTGGGTTGACATGTGGAACAGGGCGGAATGGCATGTGGTGGGGTGTCATCTGGATTTCAGTTGTGATGGCATGTGGGTCATACAAGTGGTGGAATGACACAGTGTCTGGTTTTCAGGTGTGATTGCATGGAGTATAGATGTGGGATGATATTTGGGACAGGTTGGGATGGAATGTGGGACAGTCTGGATTATGCATTATTAGCGGTGAGGGGAGTAGTATCGTTTCCAATGTCTTGTCATATGTTAAGCAATATTGTTTGCATAATTTTGCTTTAATGTTATTTTACATTTTTCATGCTACTTGACCTTGCTTGACACACATATTTTCTTAAATTAGCAATTATATTACAATCCAGGATGTAGTTCCGGCAATGTGAAGGGGTTGGGGGAGGGTACAGGCCGGAAAGGGGGCTTAATGATATTCTTTCATTGACATTGGCAAGTCAGGCCCTTTCCTTTCTTTGTTATTCAATTGACAGAACTAAAAGAGGTTTTGTAGTTAGTTATAAAGGCTGCTAGCTTTTAGATGTTTTTGAGTTACTGGGTGAGGTAACCTTGAGGTTTTTTTTTTTTTTGTCTTAAAATATCTGGGAAAACTCAAAGAGATATTTTGAAGCTTGTAGTGAAATGATGTGAAAATTAACAAAGCAAATGAAAATGTAAATGTATCTTTCAAAGCTCAAGTAATTTGAAATCATCTGCCCCTACTATATACTTTCCTCTATAAGCCCATTCTCTATTCTACCTTTGAATAGTCGAGCATACTGTCCTTTCCATAGTTCTTGTTTTTAAACACAATTATTTACCCATTTGGTTGTCATAAATACCTGGTAAATTACAAAAACCTGAGCTGTTTTTTTCTCATGACTTAAGCATCAAATCTCCCAGGCATGTTACTCACACCTGATCCTCAAAATTTAAAGAATTTCAGAAAAAATGTTGTCCTACAAGAAGATTGATCTTCCTTGTCAATGGTTTTAAGTAGTGTATCATCCCTTAAAATATGGCCCAAGCATCAGTCTCTGTCACTTGCGCTTGTAATTTTATGTCCCTAGACAAGTCATCTTGAAGTTGATAATGACCTATGGCCAAAGCATTAAAAGCTGTCAGTTTGAATTAAAAAATATATCCCAGACAGATAGATGGATGGCAACAAAACTCCACATGGGCTCTAATAGGGGGCTTTCAATTCTTTTGTTTCATCTTATTTTGTGTATCATATGAGAAATAAAACCGTTGAAGAATCATGATGTGGTTGCTCTTGGAGCGGAAATGTCCTTGTTGTTAATATGTTTGTTCTTCCCGCAATTTATCGTTAGAGTAGTTATTTCTGATGTACAGTCGTCACGTATTTACTTATAAATACAATGATTGGTTATTTCCTAAACCAGTGAGTACTATTTTCAGAAATCATCAGTTTTTATTGAAGCTCTAAAAATTCCTTATAGATTTAATGAAGCTTAACAACTTCCTTAAATGCCTACAAACATTTGAAAACTTTCAAAAATAATCTTTATTATCTTTATAGTATTCATATGTCATAAACAAGTTTTAAAAAATGTTTTTATCTAATTCATTTTATTAGAATTGTTGTTGTTAAAAATTCCATGAGGCAGAAATATCTCATTAATTGTAAAGGCAAAGGGAAGACAGAGTTTGCTCTGTTTATGTAATTATTTTAATTCGGCTCATAAAAGTGCTAAAGTTGTTGTTAAAAGGGCTCCTTTAGAGGAATATTCCAATGGATTTTTATTTTTTCTTATGTGATTGAGAAAATTTTAAAAACAAAGTGAAAAAAAAGATATCTTATTTGTTTAAAACATTTTTCTGAATTTGTACAAAATGATGGTATTGGACAATTTCAACAAAACGTCTTTGTATTTTTCAAAAAGATTTGATTTTTTTATTATTGTTCAAAATGAATAAAATTATTTCTACCCATTTCTATAATGAATCAAAACTTACATGTAAAAAAAAAGTTTATAAGAAATTAAAAGGGCTCCTTTAAAGGAATAGGACCAATGGATTTTCATTTTTTCTTTTGTGATTGAGAAAATTTTACTTTGTTTCTACAATTTTTCTCTATCATATATAAAAAATTAAAAACAAAGTGGTGAAAAAACTACAGTTCAAAAAAATTAATCGCCATATAAAATAATTTTGAAATTTAAATGTACATTATTCTGCAGGTTAGTTTATTCTGCAGGTTAGATTAGTTTTTAGATTGCATATCACCTGTCATGAATTGTTTTATTTATAAGTTGTATAGTATTTTTAAATTTATAATTGATATCAAAAAAATTAGTCCAGTGGTTTCCTCTAACTTACTGGAAAAGACATTCACATCATTTTGAAAGGCTGAAATTAAACAAATGTTTAAGAATTATGTACAAATTTTAAACTGCACACTTCACAATGTTTGCATATTTATAAATCTTCAAACATTGATATACTCAAAAGCATCATAAACTTATTTCAAAATTCATTTTTTTTTGTCCTCCATATGTTTGCTCTATTAAAGAAGGCACAACTCTGAGAGCTACAACACCCCTCTCACCCTTTCTGAATTAAACCAAGCCATCCACGACGCTGGCTCACCTCCAAGGGCCCAGATAACATCTCCTATCAGTTCCTGAAACACCTCCCCAACAAGGCCACCACTACCCTACTCACCATCCTCAACCACATTTGGTCCTCACACTCCTTTCCCCTATCTGGAGGACAGCTATTGTCACCCCCGTTCCCAAACTGGGGAAGGACAGTACCGACCCCTCCAGCTACCGTCTTCATCGCCCTCACCTGCTGGCTTTGTAAAAATATGGAAAGGATCATTAATCAGAGACTAAACTGGTTGCTTGAGACCAACAGAATCCTCTCCCCTCACCAAAGCGGCATCTGGAAACGTTGCAATACTCAGACCAGTTAATTGCGCTCGACACCGCTCGGGAATCCTTTGCAAAAAAGGAACACCTCATTGCCATTTTTTCTGACCTCGAGAAAGCTTTCGACACTACTTGGAAATACGGCATCATCTGCAAACTTCACACCATTGGCCTTGAGGTCATCTCCCCATCTTTATTCAATTCTTTTTCTCACCCAGGCAGTTCCAAGTTCGTATTGGCCACACCCTCTCCAACCCGTACCCCCAAGAAGAATGCGTCCCCAAGGCAGCATTCTCTCTCCCACTCTCTTCAACCTAAGCATAATAACATCACGGACAACCTTGGCCCCAACATCAAACGTACTCTCTATGTGGACGACTTGACCATCTTCTACTCCTCCCCTAGCTTTCCTCTTGTTGAAAATTGACTCCAAATCAGCCTCAACCAGCTGCAAGTCTGGTGCAACAATAACGGTTTTAAATTCTCCAAAGACAAGAGAGTCTGCATGCACTTCTGTCATTTAACAATCTCCACCCCAACCCGAACCTCGTGCTCAATGGCAATGGCATCCCCAAAATTGAACACACGAAGTTCCTGGGTTTAACTCTAAGACTCCAAGCTCTCCTACAAGCAACACATCACCAAACTGAAACTAAAATGCAACAGCGCCCTCAACTTTCTCCGCCTCCTCTCCAACACCACTTGGGGTGCAAACCGCCATGCTCTCCTTAAAATCTTCAGGCTCACCATTCATGCCAAGCTTGACTATGGCAATTTTGTCTACTGTGTCGCTCACAACTCATACCTCAACCACATCAACACAATTCAAAATGAAGCCCTCAGGATTTGTCTAGGTGCCTATAGGACCTCCCCAATCACTAGCCTTCATGTTGAAGCCAACGAACCCCCCTTCTACTTAGATGTAGAAAGCTTAGCCTCTCCTATGCTTTTAGAGTCCTCACCAACACCCAGAACCCTGTTTACAACCTCATTAGGAACCTAATTTCTCCACCCTCTTTGATAAGACTAAAACCCTATCCCCTCCCTTTAGCTTACGCATTAAATCAAACCTCTTTCATCTCAGCATCAACCCGCCACTATCGGCACCTTCTTCTGGCCCACTTTTCCTCCTTGGGCCACCCCCTTCCTTCTATCTACCTGGACCTCTGCACTCATCACAAAACCCAAACCCACCCTAACCTCCTCATCAATCTCCACAACCAAATCAAAAGACCAACTCTCAAATTACACTTCCATCTATACTGATGGTGCCAAGGAAGGCAACAAGACAGCTGCTGCTGCCGTAATCCAAGATGTCACCTCAGTAGCAGACTTCCCGACTACTCGTTCATCTTTTCAGCCGAGGCATAGGCCATTCTCCTCGCCCTCAAATTTTCTTGTTTACAGTGCACTCATGATTTTTGATAGACATTTAAAGCAATTTACAGTAGCTTAAATTGCCTTTACATACATATCCATATCTTTAATTCCCAGGTCCTTACCTTGCCCTTGTCATATAATTGCTGCAGTCATTTTACAGTGACCTTGGAAAGTTTAAAACAACCTGACTATAATGTAATTAGGCTGTTGTGGGTCATGTCTAGGTTGTTGATGCATCCTTGTGGTCTTGAGACTGCTGGACAACAAAGGGAGTCTTCAACAGATGACAGCGATGAATGAAATTACTACTTGACTTTTAATCCTTATTCTTCCAGAACTCAATTATCTGCACCAGCATTGTGGTCTGTGTATGGGATATCTTGGATTTGATTGTGTTCATTCTCTTTGTGTCAAGAGGGTTATAAATACAAATATTGCAAAAGATCCTTAAAAAAAGAAAGACCTGAGATAAAGCAATAGGTGACTTCCCAGGATGTTAGGTTATTTTCAATCGACGATGACGAGTGAACACACAATTACAATGATGGGGTCGTTGCCTGCGTTTTTGGTTATGATAGTAACAATGCTATCACGAAACGCTCAATACGACCCGGACAAGAACACAGGTACGACGTACGGACAGACATAACATCGACAACCAAGTCAATGTCCACGGCCTTTGATAACCAGTTGTGGTGCACTGGTGTGTCCTCCCAAGCCAGGCTCGAACCCAGGGCTCGTGGTCTGTAGACATATGATAACCGCTACATTACAGTAGGTAGACAAAGAAATCTAATTTGCTTTGACCTTTTGTGGAAAGGAGAACTCCCTCTTCCTTCCACCTACTGAGTGCTTTGGATATTGATCTGTTTTAATGAATGCTAGAAATGTAATTAATTTTTGAGTTGAAAATAATACCTAGTACTTATATACTGCACTGAAAGATTAGGGTGATTGGCATAAATGAAACTCAATTATTCTTCTACCTACTAAGGGTTTAAAATGATTAGAATTCAATCAATATGTAGTAAATACAGAGTTCTGAAGATGTTGCATTCTCTGACCAAACTAGCACCCAGCTTGATTTTCCTGGTATCATCAGAATGAACTCATACACTTCTCTTTTATGATGTCATCAATTCCTGTGGGAAGGTTAACATAAGGTGTACATAGGGTTCTTCAGCATGCCATGCTCACCCAAACAAGTCATTGTTTATTTCATAATCCGGACCAACTCCTACTGCACTGAGGTGCTTCAATTTAAAATCCTTGTGACCTCCATTGTGTATATTTCTGCCTACTGTATTGAGTCAAAATGTTTTGCTACCTTTTTCTTGTGAAACATCAACAGATAAACAACACTAAGCAGAAGAGTGAGAGATTACTATAGGAGTATTTGGGGTGAATCTCTCATGTCAGTGTCTCATGTGAGTGTTGCCAGTCAACAATATAAAGATATGGTAGGAGTGTTCAACACTTTCACCTGCTACCTTTTGACTATTTCATGATCTGTAAATAATTAGAGTTGGTTTTGTTGTATAATAAACTTTTATTTTTTTAAAATATATGTTTTGAGCATGATACCATTTTAACTGTTTACTACAGGCAACATTTACAGTTTCCTTGGATATTCAGTGAAAAGCAATTGGAAATAAAAAGCAAAAACTCTTTTCTTTCTCCATTCAGTGACAATATGTTTGCTCAATTGTACTGTGATAGTGGGGGTTATCTCCATTAAAAAAGCAAGAACAAAAATGGTGCAAGGCATAGGCTCGATTATTTTATTTTGGTTCCACTGCAATCAGCATCAGGAACCTATGCGGTCATGATGTTGTGTGTGTGTGTGTGTGGGTGTATGTATGTGTATATGTGTGTGTGTATATATATATATATATATATGTGTGTGACACCCAGCTCGTAAACACAATATCTTAAGAACCATATACGGGATTCATGTGATATATGGTACACAGATAGCCCATGGTCCGTAGATGTGCCCTATTGATTTTTGGTGTTGAAGTCTTGCATATCAATGAGTTGGTGGGGCTTGATATTATAATCTTAAAATGTTTAAATTTTAATAAAGGCGTGTTGTTTTATATTTAGTATAGTTATGTTATTATCTGGTGTATATGTTCATGGTACCAAAATGTTACATTTCATTAATATGCATAGTGAACGGGCTTAACATGATTTTGTTGGAAAGAGCTTATAATCACAGTATCTCAAGAACGATGCATGGGATTCACTTTATATGTGGTACACAGATAGCCCATGGTCCGCAGATGTGCCTTATTGTTTTGGTGATGGAATTTTGGAATGCAGAATTTCTTCGAACTATGTTATTGCATCAACATATCGATGTATTCAAGGCAAACAGCAACACAGCAAAATATCCCTAAAATGGAAAAATTATGATAAACGCTGCAAAAATCCGAACGTATCTGGGCGAGAATGTGGCTCTTAAGTTAGATTCCTTAAGCTCAAATTCCTTAAAAGGGATGTTGAGCTAAAAATTGTGTTTAGTTTTTGACAATGAAAAATTTGCTCAAATTTCATGTTTATTGGTCAATCCAATATTAAGACTTACTTTTTTTGTTACAAATATTAGAGTAGTATTAATAGTAGTAGTATAGTAGTAGTTAGTAGTATTAAGTAGTAGTAGTAGTAGTAGTAGTAGTAGTAGTAGTAGTAGTAGTAGTAGTAGTAGGGGTAGGGGGGGGGGGCAAGGGTGATTGTGTATAGTGATTTTTTGCATCTTAGCATGATTTTGTGATTTTGCCCTCCACCACTTTCGGTAGGCAAATCCTGCTCATTGGTGCAACATGTTATTAAGATTTAAATAAATTATCAAAAAATGCCATCCTAGCTTTTCCAGTGTGCTTTTGCTTTTGACCTTTTTTCAGAAGTGTTGAGTAATCATGAAAACCAACATACACTCTGTGGAGAATGCTACATGCTCAAAATTACAGTAAAAGAGGTATAATGTGTGAATTTGTAAAAACCTAACTTTCCTTCATAGTTTTTGAAGAACTTTCAAGAAGTCTCACATGATACTGATAGAAATTCTCAGTAGAATTGAAGGATAATTGGAACCTTGTGTTATCCAAGAATAATTTCTCTTTGGAATAATGGTTATTTATTAGGTAACATGCAGCATATTGACTCTGTTAAAGGGAGACATTGAGCAAATATGGATTAAAATCATGCTAACAGCAGCATTGCTTTAACCTTTGACTCCACAGAAGTAATTTATGAAATCAGTACCAAAATGATCATGAAATTGGGAGTCATGTGTCATGAAAGCAGCATGATTCATGCCTTGGTCACCATAGTGTCACATTCATGAATGCCTCCTCTTGTGTGATTTTTATCTTGCCTGAGTTGAAGGGTCATTGCCTTCATGTGGTTGATGACCTTGCCACATGATTTAATGCACAACCTTTGTGTGCAAGATGTCTGAATAATTAATCACATATTTGATAAGTAGATCTTTATAAAACACCCCCTTAACTGGAAAAACATGACTTTCCTTGTAGTTTTTTTCAAATTGAAAGCTGTAGTGAATTATTATAAGTTAGTTTCATTGTTTACCAATTCACTATCACCGGACTTGATGAAATGTGCTTTTTCTGTTCAAATACTTCATGGTATGTCTCCCTGTTATTTTTACCACAAAGTAAACAAAAAGTTGACAGTTATCCAAAATTATGAGTGAATTATGAAAGACCTTTGGAGTGTCACATTTATAACATTCTTTACTGATGAAATTTGGTATAGAACTAGAAGATTTTTCGAAGAATTAAGTACTTAATTTTGTATTTGATTTGATAAAGTGTTTTAAATCTTTAGATTTATCCTTCCTTCCTTTTTGATTCAATGGGATGTTTGAACAGACCTCTCCCTCGTATTACCAGATGAGCAATGTATTTTTTTATATTTTTTGTAAACAAAATTCAGGCAAAGTTATTCAGGTTAGTGTCAGTAATTTTACTTTTTCTTGGGTGAAAATTATAGGACAGGGAAAGGCACATTTATGGGTGCAATGATGCAAAAATAAAAGGCAGTGGAGAAGGTCCAAAACTTGTGAGAAGCTTATTAAAGTCTGCAATAAGATTGACAGTGGACAACTTATGTACCATAATGTACTGTATTATTTTGTGCTAGAGCAGCAAAATGTTCGCCACAGTAAGAACATTTCATTTGAGCAAACTAATCTTGCCTCCCTTAAAATATTAGGCCTGTAAACGTCTTGGGTCTGTTTGACCATTCTGAGGGTAATACACACAAAGTGACTCTCAGACTTCCCTGCCAAAAGCCATCAAAAGGTGTTGTGGGTAGTGCATTGTAATTGTTATTAATAGTGGGACTGACTAAGCCAGGCCAACATGAGGGAGGAAGAAACCAAGGGGCCAGGCCCTGCTGCCTGAAGGGGCCTTCAGAATCTAAAGAAAGCAGAAATGAAATAACAAAGAAAAGAAACGTTTATCAGCTTGAGTTAGCTGCAGGCTTTTAATGTATTGTTGTTTAAAAACTAGTCAAAATAGTTCAAAGGGCCAATCAAAGGAACCTAACAGTTTCTAAGATGAAATAGAAGGTATTCATTGGTCAAGACCCTAGCTGGGCTGACCCAAGCTAAACAAGAGACCCTAGCTGGGCTGACCCAAGCTAAACAAGAGACGATAGCTGGGCTGACCCAAGCTAAACACGAGACCCTAGCTGGGCTGACCCAAGCTAAACAAGAGACGATAGCTGGGCTGACCCAAGCTAAACAAGAGACCCTAGCTAGGCTGACCCAAGCTAAACAAGAGACCATAGCTGGGCTGACCCAAGCTAAACAAGAGACCATAGCTGGGCTGACCCAAGCTAAACAAAACCTTTTCATTTTTCATGTATGATATTTTATGTCTTGTAACAACAACAAAAAACTTATACAATATTGCATTATGTTTAGAGACAAAAAGTTCTGCTGAAAAGGTTTTATACGCTCCTGAAGTAGATGATGATAGTTGCAAAAAGGAATATTGGGCAAAAATCAGTTTGCTGCTGTGTAAGACTGAATGGTTGCAATTTCCTTTAAAAGTTAATTGCAGGAGGGAGAAGCCAAGACTGCATTTCCTGTTGGCGTTCTGAATTGGATCTTAAAGTGATAGACAGATGTGACTGGCAGCTTTGTTGGTCCCAGATGTGATAATGATTGCACTATCGTCATCAATTAGCAGGAGCATTATCTGGAGGCTTTCACAGATAGTGAATGCATGGAAACAATACTAAAAAGGTTTCTGTGCATTCTTGGGTACTTACTTTACATGCCCTCATGATAATGTCTATCTCCTCCTGAGATATGATGCCTCAATGTTAAAGGAGACATAAAGCCTGATACAATCCTTATTTCATTTGACAGAGGATTAAAATCTAAATCAACTACCAAAAACAGCAAATCAAAATCTTATTCCTATCTCAATTTGTTCATGTTTTGAAGTCACACATGGAGGCTGCCATGACCTTTACAAAAGGAAAACAATTTTTCATATTATGGAAATTTTGAGATAGATTATAAAGAAGTACAAAGCATTTCAACATGTGTTACTGGTTGATGACATCATTCTGCTTGTTCTGAACCAAAATGGCAGCTGCCACAGTAGTAATAGTAAAATTTTTAATACTGACAAAAATTGTGTTGGATTGCCTTAGGAGGTATAAAACTTGATCAGAAGAATTGTTATTTTTAATTCTATCAACTTAGTTAAGGATTATGTCAAGACTTTATGTCCCCTTTAACCCTTAAATACCAAACAGGTCTTGGCATACCCAGTTGGACATACCTTTTCAAAAAAAAAATTTTGCTTTGTCAAATAGGCCCACAGCAGTGATCCTGGTGTCATTTGAAAGAGCTCTAATTGTTCTTTCAGAAAATATTACTTTTTGATCGGGGTTATGTTGAAATTTTTTGAGATAAATAGGATTGAAATAGAGAGAGAAAAGCTACATAATTTAACAGAAATACATTCCCCCCCCCCCTTTCTTTTCTCAAAAGCTTACTTGCTATACTTCCAGATCTACCTTTTGCTTGAAAAGCAGTGAACAACTGTCAAAGGCATCAAAGTATCCCAATTCCAGTCGAATTTTGTCTGCCCCTATTATCATTTTCTTTTTTTGACAAAACTTGTGCAAAATTTCAGGACCTGGATCACAATACACTTGCCATATGCCAAACATATTGTTACGAAGCATATTTCATGAACTTTCAATTGAAAACAAAAAGAGCAACTTCACTACCCCCTCTTTCTTCATGCCATGATTTAAGTTTAAAAACAAACCCATACACTGAAGCATACGCATTCTAGTCTGTCTAGCGGTTAGTGAGCAAGATTGCAGCGTGGATATCCTGTGTTTGAATACTGGCCCGATGAGCGGCTTTGTTTTTCCGCGAGTGACTACAGGGGTTATTTTTGTTGTTTATTTTCATTGTTTTTGCATCTTTTGCTTTGAGAAGAAAAAAAACGAAAATTAGACTGGAATGGAATGGAAATTTAACAAAAAATATAAATATGTACAAAAAATCCTCTATTTTCATTATTCAGAAGAAAAAAAACAAGCTCAAAAAAATTGGCCTAATTTTGCCTCTAAATTGCAAATTTGCATATTTATCTTAATATTTTCTTTACTTTTAACTTTTTTTTATTGAAAAGTTTATTGTCCTAACATTCATATATACTAGCGAAAGCTTGCAGATAGTCTTTACTAGCTTGCGCAAGCTAATTTGCTCCAAATACTAGCTTGCAGCACGCTTGCTGCAACTTGCAGCATGCTTGCACAAGCTAAAATGTTAGCTTGTCGCAAGCGTGCTGCAAGCTAATATCTCTGTAAGTGTCATTTTCTTTACTTCAATCTACTGTTTGGTGAAGCTTAGAACTGCAACACGGTATTTTAACAGAAATCAGCTGAACAGTTTTTGAAAAACTTGCTCCTGGGCTAGTAGTCATCAACTTGGCAAGCTAGAGGTTCCGTGTTCGATCTCTGGTGGGTCTTCATTCACCAGTGCTTTACAACTGGCTTATTAAACAGTCCTGGACCCAGGCTAAAGCCTGCACATATTCTGTGTCTACTTTCGGCTGTAAAAGATGCCCTACTTGTCATCATGGATGAATTTTAAGAATGAAATTCATCAATATTCATGGAATGCCTTAAGCTTGCTACATCACAAATTTGGCGTATACAAAAAAATTGTAGTAATTTTATCAATTTGATCTCAGAAATTAGATATTTGTTTTACAACATTGAAAGCTGGTTTTACTAATTCTTAGAGTTAATTACTCAGAATTAAATGTTCTTTTAAATATTATTTACCCAATACTCTTGCAAGGTGTCTTTTCTTGTTATTTCACAAAGAACATTGTTAAACATAGAATAAATAATGTAAAGGAAAACCTCAAAATATATTTTATTCTTTATAATTACTCTAGGTATTTTTCAGTTCCCCTCTCTGGCCCAGCTTAGACAACCTGTCCAAACCATTAATGAGATTTCACACCTCACACATTAATTTATGTAGCATGACACGCATATGTTCACTTTCTGTCAAGTGACAGTTCATCTATAAAGGCTTGTAATGTAATCATATTGAAAATAGTATTATCCTTATTAGAACAGGAGAAGCATATTGATTGAAACGTGTACAGCGGATCTCGTGGGATTTAAAGTTCATTACTTTAGAAATCCAATGAGATTACACCTTTGCTTTATTTTTGTACCGCTAACCTAAATGATCATCAAAGCAGCGCAAATGTTTGTCTTCCCTGATCAATTAAGAGTTGAGGATCGTGAAACAACTGTTATGGTTTGTTGATATTCCTTGAGGAGGTCAGTAATATAGAAATTCTTTTTTCTATGTCTGGCTTGTCCATTATGGTGGACTTTCATTGCTGCGGATATATTTTCCTCAGGGGATGCTGAATCAGGCTTTTAATCAAACATACATACAGAATACTATATAACACAGAATACTCTATAACACAGAATACTATATAACAATCTGGAAAATTGAATATATGGAGAAAGCAAAGAGAGTTTGGCCATGTTCTCATTGATCTCCAGATGATCCGCCCACGATATGCTAGTTCAATGACTGTACAAAGAAACTATGACATGTGTTCTTTTGAGCTGGTGATCAGATTCACTGTAGGTGATCTTATCACAGGGCATGAGTGAACAGGAAGTTGAAAAATCTGCAATTGTGACAGAGCAGGCTTACTGTTTGCACGAAGTAAAGAAGTTATTACAGTCCTTATTACAGTCTATTGCATAACTAACTTGATTGCAGAACACTTGATCTACGTTCACGTATGATATTGATCTGATCGCCTGCTCTGGATCATGAACCAACCCTTAACTAGGATCATGACCCTTGACTAGGATCATCATTCTTCCTTTGACTAGGATCATGAACCTACCCTTGACTAGGATCATGATCCTACACTTGACTAGGATCATCATCCTTCCCTTGACTAGGATCATCATCCTACCCTCGACTAGGATCATCATCCTTCCCTTGACTAGGATAACCATCCTTCCCTTGACTAGGATCATCATCCTACCCTCGACTAGGATCATTATCCTTCCCTTGACTAGGATCATCATCCTACACTCGACTAGGATCATCATCCTTCCCTTGACTAGGATCATCATCCTTCCCTTGACTAGGATCATGAACCTACCCGTGACTAGGATCATCATTCTTCCCTTGACTAGGATCATGAACCTACCCGTGACTAGGATCATCATTCTACCCTTGACAAGGATCATAATCCTACCTTTGATCAGGATCATGGTCCTACCCTTGTCTAGGATCATGAACCTACTCTTGACTACGATCATGATCCTACCCTTGACTAAGATCATGATCTAAAACCTTGACTAGGATCATGATCCTACATTTGACTAGGATCACGATCCTACATTTGACTAGGATCATGATCCTATCCTTGACTAGGATCAAGATCAGTTGACTGGGATTATTCAAGTGAGAATACACTCATGTTTCTTGTTCTTTCAGGTATAGGGCTGCTCTATGGGGATTTATTGTGTTCGACTGATGTTTGATTGATATACAGACATATAATTTTAAACATTCAGAAACAAAATGTTTAAAACACATGGGGAAATGGGATTAACTGCTGTTAGAAATGTCTATGCCATAATAGTGGTTTCAGTCATGTAAATCTTGATGTAAAATGTGCTGCAAATTTGCTGTTTTGTAGCCATTGCAAACAAAACTTGCGATTACGCAAGAAAATATTAAATTTGCGATGTTATAGTGAACAACTCTTTATGTTTTATTGTAAATCCACTTGAAGGAGGAATGGATGGGCTCTGACAGCGACTTAATTGTCCTGTATTCTCCTCTTGATCATGTTGATAGGCAGTGATGTTCTGAAAGTAATCAAATTAAATATGAATGATTTTGGGCCATCTTCTACCTGTTATATCATACCTAAAAATTTAACAGTGATCTGCCATAAGTTGGAATTAAAATTTGATCTTAACAAAATTTTAAGACTACTAAGCTTACACAAATTAAAATTCTCTTGGTAATCTATTTGAATCCAGCTACAGCATCATTCAGTTTGCTGTGGACGGTGGGTAATATGAAATTCATTAGTGCAAAGTCATCACAAAGTTCAGATGTTGAATAAGTAAAGGAATGTTAAGCCTCAGGAATTTTGTTCATTCAGAATTGCTTCATTTTGGTCAATAAATAAGAAGCAAGTTATACTTTATCCAAAGGACAGGTCATCAACCAATGGATGATCTGTAAGTTTAGACGACTTTTATTCAGAATTTTTGAAGAATAGATTAAGGATGGTCTCATTGTTGAGAATTAATTGTCCTATGTAGCAGTTACAGGATTGGTGTCGTGGTCTGTCTTGTGTGCAAGGACAAAAAGACCACTACACCAAAGAAGAAGAAACGTTGTGATATCTTGTTCTGTTCAGAGATCAAGTCTGAAACTAAATGATGAATGTAGACATTTTGATTTGGAATTATTAACTACTAAAAGCTTTCAAAAATAACTTCAGGTGCACCTCTATGCAATACTCCATAAGACAACACCCAACTGCTAGGCAATGTTGGAGCCCCTCTACCAACTAAAAATAGTTTTCTCAATTATTTTTTGAAATACACAAGGTCTTTAGAGCTAGGATTGGATTGATGCTTGTGATGTCACCTTTAACCTTACGTACTTCAGTCATTTCTTACACATAACTGAAAATTTGATCTTCTTTCTTTATCAGAATAAGATTTATAGACACTTCTATTTCAATTTTGTTCTTTTTTAACATCATTATCTTCTTTCAAAAGAGTCAGTTATACCATTGTATATATAATCTTTCCATTTGCATTATTACCTACATCCTTCTCTCTCTCTCTCTCTCTCATCTTCCTCCCAATACCATTCCTTTTTCCATACCTTTTCCCCATCTAAAAAATCATATTCTTTACTTGCTTTTAATTCTAATTATGATTTTCTAATACCCTCTTTGTACATTTGACTCTTGACTGTTGCAGTGCTGTTAACCATTCGTTACCAAAGTCGTTCAAAACGTGTCTGCAATTTTTTTGAACTTTTTTTCTAAACCTAATTTTCACAACTTTCCTCTTGTTTTCTATCATTACAAGTTTGGTCTATATGAATGCTAAGAAAATGAACTTTTCACTAAAAAGTCTTGTTTGTGAAATTTCCTTTCCAATAATACCAGTCTTAAGTTTTTTTCCTCAAAGCAAAACATGCAAAGACATTGGAGATAAACAATTAATAATCACTGCTGTAATTACTTGCGAAAAAACAAAGCCACACATTCGGCTCGGTGTTCGAACGCGGGTCATACCCATGAACATTCCGAACACTGACTGCTGTACTAGAGTGGGTAGTCTTAGTGTGTGAATTTCTTTTAGTACTTAAATTGTGCTATGAACAAAGAGGGGATAGTTGCTCTTTGTGTTTTCAATTGAAAATAGGTGAAATGGCCTTTCTACCAGTGTATTTCGCATAAAGGGAGTTACATTGCAATCAGAAACTAGGATATTTGCCAAACTTAGTCTCAAAAACGCTAAAATCATGATGTTTTTTACAACTTTTGCCAAAAAAAAAGAATGGCAGTCAAAATTCGACCGGAATTGGATGCATTGATGTCTTTGTAAGTTCCTCACGGGTTTTCAGGCATACACTGTAAGGAAGGTCTGGAAGTATTGCAAGTAAGCATTTGACAAAAAATGTTTTTTTATAAAATTTGGTGCATTTTTTTTATTTTTTCTTATTTCAACCCATCTTTTTATTCTTCAACATAACCCCTATCAAAAATATACATTTTCTGAAAGACCTAATTGAGCTCTTTCAAATGATACCAGGATCACTGCTGTGAGCCTATTTGATGAAGCAAAATTATGTATTAGTATGTGCATGTCCCAGTTGGTTGTGCCAAGACCGACCGACTGGGATTCAAGGGATTAAACCACAACAAACAAAGAAACACACAAACATTTCAGCATAGACGGCATAGTTATTAACCTTGCTTTTATCAGGTATCTTACTGTAGTACATCTGGATTCAAGTGATATAGATAAACATTTTAAAGATTGATGTCATGGGATTGTGTTTTGATCTACTTCAGTACTCTCATGTTCATTGGTTTTACATTCATCTCTTTTACATCAGAGAACTATGACAAGACCTGAAAGTAGCACTTGGTAGACTTATTTCTCTGTGTTACCCACTGCATATCCAGGGGATCCAAATGGGTGATGGTCTCTCAAAAGATCTGCCACAAATTTTGTTATGAACCTAACTTGTATTAGATAATCATTTCACACTAAAATTTCCCCACACACACACACATGACATGACACAAAGTGCTTTGCAGTGTTGTACATGCTGTGGCTTTTTCAGCATCATACAATCCCTCAGATATATTTTGGCCTCCCCAACAAATCTTCCTGAGTCCCCCAGCAAACCCAAAGCTTCATCCGTAAGGGGCAGGGTGTCTCTGACCAAAAGGGGTATTTATAAGGCATCAAAGGCACTTTAAGGGCATCTTTGAAGGCACTTGAAATTTAAATAAGGGAGTAATTGCAACAAGACACAAGTAGTGTCCCTGCATTTTTGGTTCTGATGCGATAGCATGTGTTAGCATCAGGAACCTAAGCTGTCATGATCGCATGTATATATGTCTGTATGAGTGTGTTTGTGATGGCAAGCTCGTAAATGCATTATTTCTAGAATGGTACTCTGGATTAATATCATATGTGGTACACAGATAGCCCATGGTCCGTAGATATGCCCTAATGTTTTGATTGTGATATCATGCAAGCCCATGGTCCGTAGATATGCCCTAATGTTTTGATTGTGATATCATGCATATTAATGAGGCGGGCTTAATGTAAAAATCTTGAAATGCTCATATTTTAACAATTGCATGTCTGTTTTGTTTCATATTGGTACAATTATAATGTTAGCTGGTGTGTACATGTTCATTGTGTAAAAATGTTCAATTTCATTAATATGCATAGTGGGTGGGGCTTAATATGATTTTGCTTAAAGAGCTTGTAAACACGGTATCTCAAAATGGTAAACTGGATTCATGTCATATTTAGTACACAGATAGCCCATGGTCCGTAGATATTTCCTATTGTTTTTGGTGGTGATGTCATGCATATTAATGAGTAGGAGGGGGTCTGTTTTGTTTCATTTATGGTCTAATAATGATGTTAGGTAGTGTGTACGTGTTCATGGTATAAAACGTTGACTTTTATTAATATGCAAAGTGGGCTGAGCTTAACATGATTTTCTGAACAAAAAGCTTATAAACATGATATCTATCTCAAGAACCTTGAACTGGATTCACATCATGGATGGTACACAGATAGCCCATGGTCTGTAGATGTACTCGATTGTATTGGTGGTGATACCATACATATTAATAAGTGGATGGAGCTTAAAGTAAAAAAAATGAAAAAAAAAAGTGATAAGTGAGCAACTGTATGTTTGTTTTGTTGCAATATTGTTTAAAAGATTTGTACAAAGATTTCACAACAAAAATTCACAGTAGTAATAAAAAAATGTATCCAACATAACACCCTGTGGACTGAGAAAATGAAATGTTGGGTGTATGTGATGTTGTATAGATGGATTTCGCATGGCTGACCTGTAGGCCTACTGAGTCTGACCTGTGCAGGTTCACACATTCAAGCTGCTTGATATCACTGCTGTAACTACACAATTAGCTCTTCTTGGTGCTGGGATCTATTAGTTGGTCACTGATATTAATGTGTAAATTGGATATAGATTCCTGCTGAGTTGTTGAGGTTCGACAGAACTCAAAGCATAACCCTGAGACCATCTTCAAATAATAATAAAAAAAATTCTAGCCTGCCGTTTCAGTATCACTATATGAATTTAGGAAGTGATGTGCCCATAATCATTCTATTTTTTCTTTTGTTCTTTCCAGCGACTTGTCTTTCAACAAAGGTGACATCATCATCTTGAAGAAGAAGATAGATGACAATTGGTACCAGGGAGAATGCAACAATCAGCTGGGCTTCTTTCCTGCCAACTATGTCCGAGTCATTCACCCATTACCCACAGAACTTCCACAGTGTAAAGCCCTTTATGATTTTGATGTCAGTGCAAATGATGAGAGGGATGTCCTTAAATTTTCTAAGGTGAGAAAGGGTGTGGTGTCCCTGGTGTACGTTTAAGTTAAGAAAATGATCATATTTCAAAGTATGTGGATGTGGTGAGGGGACATTTGCTTTAAAATCTATTAAAAACCAGTATATCAAAAGATTTGGTTGAAATTGGTTAAAAAGTGATCAGTTTTTTTAGCTTTTGTAAAGTAAATCTTGGGCATCAATTTGCATATTTTATGCAAATTTTGTGATGTACCCTACTACAGGGTGACCTTGGTATTTTCTTTTGTAAATTGTTTTTAAAATGTCTATCATAATTCTTTGAGGTGGTGCAGCAAGTTCTGACTAAAATTTGTTTTCAGTGTTAGTAGCCATGCCCTTTGTAAATTCTAGCAGGAATACTTTCCCATCAATTTCAGTGGCTAAGATTTAGGAAAGAAATTTAAAGAACTCCATAAAGATTTTGAGCTGTCTGCCCAGCCATACATTACAAATTTTACATGAATTGATAACTGATCAATTTTCTCAAAAACTCAAAAAAACTGAAAGTGCTTTTTTGAAAATGCAAAATTTAATGTGCTGAGATTTGAATTCTCTTTCACTCAAGAAAGAACTTGCCATAGACCTTTAAACTCAATGTCATCCAGCCCATCATTCTGATCAAACCCACCATCCTGATCAAACCCACCATTCTGATCAAACCCACCATCCTGATCAAGCCCACCATTCTGATCAAACCCACCATCCTGATCAAACCCACCATCCTGATCAAACCCACCATCCTGATCAAACTCACCATTCTGATCAAACCCACCATCCTGATCAAACCCACCATCCACAACCTGTCCTGTGTCGACAACGTTCACATTATCCGCCTTAGAATAGGTCACACCCACCTCACTCACTCCCACCTCCTCTGCAACTATTACCATTGCATCCTCACAGTCCATCACGTTCTCCTTGCTTGCCCCCTGTACAATCTTCCTAGAGCTTCCCTTGCTCCCTACAACCTAATAGCCAAGTTCTTCCAGAAAAACCCTCTGTGTAAAATTATCTCCTTCCTGTATCATGCTTCCCTCTACAACCAAATTTAGTCCTCCTCACGCACACCCCCTCCCCCCTCTCTACTTTTTTTTTCAACCATGCTCCTCTCTCAAATCCAGCTTTCTGGCTTTTAGTTCTCGTGTTTCTCTCAATCTCCCCTGTTTTCTTTCTTTCCTACCTCTGGAATGATCTAACCTCTCAGGCACAATTTGACACTCGCTGTTGTGGTGCCGTTGGGCCCTCATTAAACATAGACCTTTCCAAGTAATAGACATACTTACTATCATACAAAGAGATAGAGAAAGAGATGGACTCCCACAGCTGTTCCATCATTTAAAATATTTCTGTGGGGAATCAAAATCAAGTTTTCCTGATTGTTGCTGGCACCCACATTTTGTGTTTGTAATTAAATAGTTACACTTGTTGGTAGGTATCCTGATCTCATCTTTCACTAAGGAAATTGGAGGGTGTAACCATGTAGTTTGTAAATTATTAATGTTTACGATCTGTTTCGAAAAGCAACATTATAAAAGATATGAGCAGCATTTCTGTAAAATGAATTGTGATTGCTCTTTGTCACATACCTATGAAACAACATTGTATTAAGTAATTGTTATAATGTAGTAAACAACCTCCATGTTAGTTCTGCATTTGGTAAGAGCAACCATGGTATTGTAACTTTTGATTTCAACCTTCAGCCGATCAGGGATTTGTGCAATTTTAAGCGGTATTTATATGACCAAGGTAATTATGCTGGTATGAATGATTGACTCGATCCATACTACTTGAGATAACTGACCATGTTTGGAGTACAATAGAAAATATGTTAGCTGAAGGTATTTACATTTATGTTTCACTATTGAATCCCCAATGTAAAAAAAGCATCAAAGGGCAGCACACCACTCAGTAAAGAGACCCTTACAAAGATTAGAAAAAAGCAAAGATGCTGGTAGAGTTATATAGAGACTAAAGATCCACAGAAGTACAAAGATTATTGTAGAATCAGGAACCAAGTTAAGAGCCATGACAAGAAGAGCAAATGTTTTATTTGAAAAAGATATTCCAATTATCACCAAAACCAATCCCAAGATATTTTGGAGTTATGCCAAGAGTAAGACCAGCTATAAGCAGGGTATTGCACACTTGCAAACTGGATCATCCGATGAGAATGGCAAGAATGTGCTTTGACTTCTTTGAAAGTGTTTTTACAGTTGAAGATACATCCATCATCCCTCCACTTGCCTTAAGATGGCATAACTCCTCTATTGATACAGTAAATGAAGATACATCCAACATCACTCCACTTTCCTTAAAATGCCGTAACTCCTCTATTGATACAGTAAATGAAGATACACCCAACATCCCTCCACTTGCCTTAAGATGCCGTAACTCCTCTATTGATACAGTAAATAAAGATACATCCAACATCCCTCCACTTGCCTTGAGATGCCATAACTCCTCTATTGATACAGTAAATGAAGATACATCCAACATCCCTCCACTTGCCTTAAGATGCCGTAACTCCTCTATTGATACAGTAAATGAAGATACATCCAACATCCCTCCACTTGCCTTAAGATGCCGTAACTCCTCTATTGATACAGTAAATGAAGATACATCCAACATCCCTCCACTTGCCTTAAGATGCCATAACACCTCTATTAATACAGTAAACGAAGATACATCCAACATCCCTCCACTTGCCTTAAGATGCCGTAACTCCTCTATTGATACAGTAAATGAAGATACATCCAACATCCCTCCACTTGCCTTAAGATGCCATAACTCCTCTATTAATACAGTAAACGAAGATACATCCAACATCCCTCCACGTGCCTTAAGATGCCGTAACTCTATCAAAACAGTAAATGAAGATACATCCAACATCCCTCCACTTTCCTTAAAATGCCATAACTCCTTTTTTGATACAGTAAATGAAGATACATCCAACATCCCTCCACTTGCCTTAAGATGCCGTAACTCCTCTATTGATACAAGTAAATATATCCGAAGAGACAGTTCTTAAAAAGTTAAATATAAGCAAATCACCAGGGCCTGATGGAATTCATCCGCGTGTGTTAAAGGAATGTACCGTTGTTTTGACTCTCATCTTTAATGAAGCTATTCAGGTCTCTTTCCGACAGACCTCTGTGGTGTAGTGGTTAGTGCTTTGTCCTTTCACCCGCACGTTCCAGGTTCGTATCCCGGTGGGTCTGCAACCAGTGAGTTCACAACTGTTATCAAAGGCCGTGGCGGTCTTGATATAATGTCCAGCACTGAATGTTTTCGGGACATTAAACGTTGCTATGCTATGCTATACGTATGTTCCTACGGACTGGAAAGTTGCAAATATTTCAGCTACTTTAAAAGGGTGACAAATCTATTGTTTCAAATTATCATCCTATAAGCTAAGCAAATAGCTAAACTAGCATCATTTGTAAACTAATTGAATTCATCATCAGAGATAATCTTATGTTATACCTATAGAATGATCTGATGAGCTCAAAGCAGTTTGGTTTTATGGGAGGAAGGTCTACTGCACTACAACTAATAAACATTCTGAATGATTTTACAGAAACCTGGGAAAGTAATGAGCCAGTTAATGTTATTTATCTAGACTTTATGAAAGCTTTTGACACTGTACCTCATGAGTGTTTGTTGTATAAACTCAGTAGATATGGTGTCAATAATCCTCTATATGGCTGGATAAGATCATTTCTAACTAATAGATCTTAACATGTCATGGTTAATGTTGCAAATCATAATTAGTTTTAGTTACTAGTGGCATACCCCAAGGCAGCATCCTGGGTCCATTACTCTTGTTATTTATATTAATGATCTGCCTGACTCAATTAACTCAATTGTATATCTTTGTGCGGACCACACCAAGCTTTATAAATGTGTTAATTAATTCAGCGCATGACTGTGATATTCTTCAAGAGGATCTTGATAGTTTGAGTAGATGGTCTTCTGACTGGCTATTGAAGCTCCACTCAGACAAATGTAAAGTCCTTGACATCTCAAGGCACAGCCATCCAATGTTTACCTATTCTATGCTAAACCATACTTAAGATTTTGTCTCCACTGAGAAAGATCTTGGTGTTAGCTTTGACTCTAGCCTATCATTTGACTCGAGCCTATCCTTTGACTCTAGCCTATCATTTGACTCTAGCCTATCCTTTGACTCCAGCCTATCCTTTGACTCTAGCCTATCCTTTGACTCTAGCCTATCCTTTGACTCTAGCCTATCATTTGACTCTAGCCTATCCTTTGACTCTAGCCTATCCTTTGACTCCAGCCTATCCTTTGACTCCAGCCTATCCTTTGACTCTAGCCTATCCTTTGACTCTAGCCTATCCTTTGACTCTAGCCTATCCTTTGACTCTAGCCTATCCTTTGACTTTAGCCTATCCTTTGACTCTAGCCTATCCTTTGACTCTAGCCTATCCTTTGACTCTAGCCCATCCTTTGACTCTAGCCTATCCTTTGACTCTAGCCTATCCTTTGATGCACATATTAATGAGAAAGTCAACAAAGCAAGCAAAGCATTAGGACCTATCAGGAGAGCATTTACTTTTCTTGATAATATATCGCTCGTACAACTATATAAGGTCTTTCTTAGGCCACACATTGAATTTTTAAACTGTATTTGGTCGCCACACATGAAAAAGCATATCGACATGATTGAGAGCATTCACAGGAGAGCAACTAAATTAATTTCATCATTGTCGCATCTATCATATCCAGAGCGACTAACCAAGCTATACCTACCAACAATGACATATGGGAGGGCCAGGGGTGATATGATTGAAGTTTATAAGATCATCTCCAACATTTATGATCCAGTTGTGACCAAGTTTGTTGTTTTCAGGCATAATACTATAACTAGAGGCTCAAAATCCAAAAAAAAAACCCCCCCAAAAAAACCATATTGTCGCACAAGCGTTGTCACAATTTCTTCTCTAATCATGTTTGTAAACTTTGAAACTCTCTACCAGTTGTTGTGATGGATGCTGTTAACCTGAATATCTCAAAAACAGACTTGATAAGCATTGGTGCAAGTGAACGTTCCACTTTCATTATAATCTGAGCTCTTAAGCTCAGATTTACTATGATCTGGACCTGAGGCAGCAAGCCTGTCATTCAGAATTCATCATCGGTATCATAGGTGACATTATTATGTAATGTTAAAAAGTCTCTTTTCTAGGCCTAAGGGGATTTGCAGAGAAATCGTACTGACAGATAATTGTTAATAATAATTTGTTTGTTTGTGTTCCCCTAGTGTGTCTCGCAAGTAAAAACTAAGATTCAAAAAATCTGATCACTTCATTTGTTTTATAGAAAAGTAAGAAAAAGATCAGTTTTTGTCAGGCTCTTAGCCGTGAGTTTTTAAAACGGATGCACAAACAGTTCAAGAGAAGGCACTTTGATGGTCTCCATATTAATTAAGCTTGAGGGGTATTTTTGTTTGATTTCTCACAAGGGGAGAGGCATGTTTGCCGCAGGAGAAGGTGGGGAATTCTTCCACATGTCTTTATGCATGCTACATGGCATGGTTCAGAACATACATTTATCTCTGTGCTTGGTTTGTATTTAAAGGAATATTTCCATGAATTTTTGTAAAATTTTATTTGAAAGCATACTTTTAGAGCCAATTTGGTACAAAAATCAGATTGATATCATATTCTGTTCAGTATGATGTACAGTATGAAGAATTCGTGTTTGATGATGTCATAGAGACAATTCCATTGCAAATGTTTGTGTATTTCTTTGAATGTCATTTGGTTGTTTCTGTATAATTAAAACAATTTTTCAAAAATTATTGAAGTAGGGTATATTTGGCAATGTATATAAATACCTAACTTTCATCAATAAATTTTTCTTGCAGGTTTTACTCATAAAAAGGAATGATAGATTGAAATGAAATACATGAACTTTGTGGAAGAATGTGTTGCTGTGATGTCGTACTGAGCCTTTTCTGATTCTACTCGTTTATTGCCATTTTTTGTGAACCTTAGAATGTTAATATTTCCTGGTAGGAATAATATATCAACATAATTTTTGTACTAAAATTTTATGTTTTTTTTATTTTTGTTTTTATATTTGATTCTCTATTTTATGAAAAGTTACGAAAAAACATGGGAATAATCCTTTAACGGGTCCAACAGATAAAGTAAATACAACTTAGCAAACATTACAACAAGATATCCATTCAGTGCTCTTAGATGCTGAAGTACTACTTACTTCTTCACATGCTGTCTTCTGCCAGGGTTTCTGAGAAAGCATACTCGTATGAAGCTTTTCGTTTTTGCCTAGGGTTAAGCTCTACATTCAAGTTTTGGCTTTTATTCAATTGAATTAATTCTTGGAGTAAGTCAACTTAACTTTTAAAGAATAAACTTACTCAAAAATGGTACTCAGCATATCTTTTTTGTCAATTTGATGTAATTGATAGATTTCATCATGTGACTCTACCTTATCTGGAAGCCATTTTGCAGGGAAAGTGTTGTTGTGTTTCACGCGTCTTCCCACAGCTCAGTCACATCACATGTACAACAAACATACTGCATGTTAACTTACCTACCAGTTCAGCGAATTTTACTGATTGCAGTTTTTTGCTCATTTCTGATTTAACTTATATTTTCCTTACGTTTTGTATATTCATCGAAGAGTAACTTTTACATGAACGCGATCTAATTGTTCGTTATATGCAGACAAAGCCTACATACCTGATATAAAGTGCTTGCTGCAAATCCCAGTGTGAACCATAGGTTGAAAGCCGTTGCGTTGTACAGCAGGAACCCACTTCGAACGTTGATCAGGATTAGATGGAAATCGAGAAAACGTCTTTTTATTCCCCGGCACACGTCTGTTAGTGCAAGCAACGGCACAGCAAGATTCCGGCATGATTATCTTACAAAAAGTGATCTGATATAACAACTTGCAAATGTTTGTAAGTCTACATAAGTGTACAACAGATGACAGTGTTCTTGCTAGACGCGACAGCATAACGTCGGCTGAAACACCCTTATTGAACAATTTTTCCATCATGTTACATGTCCACAATAGAGTACAATCTGAAGAACCAAGATGTAAGATGCCCAGACATCTCTGCCTGACTTCTTAGAGAGGCTCTTCACAGTGCACTCCAGCTTGACATCATCATCCACTACTAAGAAATGAAAAGAGCTAGGACATTCTGTGTGCCTCAATTTTGAATCAAAATGATGAAAAAGTTGCCAGATTTTTCTGTTGTGATTTTGATGCTGTGTTCTCTATTAAATTCTGTGCAGCGTACTGTAGTTCTGACATTAGTTTCAGACAAGACAGCTTTCATGTTATGTTATTTTTAAAAGTAATATTAAAAACAGCAGAAGAGACATGGTCTTTCTCTAACAGTGAATATATTTTGAACATGAAGGAAGGTGCTGAAAAGGGGAGAAGCTGGAAAAATTATGTTGAAATGTTGAATGGTGAAAAGGGAAGGTAGGGGTAGGGCTGGTGGGGCTTGAAATCCCTAGGATTCCACAAGAGATTTATTCTTTGACCTTATATCACTTCTTTTACACTGTGTACTTGGGTTGTCGTCAAACTCTCCATTCAAAATGTTCCTGCTACTCCCTTGCATGTGAAACCTGAGATTCTCATAATGGAATATCCTCATGAGATATCCACTGTAGTTACATACAGGTGGCAATTATTTTAAGTTATCTAGAAAAATTGTGTTGAATGGTGAAAACATTTGTCAACATTTAACTCCTATGCTCAAGAAAACACCCCCGTTCATTATTACACACAATTTCTTAACTGTGCTGCCTTTAAGTCTTTCTATTCTGACAAGAATGATATGTGCGCATGAAGGTTTATTCCTGTAAGCGTCCTGACTCAAGCCTTATTTGCATCAACACAAGATTCACATCTTAAAGCTTCATTAGGCAGTACCTCATAAATCATAGGAATTTAAAAGATACTGTCAACTTTCATTTTGGTCTTTTTGTGGTGAAGTGTGGTAATTACCACTAGAGGATGGATGAGTGGGTTCACTGCTCTAAGGTTTTGGCAAACTTATTCAGGCAGGACAGATTTGTGAATAATGGCCCACCTCTTTGAATTTTAATTATGCTTGATTTCTCTCTTGAGGGATTAAAAAATAATAAATGTCTTGTTTACACAACTGCAGTATTTTAGTCGAGATTTGTTAAGGTTCAAGAGTCAAGTTTCGTTTAATCTTTTGCACTGAAAGTGTGATTCTGTTGGTACTCCAATAATAAGTTTTGTGACCTAGCATGTTCATATAGTATGACAGAGGACTATAAACGGAATACATTTTTTGGCTTTTCTATGATTCTGCATATTTTCTTCAGGTGATATACTGTATCTCAAAATTTAGAAGCTATAACACACATATTCAACTGATTTGTAAGGTCTTTTCCATTTCTATTATTTGAAATAGATGGAAAAAATCCTTTTGAGTGACAGTTAATCACTAAGATTAGTCATTTGGTTTTTCAAGAGAAGATTTGGAAGAACATCCAGTCCTTGTCTATTTAACCAGCTTGTTGTCATCACACACATAACCACTCAAAGTTGTACACCAGCGATGACTCAAATCAAAGAATATGTGTAAATGAACCCAATTTGTCTCATTTCCCCACAGCATACTTGGGAAGTATTAGTGAGAATTTATATCATATCGCCCTGGGCTCTTTACATTTATTTGTTGAATACTGCTTTTGGCTTATTCTGTTATAGATTTGTTTTTTTGGGTTATACAACCTTAACGATACATAGACCAGAAGGAAGGAAAACATTTGTCGTGATTTCTTACTGTAAATTAAGAAAAATCAGAGCAGTTCATGAGAGTTAAGTCATACTTTTCGTGTTATTCTTGAATAAACGACTGATTAAAAGTTTCAGTTTCACAGCCAGTGTTAGTTTGTTTAGTCTGCCTGAAGTTTACAAGAACATGTATTACAAATTACTTTCTGTTGATGTGTTTACCTTATGTGTTTTTTGATGCACTTTGGGGGCTGATTTTGAAATTGATTAAAAGCTTATAGCTTAAAGGCATATGGACAGCTACAAAATGTCTCTTTTATTTATCAGTAAATAGAACATAAGATTTAGAGTAAAATCCTATATTTTGAAAGTTTGATATTTGGTTTTTGAGCTGTGGCTTATAGAAGCTAGAGGGATTTTTGAAAATTGACAATATTTGTGATCTATGGAAAGATAACTTTTCATATACTGTTTTTCATGAGATTGTTTTCATTGATTGATGTGCATTTTCCCCCTATGGGGTCCCGGATCAGATAAGCTGTAAGGTCAAAATGAAATATATGTACATTTTTGATTGCCTGTGACTGTCAGATAAAGATAAAAGTGCTGACCATAAAAGTAATTTTCCAATTTAAAAACATACCATATTTGATGTAATAAGCACCCATGCTCTAATAAGCCCACACTCAGCATTCTTTGACTGATAACATATCCCAACGTCAATAAATAATGATTGCTGTTTGTAGGTATATATGTCCCATACCATTTTTGTGCACTATCCCGAATCCCTGTTAAAACGAGGAGAATAAGTTTTGTGGTAATTACTTATGAATAGCGATATCTTTCTCTTTGTTTTGCTGAATCATACTGCAAGTGACTCCTGAGCATGAGCGCTTATTAGGAAGAAACTTTTCACCGAAAATGTGGTACAATCCGCGTTGAATACAGTATTTTTTATATTGTGCATGGTACATTGTTCATAATCGTAATAATCAGAGTGGAACCCAAAGTTGACAGATGGACGATGCTGTCAATCATTGGACTGCCAACAAATTCACATCCTAACATGCTAGTAGGTTCAAATTTACTATTTTTGTATGAAGTTTAATATTTTGTGTATTTTCTCTCTTTCAGGATGAAATCTTCAAAGTCATTAGGAGAGTAGATGAAAACTGGGTCGAAGGTCAAAAAGGAGACAAAATTGGAATTTTTCCACTTTCTTTTGTTGAGGTAGAGTAACATTTTATATTAAAGACCAAATATGGACTTAGCTATCTAAGCTCCTTATTCTTTGAAATTTGGTAGGGTAGATAAAATCTTAGAGGGCGAGTAAAATCTAGATTTGTGTGGCCCCCCAGTACTATAACACTACGATATGTTAGCGGTGTGCGGTAGTCATGTTTGTGTGCTACCGGTAGTGTTGCTTCATCACCACTGGTAGTATTGCAACTACCGGGATTCCCCTAATGTGACACAAACATACAGTGTTCACTTCCACTACTTTATATCTCAGTACACTAGACCAAATTCACATGTTAACCTGAAGTGAAATACCTTGATAAACACCCTTATAAATAAAACAGTACATACAAAGCGCATTGAAAATTCTTTAAAATGCCTTTGAAAAGCTATATTCTACTGAACAAATTTCCTTCACTTACAAAAAAAAACCCATGAACGAATGTTCCCAACCTTAGTTGCCTATGGAAGGATTGTAACCACTAATTACTGTATTTAAAACAAGCAACATGCTGGTTTTTAATTATTTTCAAAGTACCCCCTTATTTTTGTATTAAAAAAATCACAACTGATTTCTGGAAGTTTCTAAATTGTGCCATTTTGAAAAATCAATTTCTGAAATACTTGACTTTGCGATTCTGGGCAGTGGTCACCCTTTTGGATTATTTTGGGGGCAATTTTATTGTGAAGAAATAAAGATGGGAATTCGATTATTCCCAATTTTGATTAAACCGAGGTATTTTTGAAGCATTTTGAGAGGTATTTCATACCATGTGAATTTTTTTTAATAAACTTGTGCCTAGTGTCACAACTCAGTGTGTAATGTCTTGATGCTGATATGTGAACTTGCTTGTGGCATCAAAAAGCCAAAATATAATGACCCTTTTATTTGAGGGTTTTGATTGTAAGGAATGTGTAGTCTATGCATGACAACTTGTGTAGATACACAAAAATGTTTTCATTTGGTATCTAAAGCCTCCACAAAACTTGGGTCTTTCTTACCATTGCTAGTTGAAAGTTTTTCATGAATGATCAAGTGACTTTTGTGCTTGCCAAGTGCCGAAATTAGCTTGAATTTTGTTAGAATAAGTTTTTTTTGCATGAGAAATTTAGAAAAGAGAACACAAAACTTGATTTTTTGACTTTTATTTACTCAAGTTTTTTATTTACTGGGATACATTTTTTTCAACAATTTTTCCACTCCCGGGATTTTCGGTAGTAGTTACAAATCCTTATATTGTCGGAATTGGACAATACTGGGATCGGGATACCGGAACTAACGTAACTACTGGGACCCCGAACAATGTTACAATATGTTTTCATGTGGCCATGAACAATTCACTCCCCGAGAAAGCCAAAGACCCTTATTACCACACTGTGATTATGAAGTGTTGCTGTATGTGCTTGGTCATTTTACCCCTTTGGATACATTCATATATCATCTATGTCTTTATAAACTACTATTTAGAGGTTTCTTCCCTGTCTTCGGCCTTGGTAGACAGAAGGGGGTCACGTGCTTTACTCTATTTCAGTATGACAAGGGTAACTTATTAGTAGATCTTGTCGAATGAGAACAAGAAAGGGACCTGCGCTTCACTTTATTCAATCAGATAAGGTTGATATTCTGATCTCACCCCTTGGTACCTATGACATCTTCTCTTTTAGTTGAATGATCCTGCCAAAGTTCTACTTGATGGTCATGGGTCAAACCATGACTCTCCCAGACAAAGACATTCCCCTCAGAGTAGTGTCACTGCCAGTGACCAGGGAAGTGACCAGTCACAGAATGGAGCTGCAGCAGTGACCATCAGGGAAGGCCCCAGGTAACATATTAAATCTTTATGTTGAATATATGTCATAATGCGAGTCGTTAGCTGGTATTTTGGTTAATTAAATTCTGAAGGAAGTTGTAAAAGAAAAATTATTCTTTCATTAGCTTAAAGAAGCACCTTGTTGAATAGTGACATTTTCCTCCACAATTTTGGTGAGCAGTGGTTGTGTTTTCCTGCTTGACGGCCATTAGTGATGGAAAGTGATATATTGCCAAACATACAGGGAGGGTTTGAAGCCTAACCCTAACCCTAACCTGTTAGGGTGAGTGTTATGTTTCCCTTTATGGTGGGCAATTTATTACTTTCTATTAGTGACGTACATCACAAACAATCATATTAATCTTGCCATTACAAACATGAAGAAGAAGTATAAATAACACAAAACGCATTGGATATTTAATGTCACGGGTGATTTTGACCTTTGCATAGTTATGTGAAAAAGAAATATGTGTTTATTCTAGAGTCCCCAGATTAACATGCCTTGACTTTTCAACAGAGTGCTCTTTTAATTCATAGAGAATAAAACATGAACAGTTTTTCTGTAATAAAAAAAAAAAATGTTTTTTGTCAAAACTTTCCAAGGGAAAAGCAGGGTAGTTGGCCCCTGCTATCTACAGTCCTGATTTCAGGATACAGTGGCACCCCAGCCACCCCAGCCACCCCAAACATAATTGGGGTTCTCTAAGAGTGTTTGTGATTGGATGAAAGGGAGTTGAAGATGTGGATAAAAGGGGAAGATAAGGAGATGCAGATCAAGAACCTTTTCTAATCATATTTAATCTAATATAATCCATTCCTGCTTTCTTATTCTAAAGAACCTCCTTAATGTCTTTATTTGAATTGTATTTCTTGCACAGAAACAAGTCTTCGGCAAAAAGGCATTCTTTTACGTCAGTTCTTGGTGTTCAACTCAGAGCGAAAGAAAACATAGACAAAGGCAACAACTCTAATCGTCATTCTATGGAGATCAGCTCCCCAGAGCTGGTGCGTTCAAGCAATCCCCTCGCGGCAACTCTGTTGGAAGTAAGGCAATCATCAGGGGGTGCGAGCACATCACCTACCCCTACCTCACCACCTGCAGCTGGAGGACCCACGTCACAGCCAAGTGCCGTTAATGGACATCGTCGAAAACCACCGCCTTTAACAGTTATCAATCAAGTATGTCAGAGAAATACTACAACTGATCTGAAATTTTCATTGATTACACTTTTTTTAAAGGAATGTTTTGTTGCTCAATCCATCACATATTGGAGGACAACTAAAAAACAAAATTGGTGAAAAAACCTCAATATCTTATTCCTACGATGAGCTTTTAGCTCTAGGAGAGCTGTGTACAAATGACTGATAACAGGCTAGGTGTGACCTCACACATTACGTTCACGAGGTCAATGTGTTGTATTCTGCTAAAACATATTGTTATTCACAAAAACAAAAACAAAATCTGGGGTATTCGGAAAGATGGTTAAAAACGTGCTAATGGAAAGTATTAATTACTGCATTTTAATAATTGAAGAACAAAAATGTTCTAATCCTTTAGTATGAGGCACTTAATCTCAAAGAAATTCATAAAAAGTGTCATGGAAATAAGACACCACACCTTGGTTTAGACTTACTACACAAGTCACTTTTAAACGCACTTGTTGAATCTTTTAATTTTAACATCTTCAAAACTTAAAATTATTGCCAAGTATTTCTTCACCAGTATGTACGTGTAATCACCCTCTATTATGTTTTACTGCATGAATATTCTCATTAAAAGGTCTAAGCATTCTTAGTTGAAACATTAGATTGCATTAAAATGGATTGTTCAGTGGTCAAGCATGTCCTTGTTATGTGAAAGAAGGCTTCAAAAGAAACAAATTTGTGAAGAAAAGAATTCAAAAATCTTATTCCATTAAGAAGATATTCAAGCTTAAAGCTCTGTCTTATCTGTGTAGAAATGACTGGTGTAGTAAATCTAGTATGGAAAGTTGGCATCTTCTTCCTCACATTCTTAACAATTGTTAATGTATTTTCAAGAAAGTTTATTTAATTTTTTCAACATTAGAATTATTTTTTCTCGAACATTCTTCAGGTGGTATATTAAAAGTACCCTTCCTAGATTCAGTTTTATTACTTTTTTGACATCCCATGGTTTTTAAGCCTCAAAATCACAGGACAAAATAGGATAGAATACATAAGACTGAGGAATCTGAAGCTATGACATCACAACTAGTCTGATTTCAGTCATTTCTACACAAATGATACCAAACTTGAAACTTAGATATCTCCTTAGCGGAATAAGATTTTTGAATGCTTTCTTTACTATAATTATCTCCTTCATCATGCCTCCCTCTACAACCATATTTAGTCCTCCTTCCCCCTCCTTCCCCCCTTTTTTTTTTACACCCCTACACTTCCTCTTTCGATTCCAGCTTCCTGGCTCTTAGCCCCTGTACTTCTCTCAGACTTCTCTTATTTTCTTTTCTCCCTACCTCTGGAATGATCTAACCTCTCAGGCACAGTTTGACCCTCGCTGTCATGGTAACGTTAAGCCCTCATCAAACAAACAAACGTCTTTACTTTTTTTGGTTCTAATGCGAAACCATCAGGAACCTATGTGGTCATGATGGGTGTGTGTGTGTGTTTGTGTGTGATGGCCAGCTCGTTAACGCAATTTTTCAGGAAGAACGATACATTGGATTCATGTCATATATGGTACACAGATAGCCCATGGTCCGTAGATGTGCCCTATCGTTTTTGATGGTGATGTCATGCATATTAATGAGTAGGCGGGGCTTAATATTATAATCTTGAAATGTTTATATTTAACAACTGCATGTCTGTTTTGTTTCATATTTGGGGTAATTATGATGTTAACTGGTGTGTACATGTTCATGATGTGAAAATATTGAATTTCAATAATATGCATAGTGTGCGGGGCTTAATATGGTTTTGATGGAAAGATCTTTTAAACACGATATCTCAAAAACTATGAACTGGATTGACGTCCTGTGGTACACAAATAGTTCATAGTCTGCAGAAGTGCCTAATGTTTTTGGTGGTTGTGTCATGCATATTATTAATTGGGTGGGGCTTAAATTTGAAATTTTGAATAAGTGATAAATGAGCAACTGTGTCTGTTTTTGTCATTCAGCATGATAATATTGTAGGTTATTGTGTACATGCATATGATATCAACAAACGTCATTAATGTGCATAGTAGTGTAAATGTGAAATTGCTAAATGATGTAAACACCATACTGTATCTCATGAACGATATATCAGATCTACGTTTGTAAAACACAAATGGTCTGTACATATGTTTTAATGTTGTAATATAAATGAGCAAGCGTTTTTGCATCATACTTGCTATGATAATGTTGTTAATTATTGTGCCAATGCTAATGTTGTCAACATTTTTATTGATCTGCATGATGGGTGTGGGTTATGAATAAATATCACTGAACAAATATTTTATGATATGCAATGACATGACAGTTATTACAAATTTTGCAAATCAATCGCTTATGAGAAAATATAGCATCGGAACCACAATACCTTTTGGTTCTCTTACACATAAGATAGACTTGCTTGACCCCTGAACTATTCCTTTAAATAATCAAAGTAATTAATAGGTCAGTAAAATTAAAATCAAAATTGACAAAAAAGATGTAGATGTATGTTTAGATTTATGGTTGTGAAGTTTGGAAAATATACTCAAGTATGAATGTCAGGTTGATGTGCCTCATCAGTTTAAGGTGAGGGCATATACTTGAGTATGAATGTCAGGTTGATGTGCCTCATCAGTTTAAGGTGAGGGCATATACTTGAGTATGAATGTCAGATTGATATGCCTCATCAGTTTAAAGTGAGGGCATATACTTGAGTATGAATGTCAGATTGATATGCCTCATCAGTTTAAAGTGAGGGCATATACTTGAGTATGAATGTCAGGTTGATGTGCCTCATTAGTTTAAAGTGAGGGCATATACTTGAGTATGAATGTCAGGTTGATGTGCCTCATCAGTTTAAGGTGAGGGCATATACTTGAGTATGAATGTCAGGTTGATGTGCCTCATCAGTTTAAAGTGAGGGCATATACTTGAGTATGAATGTCAGGTTGATGTGCCTCATTAGTTTAAAGTGAGGGCATATACTTGAGTATGAATGTCAGATTGATGTGCCTCATCAGTTTAAGGTGAGGGCATCTACTTGTATGAATGTCAGGTTGATGTGCCTTATGAATGTCATGAATGTTGATGTGCCTCATCAGTTTAAAGTGAGGGCATATACTTGAGTATGAATGTCAGGTTGATGTGCCTCATTAGTTTAAAGTGAGGGCATATACTTGAGTATGAATGTCAGATTGATGTGCCTCATCAGTTTAAAGTGAGGGCATATACTTGAGTATGAATGTCAGATTGATGTGCCTCATCAGTTTAAAGTGAGGGCATATACTTGAGTATGAATGTCAGGTTGATATGCCTCATCAGTTTAAAGTGAGGGCATATACTTGAGTATGAATGTCAGATTGATATGCCTCATCAGTTTAAAGTGAGGGCATATACTTGAGTATGAATGTCAGGTTGATGTGCCTCATCAGTTTAAAGTGAGGGCATATACTTGAGTATGAATGTCAGATTGATGTGCCTCATCAGTTTAAAGTGAGGGCATATACTTGAGTATGAATGTCAGGTTGATGTGCCTCATTAGTTTAAAGTGAGGGCATATACTTGAGTATGAATGTCAGATTGATATGCCTCATCAGTTTAAAGTGAGGGCATATACTTGAGTATGAATGTCAGGTTGATGTGCCTCATCAGTTTAAAGTGAGGGCATATACTTGAGTATGAATGTCAGATTGATATGCCTCATCAGTTTAAAGTGAGGGCATATACTTGAGTATGAATGTCAGGTTGATGTGCCTCATCAGTTTAAAGTGAGGGCATATACTTGAGTATGAATGTCAGGTTGATGTGCCTCATCAGTTTAAAGTGAGGGCATATACTTGAGTATGAATGTCAGGTTGATGTGCCTCATCAGTTTAAAGTGAGGGCATATACTTGAGTATGAATGTCAGGTTGATGTGCCTCATCAGTTTAAAGTGAGGGCATATACTTGAGTATGAATGTCAGGTTGATGTGCCTCATCAGTTTAAAGTGAGGGCATATACTTGAGTATGAATGTCAGGTTGATGTGCCTCATCAGTTTAAAGTGAGGGCATAATTTTCCTGAGTCCTTAGAATATTTAAACACACTTTTCATGCACTTTTTGTGATGGTACTAAAAACCTTGATACGAATGTTCAAATTTTTCATAATAATTTCTTTTGAATACTTAAGTAATTTTCCAAAGACTCGATTATTGAAAATTAGACTTGCATTATTTCAAACTTGCAGAGAGTAGAGACACCGAGAGTTTATTAATTATATATTCAACCCTCTCGCTTATCTCACAAATCATTTGTTTACCCTTTTACCAGACAAATGGCATCTCCAATCCACCTGGTTCACCAACAGTGTTTGTGTCTCTTCAGCCACCTGGTACCCCGACATACTCAAACTCCGACATCTCACATTCACCAAGACCCTCATCCTCACCAAGACCTGTAATAGAAGTGTAAGTATATCTACATAGAGAATGGTGTCATGGATCGACCTCTGTCTTTCCAAAGGGGATGCGGCAGGCTAGGATACAAATACCTGGTACCCCGATATACTCAAGCTCCGACATCTCACAGTCACCAAGACCTTCATCTTCAACAAGACCCCCATCCTCACCAAGACCTGTAATAGATGTGTAAATATATCTGCGTAGAGAATGGTGTCAGGGATTGACACCCGCCTTTCCAAAGGGGATGCGGTGGGGCCAGAGTATAACTATCTGGTACCATGATATACTCAAGTTCCGACATCTCAGTCACCAAGACCTTCATCTTCAACAAGACCCCCATCCTCACCAAGACCTGTAATAGATGTGTAAATATATCTGCGCGAGAGAATGGTGTCGGGGATTGACCCCGCCTTTCCAAAGGGGATGCGGTGGGGCCAGAGTATAACTATTTGGTACCATGATATACTCAAGTTCCGACATCTCAGTCACCAAGACCCTCATCCTCACCAAGACCCAAGGGGATGCGGGGGGGCCAGAGTATGACTATCTGGTACCATGATATACTCAAGTTCCGACATCTCAGTCACCAAGACCCTCATCCTCACCAAGACCCAAGGGGATGCGGTGGGGCCAGAGTATAACTATCTGGTACCATGATATACTCAAGTTCCGACATCTCAATCACCAAGACCCTCATCCTCACCAAGACCTGTAATAGATGTGTAAGTATATCTGTGTAGAGAATGGTGTCAGGGATTGACCCCCGCCTTTCCAAAGGGGATGCGGTGGGGCCAGAGTATAAGTATCTGGTACCATGATATACTCAAGTTCCGACATCTCAGTCACCAAGACCCTCATCCTCACCAAGACCTGTAATAGATGTGTAAGTATATCTGTGTAGAGAATGGTGTCAGGGATTGACCCCGCCTTTCCAAAGGGGATGCGGTGGGCCAGAGTATAAGTATCTGGTACCATGATATACTCAAGTTCCGACATCTCAGTCACCAAGACCCTCATCCTCACCCAAGACCTGTAATAGATGTGTAAGTATATCTGTGTAGAGAATGGTGTCAGGGATTGACCCCGCCTTTCCAAAGGGGATGCGGTGGGGCCAGAGTATAAGTATCTGGTACCATGATATACTCAAGTTCCAACATCTCAGTCACCAAGACCCTCATCCTCACCAAGACCTGTAATAGATGTGTAAGTATATCTGTGTAGAGAATGGTGTCAGGGATTGACCCCCGCCTTTCCAAAGGGGATGCGGTGGGGCCAGAGTATAAGTATCTGGTACCATGATATACTCAAGTTCCGACATCTCAGTCACCAAGACCCTCATCCTCACCAAGACCTGTAATAGATGTGTAAGTATATCTGTGTAGAGAATGGTGTCAGGGATTGACCCCGCCTTTCCAAAGGGGATGCGGTGGGGCCAGAGTATAAGTATCTGGTACCATGATATACTCAAGTTCCAACATCTCAGTCACCAAGACCCTCATCCTCACCAAGACCTGTAATAGATGTGTAAGTATATCTGTGTAGAGAATGGTGTCAGGATTGACCCCGCCTTTCCAAAGGGGATGCGGTGGGGCCAGAGTATAAGTATCTGGTACCATGATATACTCAAGTTCCGACATCTCAGTCACCAAGACCCTCATCCTCACCAAGACCTGTAATAGATGTGTAAGTATATCTGTGTAGAGAATGGTGTCAGGGATTGACCCCGCCTTTCCAAAGGGGATGCGGTGGGGCCAGAGTATAAGTATCTGGTACCATGATATACTCAAGTTCCGACATCTCAGTCACCAAGACCCTCATCCTCACCAAGACCTGTAATAGATGTGTAAGTATATCTGTGTAGAGAATGGTGTCAGGGATTGACCCCCGCCTTTCCAAAGGGGATGCGGTGGGGCCAGAGTATAAGTATCTGGTACCATGATATACTCAAGTTCCAACATCTCAGTCACCAAGACCCTCATCCTCACCAAGACCTGTAATAGATGTGTAAGTATATCTGTGTAGAGAATGGTTTCAGGGATGGATAGGGTCCAACCAAGAGTTGTCCCTATGAAAATCACAAAATTTCCACTAAAAAATGGGTAGGTGGGATGAACCCATTGCACCACCACCTTTATCCACCTAAATGTGCCCACTTGTGTTAGGTGCAAGATTAACCCTTTGACTGTTGTAGCAACAGTTTGGAGAGGACTCTGTGGTATGGGTCTGCATATAACCCCATAAGCACAGTGATGGTTCAGGTGGGTGTAAATGCAGACAGAGAGGTTTGTTAGAAATTGAACCTTGCTTTATGATTGTAATACATTTTCTGGCATGTTTTTTTTGTTGCAAGTTGCATATAAAAAATATCGAATAGAATTGGTCAGTTAGATAAATGTAGTGATGGAATAAGACTTTCATGCAATTGAAGTGACAGAAAACAAAATTTGACCAACTTTTCAACATCACTGTTTCCTATATGTCTAGTTCAGAATATGTGCTTGTCTGACTGGTATTTACTGTCAATCCCCAAACTCGAGTTAATGAGACATTTGACATCATCCTCTTCTCCACGGTCATTTTTGACGAGTTGTGATTTCATTTTGGAATAGGTGCCTCAACTTCTGCGGTCTGTTAAAGCAAATTCGTTTGGTGTAGGGTTGTTTTTGAAGAAGTCTGGGTTTGTTATTGTGTTAATCCTGGAAAAAAAAAAAAAAAACTTGAAATATATTTTTGGTTCTTTTTAGGGGTAATTTGGCCATTAAAGAGAGTACATTAATTTCGATTAAATTTGAAATTGGTTTAAACTTGCCGTGCTCCTGACTGTTTTGAAATTAAAGTAGGGATTATTCTGAAAGTTTATGAGATGCCCCACATTTTGATATCAAAAACCACTTGTTGCAAAAATGTTTAGGGGGTTTAGAAGCTGATCCAAAAGTGACAATTCTCCCAAAATTTGTGTTTTGCATTGTTTCTGAGGAGTCTAGTGTGGGCCTATAGTGTTACTTCACAGGAGTGAACATATATCGTGCTTTAAATGGTGATTTCTGAAAAGGTTTAATTTTGGGAAAGTTTAACCATTACATTACAGCCTAACTTCGGCCTAAGACGGATTCCATATCAATTTGGAGTTCAAACTGCTTCGTTTAGCAGTAGGCCTAGACGGTTTTTTTGGTTTTTTCATGCCATGCATGATTCCTAATTTTTGATTGATTATTTTTGAGTCTAGGCCTAATTCCGTAATCTTTTTTCGGATGTGTCACCCTCATATTCTTCAATTAATTTAGCAATGATTTATCCAGATCATGGATCATAAATTTCATTTAAAATCCTGAGTTCATCATGCATGGTCATACATTTAGCCTATTCTTTTTACTGAGTGTAGGTTAAGCGCATATGTTAGGCTAGCTGAGCTTGCAACACTCGAAATCATGACTTTGTGTGGGTATGTGCTGTCCATTATCTGATTATTTGCATATCAATCTGGGTGGTGTTGTTGTCAGGTGATATATATACACCAATAGCAGTAGCGCATTTGCTGTAATAACACTGGCCCAGGAGTAGGTCTGTATTTGCCGTGCTCTTGAATGTTTTGGCAGGTTTTGTTTTGCAATTAAATATCATTTGAAAGATGTGTAGAAGGAAATTTTACATCATTTAGTCAAAAATCACACTGTTGTTAGAATGATTACCTATATTGCATGGGGAAAATTCATCGGTTAAATTTTTTAGTTTTGTAGCGATCCTTTTGTCTGTAAAATTTGTCTCTTTTTCAATCAATGATAACTTTAAAAAGCCAATGAATATAATTATATAAGCTTTTAATTAATTTTTTGCAAAAGTGACGTTCATTTATCCATTCTTTGACCATGAAATCATCATCGGCAAATGGCATGTTTAAACTCATATATTCATTATCTGAGTTGGTGTGAATACGTACAGAAGAAAAGATGCAACTTTTTAGAGTTTGGCAATTGACTGTTTAGCTTGTCCCTAAGATATCTTACATTTAAACATTGTATAAGGCATTTTAGTGGGGCATTTTAGTGGGACTGTTTTGCAAGGGGCATTTTTGTTGTTTTGGTTACATGCAACAAAATTTTCTGTCCATGCAGCAGGAGAAAAATTTCACAGTAGAAAATAAAGAAGTTTGAAAAGATTTTGAGACAAATAGAATTTGTAGAGCTTCATCATCAAGAAAAGTTTGGTCTAATGCACTAAGTAAACATGCAGTAGTAAGTATGATTATCAAAATATGTATACTGTACAGTAATATATGTTCTCCCTCTGCACAGATTCCAATCAAAGTATGCTTATCAGCCCCAAAATCCAGATGAATTGGAAATGAAACCAGGAGAATTCTTTACAGTCCATGACATCTGCACTGACGGATGGTTTAAAGGGATGTCTCTTTGGACCGGACAGGTGGGGGTGTTTCCTGGAAACTACATGCAGCCTTACAAGTGAGTTTCACTGTACTGTGGATACAAAAAATATAATATGCCATATTATTGTGTCTTATTTTGTCCTGTAATAATGCTCAGCTGTTCTAAGCTCTTTAACAAGATTTATGTCCATACCAGCAACAGCTGATGTCAATTCTTTGGGCACTGTGCTCCGCAGACACTAATAACACAAACAGCCAAGAAACCTGTGCTCTGGCTTCGTACTTTGATGTGGGGACATTTAAAAACAAAACATCATATTCAGTGTAGAGCTAACAAACTTTTGGCGTGGGTTAATATCTACAATCTTGCACAAAACATTAGAACACATGTTTTACTCATATTGTTTACAATAATTAACTGCAACATGTGACCTCCAATTTATATTATCCCCTCAGCAACAAAGTTAGTGAAGAGGGGATATAGCATCATTACAGTTCATCTTTACATGAAAGAAATGTTCAATAGTAGTGCCTGATGCCTCAAAAGGGTTTGTAATTAAGTATCTTGGGGATTAACAGGACAAGATGGAATGGGAACAGGATAGGATGGCATGGAGGACAGGGTGGAATAACATTGGAACAGGGAGGGATGGCATGGAGGACAGGGTGGAATAACATTGGAACAGGGAGGGATGGCATGGAGGACAGGGTGGAATGACATTGGAACAGGGAGGGATGGCATGGAGGACAGGGTGGAATAACATTGGAACAGGGAGGGATGGCATGGAGGACAGGGTGGAATGACATTGGAACAGGGAGGGATGGCATGGAGGACAGGGTGGAATAACATTGGAACAGGGAGGGATGGCATGGAGGACAGGGTGGAATGACATTGGAACAGGGAGGGATGGCATGGAGGACAGGGTGGAATAACATTGGAACAGGGAGGGATGGCATGGAGGACAGGGTGGAATGACATTGGAACAGGGAGGGATGGCATGGAGGACAGGGTGGAATAACATTGGAACAGGGAGGGATGGCATGGAGGACAGGGTGGAATGACATTGGAACAGGGAGGGATGGCATGGAGGACAGGGTGGAATGACATTGGAACAAGGAGGGATGGCATGGAGGACAGGGTGGAATGACATTGGAACAGGGAGGGATGGCATGGAGGACAGGGTGGAATGACATTGGAACAGGGAGGGATGGCATGTGGGACAGGGTGGCATAGCATGTGGGACAGGGTGGCTTGGTATGTGGGATGGTATATATATATATGGTGGGATGTCATCTTGATTGCAGGTATTGATGGCATATGGATTGTTTGGTGTAAAACATTTGGATTTCATGTATGATTTCCTTTAGGGTGGGATGTTGGTAGGATGGGATGGCATGTGGAACAGAGGGTGGCATGGCATGTGGGACAGCAGGTGGAAGGTGTGTTATTAGTGTCAAGGAGATCTGTATCATTTGAGATGTATGGTTTATTACTTAGTAGTTATTCACTAACCTATGTTGAAAGTACCTAAATATATGAAAGAAATTAATGTGTCTTTTAGCAATTAAGTATTTGAAAACTGCAATTATAAGTTTGTATTCTAATGCATTTTCCAATAGTGAAAATTTAGAAAATGCTTTTAAGGCCCCTTCAGCTTTCATGCTCTGTGCTTTCAGATACTCCTTGCTTTCAGATGCGCTGTGCTTTCAGATGCTCTGTGATCAGCATATGGGAATTTCTTTAGATGTATGTAAAATCTGAACAATAGGTTTTCAGTTGGTATTACCAAAACATTCCTTCAGAAATAAAGTTTAACGACTGATTTCCATTTTCTTTACATACACAGCATTCATGATGTTCCAAGAAACAGTGGTTCGCCTACTCTCTTTCCTATTCCAACGTCTTCAAAAGTCATAACATCATCTTCGCCTGCAACTTCAGTTACTTCATCCCATCCAGTTGCATCTTCTCCTGCTCAAGTTGTTCGACCCCGGGCCACAACTCCACATGTCACCGCAAACACAACTCTGACAGTTTCAAATAGTACTAGCACCGCCGGTGCATTTTCAAGACATATGTCTTTCTTACAGCAAGAAAGACAGAAAACAGTCGCTCAACTTCAAAGTGAGAGAATACATCAGCAAATGATCCTGAGAGGGTTAACAGGGAAGATAAATGGGCAAACAGGAAGTACAAGTCAGGAAGGTTCACCTCCTCCATTAATAGCCAACCATGTTTCTCATACAGAAGGTTCACATTCAAGAAACGTTCCGTTAAGATCCCACTCCAATAGTCCAGGTGGATTGAGAAATCAATCCAAAGCGAGACCCCTATCGGGGACAGGTATTCCGGTATCTGCTGTGGAACAGATGCTGCATGTTACAGCTGCAGCGGGAGGTACCAATAGTTTTATGCAAAACAAGACGACCCCTGAGAACATGTCTCATGCCTCCCGTTCCTCTGCCATGCGACAAGGAGCAAGGGGCAGGAGTAAAAGTGCCTCTCGTTTATCAACCAAAGGAATGTTTTCATCATCTAATTCCAAAAATGAAAGAACTTCTCCGGAGAATGTACCAAGGCCTACTTGGCACACACAGGATGATATTGCTCCTAAACCTAAGGTATGCAGACAGCATAGTGTGCCGAGCTCCTTGATAATTCACCCACCTAGCAATGTTTCATATTCACCTGCACAATCACCCAAAAAAACTATATTTGACAGCTTGGATTATCTCCGACCTAGACGATACAGTGAAGGGGAATCTGAAGCTAAAAGGTTCCGAAGTTTTCTTCGGAGGCCCACCCTGTCCTCCAATCCACCCACCTCTGCTTGTCCAGGTTCCCCCACCTTGCATGTGTCTGGTCCCACAAGTCCCAGGGGTGCAAATAGCTGTTCTCATGCACGTGGTGTTTGTGTGCAGTCATCGCATGCTGTGTTTTCTTCCACCTCTTCTATTACTACCTCTGCTTCCACCCAAACATCTCATCAAGTAGAAAAGGTAGGTGTTGGTCAGAGTGGAAAGCAGTGTTTCTTCTAATGCACCTTTATTTGCTGTGTTAAGGGTTCATGGACAATCATCTTCCCTGACAGTCCCTTGTCATGGGATAATGTCAAGTTTGGTTCCTTTAACAGACAAGGTAATAACCAAGTCTGCGTAGGAGATCAAATGTACATTATCCTCTAGAAAAGGAACGTGAGGGAAAACTGTAAGTCTATGAACCCAACCCTTTTTCTTGCACATCTTTCATATTTGAAATTAAGGTTAAAAGAATCTTCAAACAGATCAAATATTTTCCTTCAAAGTTTTAAAATATACAACAGAATTAAACACTGAAATTAAGTCAAAAAAGTTACTTTATCTAAAAAGTAGAACAAGCTTCTACAACGCATCAATCTGACAATGCCTGTTTGTCACAGGATAATGTACAATGCAAATTATAAGTGTCTTGTCCAATCGCATTTTTGAAGTTTGGTTGGATACTAAAAAAAAGAAGGACGATGTTGTAGTTCTAAGACTGTATAAATGTTCTTATTGAAATTGAACATTGCAGCAGCCCCTCATGGTAGAAAGCTAGATTATGTTTTGTGTTACACATTTTAGTTATCTGATTGTGGCTGCTGTGAATGGTTTTGACAAGTTAATATAAACTTGGCGTTCAATTTATTTCCCAAGAGCCTCGTATTTCACTCGTAAGAATATTCAGAATATTCCCTCTGGGATATGAATCAACTAAATTTAAAAAAAAAAAAAAAAAATGTAATATAAATCAATTTGTTTTATGTCAGAGTATTTCTGAAGATTATTGCTAACAAAGGTGCATTGTAAGAAGCATGTTTTTCATTTTCTCCAGTACAAGTTTCCTTGCATGAAACATTCATATTATTCATAGTATTTGTCATTTGCTTGGTTCTTGTTGAATGTATGAATGTTTTATCATCCTTCATTGTTCAACTGGACGAAATTCATTCATTTTGTTTATTTTCAATGTGGTATTTCATTTGATTCATAATTGTGTGTAGTGCTTTTGTCCCTTTTGAAATGGCTTGAAGTTTTCTATAAAAAAACGCAGAGCTTTGCTTTTATTTTTGTTACACAGCTTGTTATTTGGAAATAAATATACATGTTTACTGTCAATTCGGGTGAAGGTTGAAAAGTTTGGTTGCTTGGCTTTAAAAGTGATCAGTGTATTAAGCTTCAAATAATGATCTATGTATGCAGGATACATTGATAATGACTGCTGACCAGAACTCCACAACATTCAAGAACCATTGGCTTGACAACAGGGTGGGAATTGTTGGTAAACCCAGTAGGCCATAAAAGTTTTAATTTTTGGGGCCCCTGCCCTAGTAGGAGAAATTCCCCAAAATTGCCCTCCCTCCCTCCTTCTCGGCTGGAAATTGATAAAAGGTCGGAAAAATTGCACAACGGAATAATAAGTATATTAGAATGTTTTGGTAATCCTGATGAAAAGCGATCGGTCTGTTCACTTGTATACCTGCCATCTGGCAAAAAGGATCACACCATTTCCGACATTTTGAAGTTAGGCATATTTAGCAGTTATAGAGTTAGCAAATTTCCAACTTATTTTTCAAAATTCCTGATTTGGGAGTTTTTCCTCAAAATATCTGACATTTTTCCTCAAAAGTATCCGAAGTTTTCCTCACAATATCCTAATTTTTCCTCAAAATTTATAAAGGTATTCCCCAAAATTTCCATTTTTTCCCTTCAAAATATCAAAAGTTTTTCCTCAAAATATGTGACATTTCCCCCAACATTCACAAAGCTTTTTTTCAAAGTATGTGACATTTTTTCTCTCTCTGAATTTCCCCCCAACTTCTGACTTTTCCCCTTAATATATTTTATTTTTGGTATGGGGTGTGGGGTGGGGATATCCTGGAAAAGGTCAAGCTATGCCACTGCTTCTATCCTTGTTTGAAAGTTCAAAATATGAGAACTTAATTGCTTTTGTCTTTTATTGCTATTTACAAATTAATAGTAAGCATACATTTTATCGTGCTGTATTGATTCCAAAACATGGTCACATTTGCATGTGTTGCTTGCAATATGTTCAGTATCCAAACCAGCAAAGCCATATTTACTGCATTATTGAACACCTTAGACTCTGAGCCCCTTTGGTTGTCAAAGAATGCAGATTAATGTGTGGATATCTATCATAAGTTCATGCTTGTGGTGCCGTTAAGACCTCATCAAACAAACAAACAAACATGCTTGTATGCCATCTTTCCATGCAGCAAATGCTGTCATCCAGTATATCTCAACAATTTATATCTTAAAAAGCAAATGCCAAAAGGGGTTTGATGTCGGGCAACTCTAGCTCAAGGTTGTACCTCTTAATGCAGTCAGTTATAGTGCACTGTAAACATCTTATTTGTTACCCATTAGAGTATTCCATATCCAGTAAGATGTATTGGTATCCAAATTAAAAAACTTGCTTTTTTGGTTCCGATGCGATTAGCACCAGGAACCTATGCAGTCATGATGGCGTATGTGTGTATATGTGTATACATGTGTGCTTGTGACGTCCAGCTGTAAACATATCTCAAGAACGATACACCGGATTCTTGTCATATGTGGTACACAGATAGTCCATAGATATGCCCCATTGTTTTTGGTGGTGATTTATGCATATTCATGAGTAGGCAGGGCTTAATGTTAAAAACTTAAAACGTTCATATTTTAATAACCACATGTCTGTTTTGTTTCATATTTGGTGTAATTATGTTGTTAGTTAGTGAGTACATGTTCATGGTACCAAAATGTTGAATTCCATTATTATGCATAGTGCATTAACTTCACAAAAAAGCTACATTGAATTGAAAAACAATTATAATGTGATTAACAACAAACAGGAGAAGACAAAAACCAAATCTTGAATGATATATTATAATGATCTGTGGATAAGTTATTTTTGTGCCCCTTTGAAAGCGTAGTTGTAAATGAAAAGAAGAAGAATGAATTTGGAAACATTAAAATAATACAAAATTTCTTGATAAATGTGCACATCATTTATTTGTAACAATGATGGGTTAAAAACGTTTGAATCATGACTTGTCTAAACAACTGTGTCTTCACAACCTGTATTTTGCTTCCATTTACATGGGTGTATATTCAGCATAAAATCTTGAAGAATACATTTAAAAAAATAAGTTTGACCATTTCACACGATATATGGATGAAAGATCCAATGTCAAGAAAGTAACCATAAAAGACTTGTTCCTCTATAGAGGGTTGAATTCCTCTATAGAAGGTTGAATTCCTCTATAGAGGGTTGAATTTCTCTATAGAGGGTTGAATTCCTCTATAGAGGGTTGAATTCCTCTATAGAGGGTTGAATTCCTCTATAGAGGGTTAAAGAGGGTTGAATTTCTCTATAGAGGGTTGAATTAAATAAAAAAAACTTTACCTTTGATAAAAAGCGGGAGGGTTGAGGCAGAGTTTGACATCACTCACCCACAAGAACTTTGTGCATTCTATCTGCATATTTCTCAAAACCTTTTGCTATATAACTTCTGTACATGTGAATAGATAAAATAAAATAAAATTGTATCCACTGGTTTTGACTAAGCATGAAAAGAAACAGTTAAATCAATCTTTTGATCAGCAAAAGAAGCAGTCAACTATCAGTAAGATGCATAATTAGGTAATCAAAAAGTAAATGACCTATGATGTCTCTTTCCTCAGTGTAGACTGTTGACGTCAGTTATTAAACAAATATATAAAAAAATCAAATTATTGAATTCTCAAGGCATGGAAGAAAATTAAGTTCTTTTGTTACTATTTGTTTCTTGGCATCTAAACTTGCCTGACCACTGAACTAATTGTATATGAAGTGACAAAACTGCATTTAGGAGTATATGTAAAATTAAGCTACATATATATATCAATTTAAGCTACATATATGTTAATTTAAGCTACATATAACATATATCTAAATTTAAGCTACATGTATGTAAATTTAGGCTATATATATATATATATGTAAATTTAAGCTACATATAACATATATGTAAATTTAAGCTACTGGACATATATGTAAATTTAAACTAAATATATATGTAAATTTAGGCTACATATATGTTAATTTAAGCTACATATATGTAAATGTAAGCTACATATATATAAATTTAAGCTACATTTTTGTAAATTTAAGCTACATATATGTAAATTTAAGCTTAATATATGTAAAATTAAGCTATATATATGTCAATTTAAGCTACATATATGTCAATTTAAGCTACATATGTGGCAGCAAATTTGTTAAAAGTGATTTAAAACAGTTTTCAGCTAAACTGCATGCAATTGTTCTTCCACAGTCGTGATGTTTCAAACACGTATTCATTATAAAGTGTGGCTTAAACAGTTAATTGTAGCAACTGATTTTGATCATAGTTTTCAGCGACTTCCATTCAACAAAACCTGTATTTATTTTGTTTCAATTGTCACACAAGATTGATCCGTTTCCGATAAGTCGAGAATCTATTTCTCTTCCCAGTGGAGTGGGTCTTTAAAATAGTTATTTTGTCATTGTTTTACAGAAAGAGAAAAAAGATAGGCAAAGAAGAAGAACAACCAGCAATACATTTAATCTGGATCAGTTAACGGCAGCTCAACCTCCCTCCCCTCCAGTCAGAACAACCCCACCTCTTATTAACCAGTCCAGGTCATCCCCGTCCCCAGATTCTGGGGCCTCAGGTGGAAGTGATGGTACGTCAGGTGATAGCCATGAAGAAAGACCTCCAAAAACTATTCCTCTAGTACGAGAAAGGTAAATCTGCAGTTTTGTTGGTTCCTTTATTTGTCTAGAGATGGACAGTAGGAATGGATTCGTTGCTCAGACTGCATCTTATTTTGCTGATTTCCATGGGAGAATTTTTACAGTTTATTTCTTGTGGTGTTTATGCAAGGTTGGTGCACCAGTTCCCCAAAAATCTGTGTGTAAATGGAAAAAAAAAGATAGGAATTGAAAAAACAAAAACAAAGAAGGACCAAATTTCAGGTAAAGTTCACTTTGGGGTGTTTACTTTCAGCTCTTCAAGTCTGGTATTATATGATAGATCCATAATACTGCAAACATTTTTTATTTCTAAATTTAATAAATATATAGTTTATCCTTATTTGTGGACACAGTCGGTTGACCTTGAAAATTAGGGGTTATGATAAGATGATGAAAGCCAGGTTTTCCTCAAGTATTTTGCAGCCATATACTACTCAATATTCCAATTTAAAAAATATAACAAGTAATTCAAAAATGATGATTTATTGCTTTCCAGTGATGGACCTTTAATTTCTAACTTTACCTTTTCCACCAAATTTTCAGGTATTCTGTCATTGTACCCTATCCAGCTCAGAGTGACTTTGAATTGGACTTGGTACCTGGTGAAGTGGTCTTTGTCCACAAGAAGAGGGAAGATGGTTGGTTTAAAGGAACATTACAACGAACAGGGAAAACTGGAATGTTTCCTGGGATATTTGTTGAAAAGTTATGATGAAAAGAAATGACCAATTCGGTAACCGCTTACAATTGGCTGAGGTCACAGATGGGTCTTTGGTGATCGGAGAAGATAAAGATTGGAAAATTGGTGATACAGTTTCACCTACAAATTGTGTTGCCTGAACGTAAAAGAAGAGTGTTTATGAAAGTTGATTTAAGTTACACAAGTTATTTAAACCTATTGAGTTCTTGCATCATTGACCATCTAGCATGAAAGCTGTGATGAATGGCACAGGATCTGTTGAATATTTAGTTAATGGGAGGGGCCAAGCCTGATTTAGGAATTTGATGGCACAGGTAGTGATATTTTATTTAAATAATGGAGGGGGAGACTGATCTATGATTCAGGAAATTGATGGCACATAAAGTTATATCCTGTGAATATTCCAGTATATGGGAGGGACAAGCTTGATTTAGGAATTTGATGGCACAGGAAGTGATATCTGATGAATATTTAGGAAGTGATATCTGATTAATATTCAGATAATGGGAGGGGACAAGCTTGATTTAGGAATTTGATGGCACAGGAAGTGATATTTGATGGATATTCAGATAATGGGAGGGGCCAATCCTGATTTAGAAAATTGATGGCATAGGAAGTGATATCTGATTAATATTTAGATAATGGGAGGGGCCAAGCCTGATTTAGGAAATTGATGGCACAGGAAGTGATATCTTATGAATATTCAGATAATTGGAGGGGCAGAGACTGAATTATGACCTAGGAAATTATTGGCACAGAAAGTGATATCTTATGAATATTTAGATAATGGGAGGGGCTGATACTGATTTATGATTTAGGAAATTAAAGGCACAGGAAGTGATATCTGATGAATATTCAGATAATGAGAGGGGCCAAGCCTGATTTAGGAAATTGATGGCACAGGAAATGATATCTTATGAATATTCAGATAATGGGAGGGACAAGCCTGATTTAGGAAATTGATGCCTGAGGTACCGTTTCATGAAGCAGAGTCAGGTTAAAGTGGCCAAGGGCAATTTATGGGTACCAGTATCATTGTAAAAATGTAGAGGTTACCTCTATAGAGACAAGGAAGGTTGTGAAACACAGCTTGCAAAGTCTGCAGTCATCTTTAAGAAAATGGTTTTGTGATGAATTGTTATAATTTTCCATATCAGAAGACAATGAAACAGAAAGAAACTGAATGACATATAAAATTAAAAAAACCCTGAGAATTCTTGCTCCATTTTGGAGATACTGAATTTTGTCTCTTAATGACCTAGGTCAGCAATTTACTTAACAGGAAGTGATGTCACTTACTCAGTTCAACCTGCAGTTCATATCGAATCTTATATATCAGATGCCAATAATTAATCAACTGATTAACTGATCAACTTATGATGAAAAAAAAAAAAAAAAAAAATGCTTGTCTACTCTTTCTATAATTTCATCCATTTAGGATCAAATTGTGATCTAAAATAATACGTCCTATCCTAGTTAATGGTTGTTGCATGATACTCAGCCCCTTTTGATCTGGCCCTGCCAAGAAGTTTGACTAGGTATGTTACACGCCAAGAAGTAACACTGAACCCATGTAAATTGTATGTGTGTGTGATAACTGTTGTGGCCTTCATTTAATCTTGCCTTTGTTTAGTGATTAATCTAGTTCAAACTCTCTGTACCACTTAAATTTCCTCCTCTTTCTATCTGACCAATCGGAGTCCTCTTTTCATAACTGGGTTATGATCTATATTTCCCCTTCTAAACTCTAAACTGAATGCACTTATTATATCAAGCACATCTTGATACTATCCAACCGCCAATGTTTACAAAATGGGTTTCCTGTTTTCCCAATTGGGGGGGTGAGAATAAAATAGAGCCCTATATGACATGGAATGTGTAAATTAAGATTTGTTCACTGTATAAGATGTAGGAAGATCATTAGAAACCAGGGCCGTAGCTAGCACAACATTTCTAGGTGGGCAAAATATGAGAAACATGGGTATGGTGGATCTGAGGGGGCAAAATGCCTTTTGTTCCCATGTTATGCATATTCCTTACATGTAGAAATTCATAATCTGGGAAAAATCCCCCTCACCCCCTACCCGCTAACTACGGCCCTGTTAGAAACATGTATTGAAGATTGATTGTTTGTTCCAAAAAATTCTCTGAATTTCTAAAAACATTTTTAATAGAAGATAAAGATATTCCTCTCTCATTTAATTGATTATTTAAACAATGTTTTTGTTAAGATAAATAATAGTAGTCAAGCAATATCATTTGAAATATAATTTTCTAGAAAGAGCTTAAGAATATTTCCAGAAAGTGTGAATGTTTTAATTTTTGGAGTTGAAATCTTAAGGCTCTGATTTTAAGTCTTTGTACCTTAAAGCATGCTCAATCCTAATGTCTTTCTCAATGATATGTGTTTTAAAGATTGTCACTCCATTAAACTTTATTTCAGTATGCCATATAAATAATATTCAGCTTTTTCAGTGCCTAAAACATGTACAAGATTGTTTATGTCTATTGGCCCCTCTCCATCCGTTTGATGTTAAAGTGTGTGTTTATAGCCTCTTTGGTCTTGACAGTGCTTGGATTATGCAGAAGATGCAATCATGGAATGCAATGCCTCTAGTAATGAAAACCCTTCATGAATCCCTGTACTTTCTTCTTCTTACATTGCATCCTATATTAATGCTCATGCTGAGCTGCATTGGCCTTAGCTTCTGCCCCTTCCCCAAATAAGTATTTCTTATTCTCCTATTTTGGTAATACTCATCTTGGTAATACTCATCGTGGTAATATACTATCATTTTGGTAATACACTATCATTTTGGTAATACACTATCATTTTGGTAATACACTATCATTTTGGTAATACACTATCATTTTGGTAATACACTATCGTGTTGGTAATACACTATCATTTTGGTAATACACTATCATTTTGGTAATACACTATCATTTTGGTAATACACTATCATTTTGGTAATACACTATCATTTTGGTAATACACTATCATTTTGGTAATACACTATCATTTTGGTAATACACTAAATCATTTTGGTAATACACTATCATTTTGGTAATACACTATCGTTTTGGTAATACACTATCATTTTGGTAATACACTATCATTTTGGTAATACACTATCATTTTGGTAATACACTATCATTTTGGTAATACAATATCATTTTGGTATCACATTATCAATTTTGTGAAATACCGTTCTCGACGTAATAAGCACCCAAGGCACTTATGAAAATAGAATTGCACCACTTTTTAGAACTGAAGTTCCTTTCTTCCTAATAAGCACCTATGTTGTGGGCCATGCACAGTGTGTTATTCAAACTGCATCGTGTGAACTGGTTCTATACTAGCCCCAGAATAACCACCACAAATATTGTGACTGCCAGACGCATGATAAGCACAGAATGTAACAAAACTTGGGTCTTCAATTTAATAAAATAGATTATATTATTAGTCAAGAAATGTTGGGTGGGCGCTTATTAAAGCAGAAGTGCCTTATATGTCAAATATGATACCATCAAGTTGATCAAATACCATTAGGGTTTGCTCAGAATCCCAGCATCTTTTGTGCAGCATAAGAGACTTAACCATATTTATGTGAATTTAATGAAAGCTGATCAATATAAGAGAAATATTCAAATTCTTTATTAGAAAATAAGGAATCTGAACTTTTTCCTTTCATTTTCTTATGATTGTAAAATCTTGCTGCTTGCTTGACATGTGTTGTTTCTTTGTATTGCAATTTATGGTGAACCTGGTCAATAATGAATTCTGTAGTGTTTCAATGGAAGCTGGCAGAGTATTTTTTCATATGCATGGGTGCACAGTGTCTTATCTTTCAAATTTGGTGCAGTTTGGATGTTAGTTGCATATTTCATGTGATCAACTGACTTAGTTTATTGTAAGTCAATATGGATTCGGTCATGCTTGCAATGCTCAGTTGTGGAATGGCTTTTGATGTATTTTGTCTGTATCAACAGTATTTAATTTTCAACATGCATTTTCATTGGATATATCTGTATCATGCAAAGAAATATGGATTCAAAACATAATTTTAGTTTGATGATAGTTTTCAAGAAAGAAATGTCCCATGATATGTATTATTCACATACTGTTTGGTTTAGATACACACAACAGTATTAATACATTTCAAGAACCTAGATTAATGGTATCCTGAATCTTATGTGATATGCAACATGTGATTCACAAAACAAAAAATGGACTTCCGATAAAGAGCAAAGAGGACAGTTGCAATTTTTTTTTTTGTAGCAGAGGCTGCTAGGTGCTTCTTCACTGCCACAACATGTGAGGTTAATTTGAATCAATTAATTCTTTCACCCATTGTTTGTATTGAATACTTCAATCTTCTATAAT
>JAIGNY010001761.1:1335000-1372500 GCA_020152595.1 Chiridota heheva
AAATTTATACAAAAGCTACACATTAAGACAAAAAATCAGTCAAATAGTCACTCCTTTAACAGGTTTGGGTGGGATCTTTTTCAATTTACAAGGTGTAAAGAGATTAAAAAATATTCAACCCCTTTTGCCTCAAGAATCTTATCAACCTTAGAATACCGTGCACTAACTTTTCAAGCTTTAAATGTTTATTTATTATTAATGTGCATGAAAACCTAGGATATTGCTTTTGTGAGATGGTTTTCAATAAAGCGCTATAAATCAAATTTAACCTGTCTGTAAATTTGTTTAAACTATTTCATCCAAAGGTTTGTGTCCTTTGAGATACTGACTTGAGGGAGGGTAGAGTATCCCCAGGGTTTAAAACATGGAACACCCACCTCCCTCCCTCACCTCATCAGACTTGTCTCATAGTTTTGGACGATGCATCTCAACAAGGGTATGGTGATTCACTCTTAAACAGCGGCTGACAACAGAGTTATTTGGGGTAACAAATCAAAGAGTTCAGTGGTTACAATCTCTCTAAAGTATTACAGAAAATTGTTTTGAAAAATAAAAACAGCAAATGTTTCCCTCTGTAAATTTATTGTCTATATAACAAAACATGCAAAGTGTAAGTTTACAATAAAGCAAGTTTCCACAGACAAGTAAAGCAATTTACAATATGGAAAATACAAATCTTGTCTATTTTGTTTCAAGTTTCAAGTTTGTTAAAAATCCAGTATAATTTTAAATAAAAATATATCTATAAATAGGACTATAGGTAAGAACATATGCATGATACATAAAAATGGGAAAACATAACAAATATATATTTAAAAATACATAAAAATTTATAACATACATATATGATAAAACGCTGAGAAAATGTGTCAATTTAGAGTAAGTTTTGTAAAGTCATTCCCTGGATTAAACGAGCCGCTCTATACACAAATGAATTCTTCTAACACACATTTCTAAACTTAAGTGTGATTGCCTTATTTCTTAGATTATAATTGGCCTTTTGAAGAAGTGACATCCGATCAGAGTATAGAGGGTGCTGTTCCCTTCTTTCAATAATATGGGCAAGTCTTTCAAATTCCTTTTTTGTTCAATTGTTTACCTAATTTATAAGAATATTACAATCAATCGAGTCTAAAAATATTGGCACAATGTTTTAAGAAAGCTCTTAAGTTGTTTCTCATCTTTGGCAAGTAGGAAGTGATACCAAACCGGTACAGCATAAAGTATGAGGTAAAATGTAAATATTAAAAACATTCATACGCACTTCAAGCTTAAAATATGGTACAATATAAGATAAAGTTGAAACAATAAAATAAATCTTTCTTAGAACTCTGGAAACATGGCAAGAAAAATTAGGTTTATTATCTATACAAATTCCCAAGTACATTGTCTGATCAGTGCGTTATACTTCTGAACCTTTTACTATCTATACAAACTCCCACGTACATTGTCTGATCAGTGGGCTCTACTTCTGAACCGTTTATTATCTATACAAACTCCCACGTACATTGTCTGATCAGTGCGTTCTACTTCTGAACCATTTATTATCTATACAAACTCCCACGTACATAGTCTGATCAGTGCGTTCTACTTTTGAACCGTTTATTATCTATACAAACTACCAAGTACATTGTCTGATCAGTGATTCTACTTCTGAACTGTTTATTTATACAAACTTCCAAGTACATTGTCTGATCAGTGCATTCTACTTCTGAACTGTTTATTATCTATACAAACTCCCAAGTACATTGTCTGATCAGTGCGTTCTACTTCTGAACAGTTTTTCAATTATACAAACTCCCACGTACATAGTCTGATCTTTGCGTTCTACTTCTGAATCGTTTATTATCTATACAAACTTTCAAGTACATTGTCTGATCAGTGCGTTCTACTTTTGAACCGTTTATTATCTATACAAACTCCCAAGTGAATTGTCTGATCAGTGCGTTCTACTTCTGAACAGTTTATCAACTATACAAACTTCCAAGTACATAGTCTGATCAGTGCGTTCTACTTTTGAACCGTTTATTATCTATACAAACTCCCAAGTGAATTGTCTGATCAGTGCGTTCTACTTCTGAACAGTTTATCAACTATACAAACTCCCACGTACATTGTCTGATCAGTGCGTTCTACTTTTGAACCGTTTATTATCTATACAAACTCCCAAGTGAATTGTCTGATCAGTGCGTTCTACTTCTGAACAGTTTATCAACTATACAAACTCCCACGTACATTGTCTGATCTGTGCGTTCTACTTCTAAACAGTTTATTACAGTTTTCTTTGACTTTGCTGGAATAAGACCTTTGTGTTTAATGTTAGTATTTTCAAAAACCATTTCCTTTGATTTTTTGGGGTTTAAGAGTACATTTTTTCTATCACAAATCATGGTAATGTTAGATATGAAGGACCCATAATTGGCAAGGCCTTCAGTACATGAATGTTTAGAAATTCTAACCAAAATAGCAGTATCATCGACATATTTGATAACTGAACAATTGGAATTTGATCTGATTTCATCAGTGTAGATTGTAAATAGTAAGGCAGACAGAGGGCCACCCTGTGGTACACCAACATCAATTTTTCAGATAACCCCTTTTAAGCTTTATTCTGCAGGACCAACCTTTCAAGAAATCAGCTAGCCAGTGTATGACCCATGGATCTTGGACAAAGTTTCATAGATCACTAAATTAGCTTGGTTAGAGAGCACAGTGTTAAATGCACTGGAAAATCCAGAAAAAGAAACTTTTAAGATGCTTGTTTCTTTCAAGTTTAAAGTAGATGCTATGCCATGGACCAGGGTTAGGATAGCATCTGTACATGAACACCCTCCTTGTATGCAAACTGTAACTGATCACCAAATGAAGCAATTGAGTTCATTAGGCAAGAAGTAAGATTTTCTGCATACAGTTGAAACTAAAACTGCTAAGATCTATCGGCCTAAAATCATTTACAGTTGATGGAGATGTTACTTATGGTATTGGTGACGTAATGGCAGTTCCACCGCTATGCTTTCATTATAAATATGGGTAAGATGCCCGTCAATTCCATGGGACAAAACCTATACACCCACCAGGGAATACAATCGCAACCAGATGAGACACCTGTTTTTACAATTTTCATGACGGTATAGAGAACTCAGTTGTTGTTGGCTTAATGTTATACAATGATTGTGTACTGTGCTGCAAACGATATGTGTCCATTGTGAGGATATGAAAGCCTAAGCTTGTCCACTACAAGAATTGGTGCAAGGTGGTGAAAACGTACACAAATAACGAAAATCACGAGGTAGAAATCACTTTTTGACAAAGAAGAGTTATCTCCGATGAAGTTCATCATTTTATTTATCTGCTATTAAGAGGAACCACCACCTTCAGTTAACTTGAGAAAAAACATACAAAACACAAGAAAAGTCCAGACAAGGAAAACATTTGTGTCAGCTCAGACGAGCAACAAACTAGATCCTTTCAAAGTATGAGTAAAATGCAGTTTTCAGCAATTTAACAAATACTGCATCAACGTAAACAAACAGACCTGAAAATACATTTTAAACAATGGATTTTATACAATAGATGTAGGTTGAAAACTATCCAAAACTGTTATTATACACATAGGCTACACAGAGTTTCTTCAGGGGTTTTCTTTAAGTTATGCAACTGTAGAAAAGCTACTGAACAAGAATGAACAAATGTAATATTTATTTAGATTATTTGTTGTTACCTTAAATGAGAAATTGAGGCCAAAATCAAACACAACATTGCTGATGGCCTTGTTGTTCCCCAGTTTCAAAACCTCAATCAGAATTTTTGTTCTATATTAAAAATATAGAAAATTATTCCAGAAAAATCAGAAAATGTAGATCATGATTCAAGAAAATAAGATAAGATCATTTTTTCCATCCACAACAAAATATGGAAATTTGTCACCCTGTAGCAAAAGATACAAGATATTTTAAAAGAAATATAAATGTTATAAATATAAAAGTTACATAAAAGTTATATATATAAAATAAAATTAAAAATTTAAAAACCCCAGTAAATTAGAAGAAGAAAAAAATTTCAGTAAATAATAGTAAATGGTAAAATACAATGGTAAAATAAATGACCATATTTGCTCCTGAAAAAGGGTCTAGCAAGACCACTTTTCAACAATTTGAATTCCTAAACTTGCCTATCCCACAGAAACACAGTTTGTCTGATGTTGTTAGATTGTGAAGCAGATTTTCCCACAAGGTCCATTAAAGCTTCAGTATTACAAGTACACCTTTGAAAAGTTTGAACTTAAAACATTTAGATAAAAGTAGTTATTCCTACATATTCAGTTCTTTTGTGTCAAAACTTAAGCAAATGAAGTTTTCATGATCTGAAAGTTCTTGAGACTATTGTGCATAGACTTAAATATTATAGAAAACATAGAAAAGCTTTCATTATTGAAGAAATCCCCCCATTAACAACTATGCCATATTTAAGAAATATAGGATTATAATACTTTTTAAAATTCAAATCTTGACTTTCATGCTTATAAAAAAAATAATGTATAAGCTGTTGCCTTAACCATTTTAAGCACTTACAGAAAGTATTTAAAGTACTTCAATATAAAATTCCAAATTCTCATGGTTCTTGAAGTTTCAAAAACAGAGGAAGCAAGGCTGGGATACACCTACACCAAAATATTAGGGAGTATCTAAGAAATGTAAAATGAGTACGCAAGGGGTAAATTAGAAATTGCGGAAGAACGGAATAGACAAAATTATGACCTGCGGACTAAGCCCAACACGTAACCAGAGAGAAGATCCAGTCCCTCTGTTCAACCCAACTTAAAAAAGAGACTTGAGTCCAAAGCTACAACAGAAATGGCAAGGCCCTACCTGATCGTGGATGCCTTGAGTGACGATAAGTACCAGATTAAGAGCTTTATTTGAGACAAGGCAAAACTGGTACATCATGATAGGGTAAACTCTACACTGGTATTGACCCACCAAGTGGATGGCAGACAAAAGCTGTCAGGTTGGCAGGACCAATGATGAAGGGGCAGCGTTCACTTCAAGGGCCACGGACAAATACACCAGCCTCAGAGCCTGAAAATGGTGGGTGAAAGTCCATCTGGGAGAACCAAAGGGATGCATATCTAAGGGGCAGAGGAAGCGATATCTGCCATGCTGGCTATTATCCTACCATACATCACTGTAATTGCCTGGAGATTATTCAAAGTAAAACAGAACAAACCAACAAAATGATATTTTAATGTCCGTTTTTAACTTTCTTTCTTTCCTTCCTTCTTTAGTTTGTCATGAGCAATCCAGGATAACCCCATCCAACTTCTTTGGCGGAGGTACAGTAACTATGTGTGACAAACTTTATGAATAATTGATGAGATTACCTGAATCTTGAATTCGTGACTTGATCTGTTTCCCAATGGTCCGTGTTTTATCTTGAATTCGTGACTTGATCTGTTTCCCAATGGTCCGTGTTTTATCTTGAATTCGTGACTTGATCTGTTTCCCAATGGTCCGTGTTTTATATTGAATTCGTGACTTGATCTGTTTCCCAATGGTCCGTGTTTTGGTTTCATTTATTTGGCTTTTGCAAAATGTTTACATTTGCTTCGCTTCGATTCAACGCAAATTAACTTATGGAATTTTCATTCATAGTTTCTGAGCATGAGCGAGACAGCTCCAGTTCCAAATTTGTCAGTTGTAGCAGACAAGCAGACAAGCAGACAAGCAGACAAGCATTACATATTTTGTGTAAGATGTCAGTCTGAGGATATGCTATTTTGTGAAAGCTAGGAAATTAGAATTGCTGTTTTTGGCATGTATAATTGTGCGTGCTTGTGTTGTTAATTCTTTAAACTGGGAACTGTTTCCTGGTCATGGTAGGAGCCGAGAATTTCAAGTTGCTAAAAACTTTATGTAGCCCGGATAAACCAAACACAACAATTTATGAAGAACTAAAAACATTGTTTAATGAACCAACCACTTTTTTTTCGTATTTAATGTATTTTCTATTGTGTTTATATGTCATTTGCATCTCTCATTCTATTATTTATTGTTTTCTAGGTCTTAATTTACATCTTTTGCTTTGTACTTTTTTGTATTGCTCAAGGCCCTGTGTAAGACCAGTCCTCAGACTGACAGGTTACCCTGATTAAAGAACAGTGAAATGAATAAATAAATAAAACAATCAATGCATTGTCAAAGAATGCAATAAATTATTTTTGCGAGTTGACATGCCTGAAGAATTCTTTCAGATTTAGGTACTGAAGTGATAAAACATATTGCTGAGAAAGCTGGAGAAAGAAAAGCAGGAGCGGTTGGCAAAGGAAATGCCTCACCAAAGGAAAAGGGATAAACAAACTAATGACAACTTCACAAGAACCAAAAATACAGACAAAGTAATGGACGAGACATAGGCAGAGAGTGAAAATTCGGAGTATGATCCACAAAATTGTATTGTTGTAATGGTTACTATGGTAATGACAGTGGTGATGAGGATTGGTGACAATGTAGAGGTCCATGATTTTTGTAATGGTTACTATGGTAATGACAGTGGTGATGAGGATTGGTGACAATGTAGAGGTCCATGATTTTTGTAATGGTTACTATGGTAATGACAGTGGTGATGAGGATTGGTGGCAATGTAGAGGTCATAGATACTATGGTAATGACAGTGGTGATGAGAATTGGTGGCAATGTAGAGGTCATAGATACTATGGTAATGACAGTGGTGATGAGAATTGGTGGCAATGTAGAGGTCATGGATACTATGGTAATGACAGTGGTGTTTAGAATTGGTGGCAATGTAGAGGTCATAGATACTATGGTAATGACAGTGGTGATGAGAATTGGTGGCAATGTAGAGGTCATAGATACTATGGTAATGACAGTGGTGATGAGAATTGGTGGCAATGTAGAGGTCATAGATACTATGGTAATGACAGTGGTGATGAGAATTGGTGGCAATGTAGAGGTCATGGATACTATGGTAATGACAGTGGTGATGAGGATTGGTGACAATGTAGAGGTCCATGATTGTTGTAAAGGTTACTATGGTAATGACAGTGGTGATGAGGATTAGTGGCAATGTAGAGGTCCATGTAGATGAACTTTTATGAGTTATGCACTAGACTGTCTCAGCTCAAAATGTTTAATTGTAGCGACTGTAAATTTTGAGCTTATTTTACTATCACAGCTTCCTCCCCTTCAAAAAATTTGTAGCCAGGAAAATAAAATTCCTGTTTGACTTCTGATTTTTAACTCATTAAGCTTTAAATGGAAACAGTGCCCGTAAATATATCCAGTGAGTTGCTTATAAGTAAATAAATAAAAGCTTTCAACTTTCGAGAGAAAAGAGTGCTGATGCTAATGATTTCTTTTCACTCAGAACAAAATTCAGTTAAGACCAAAAGTAAGGAGTTCTACACAGTGAAACATGCCAGCTCTGCAGGCAGTAAAAAGAATAACATCCAAGGTATGTAAGATGAATATTAGGTTTATCAAAAAAAGACTTACAAAGGCTAGACAAATGTCATTAAAAGGAAAGAGGCTATATCACACATTCAATGCATTACTCAAAAAAATGGAACTTATATATTGAAGGTTGGCTAGAACCATAAGTTAGGGCATCCTTTTGGTGAATTCATCTGTTTTGCCTCCCAAAGCGATAAAATGTTTTTGTTTATAAATCTGCAATAATGTCTTGGTATAAGTTTTGGAGTCTTTTAAGCACTCCATAAGGGTCAAAAAGCTTTGCTCAATATTTGTTAATCTCTGGAAAATGTGCTCTTACTTGTTGGTCTATTTCTTCTTTAAAGCTTTGTATGACAACATTGATCAGTTTATGTGCTACATACTTTTAAACAGAGCTGGTCGTGGCTGTAGACTTTAGAATAAAGACGCCCTATTATCAAGCCTAAATAAAGGCTCTTGCAATTCCATTGCCATTTTGCAATGATATGATTTTAGTATTATAGCCAAATAAATGCAGTGTTTTGGCACTAAAAAGAATACAAATTTACTCCAGATAGTATCCCCATTACTTCAGATTTAATCCACTTTCTGTCCCGTCATTCAGTTCTATAAAATCTTATGCAGTCACAAAGAAAATAATGAATATAATGTTTTGATGCATTAAAGTATACGTCAATCTAGGAGTTTGATATTTGCAGTTCGTCGTACAGTCGTATTAAATTACAATGCATACAGAACCTGAGAACACACATTTTGTTCACCTTTTCCTATAATGGTAGTGCCCAAAACATTTTGTAAATTGGACTTTAAATAGAATTCCATTATAATTTTTAAGGTTTTTACTTCTTTGTTAAAATAATCATGGCAGTATTTAATTTCACATTTTTTAAAATATATCAAAATCATTAGTTTGATTTACAAATCTTTGTAATTATTCAAAATTTGCAAGTTAGTGTATCAAAAATGGTGCATTTTAAGCATGTCCTCAGCAATACTATACTGGTTGTGGCTTGAGAGCCACCTTGAAAAGAAACACAAAGCAAATGACAACATTAGCGAGGTTGCTTTAACCTTTATTGAAAGATCGTTAATATAGTAAAACAAACCCATTAATACTGGTAAGTTGGTTATTTTAAAGCTTCAGTATTTTCAGGCCTAATCAGACAAGAACTAGCTATGAAACTTTGTGAGATCAATAGATGAACAGCTGTCCCGTTGTTTGATGTACAGATTCTTTCTATGCGTCCAACTAGTATCCTATGTATTGAACAAAGTCAAATAAATGCTAGGCACTAAATTGATTGACACGATTGACTAATCTATTATTATATATAATGAATGAAATTGGTATAAACACATAGAGTTCTTCCTCCGTTCCATTCTTAAAATTGTTATACAAAGAGTTGTAAACCAAGAACAAAGTGTTTACTGGGATCAAATAGCCATGAGATGCTTGAACTGCACAGAAATGAATACTTATCAACAAGTCTGTACTGTAGTCTAATATTGACAACCACTTAAGGTTAAATGTACAAGCACTTTATGTTACACATTCTGTACATTATATGAACTTAACTTTATTGCACTTTATGTTACATGCACTTCCCCGAAATGCCCTCCTTATCATCAGCCTCCTTCTCCGATTTTCCGTTTTTCGGTAAGCGTCCCAAGGACAATACCGGCAAAAATGATGGCGCCGATTCTCTGATTTGATCGGAATTTGTTCCAGCAATCCTGTGGATCATTAACATTCAGAGTTCCAATCTGTTATGATGAATTGAATGAGAAAGTGACAATTAGGGGTTTTTAAATGATGCTTGAATCATTACATTATTAAAGGCCTATGATTATGTAGTAATTTCTTTCTTGGTTAAAAAGGAATTAAAAGCTAAGCAGATCAGCTTTTGAATTCTGAAAATAGCCCTATTAATTTCTGACTTATGGCTGATCAAGTCTGATCAGATTCTAACTTATGCAAAACTTGTTATCTATGACTGGACAGACAGCTCAAAATCTTAAGTAATTTTTAAATTCTTCTTACAGTAAATCTCAGCCACTGAAAGTAATGGAAAGGCAATTCCTGATAGAATTTTATCAAGGAGGGGTGGGGGGGGGGGGTGGAGGAGAGAGTGTGGTAAATACCCAGGCACTTTTGGTCAGTATTTCCTTCACCACTTTAAAGAATTATGATTGTCATTTAAAAAAAACAAAAGATTTACATTAATTACATCAAAAAATACCAAGGTCACCCTGTAATACATCACAATATTTTTTTCCATCAATATTTGCATATCAACGCCTCAGATATTAATGGTCAATTTTAAATTAAATTTGATGAAGTCTTTTGCTACTTTCGTGGATATTAATAGATTTTGAAGCTAAGATAAATCTAAAGTAAAGCTTAAAAAACTCTTGGGGCAGCTTTAGAGCTTGAAATATCCTGACTTAATTTTGAAGTTCATACAGTAGCCTACCTGTGTAGCAAGACGACCTCCTACTTGCACCACAGCAAGATAGTATCTACCTGTGTAGCAAGACGACTTTCTACTAGCACCACAGCAAGACAGTACCTACCTGTGTAGCAAGACGACCTCCTACTAGCACCACAGGAAGATAGTACCTACCTGTGTAGCAAGACGACTTTCTACTAGCACCACAGCAAGACAGTACCTACCTGTGTAGCAAGACGACTTTCTACTAGCACCACAGCAAGACAGTACCTACCTGTGTAGCAAGACGACCTCCTACTAGCACCACAGCAAGATAGTACCTACCTGTGTAGCAAGACTACCTCCTACTAGCACCACAGGAAGATAGTACCTACCTGTATAGCAAGACTACCTCCTACTAGCACCACAGGAAGATAGTACCTACCTGTGTAGCAAGACGACCTCCTACTAGAGCCACAGCAAGATAGTGCCTACCTGTGTAGCAAGACGACCTCCTACTAGAGCCACAGCAAGATAGTACGGCAGTGTTTGTCCCGTCATCAAGCCAGTCTGAACCAGGCCTCCCAGCATAGTACCAGTAAAGATGGACAACCACATCTTTGTCTTATCACCCATCCAGATCGAGGTGGACTTCAAGCCGAGCACCAAATCATCCTTCTTGTCCTTAGGAAGTAAGAAACATCAATCATGTTGAAGCTCAACTTCATCATAACATTTTGCAAGATATTAGTAAAGATGGAGAGAAAGTTTAATATATTTTCTAATGAACTATTAATCATACTTGAAAATGCAAGCATATGATTCTGATATATTTTAAACCACCAATTATGATCTCTAATTTGTTATGGAAATTCCATGGGAATGCACCTCAAGTCACCATGAAAACATTTTGAAATGTCAGTGGATCTATTACTATTGGCTGTCATCTAATATCAGCTAACTATTCAACTTGGTCTGCCAAAGAACATAGCAAAAAGAGAGGCATTTTCCCAAAATTCGATCCTACTTTTTAAATTTGATTTTACAATAACAAAAACAGTGCATATCATCACTTCTGCTGGTGTATGTGTAAGAGGTTGGAAAATGTTGTTTTTCTTGTTTTGATCATATCATACCAAAATGTGTGATTTGAGCATATTTAGCTTTTTTTACTTGCATGTTGCTTCTTCATGTGGGCTTTGAAATAAGTATTTCTTTTTGCCTATGGTTTGCCATTTGTGTTTTCTCAAGTTTGCAAACAATGTGCTGCAAGTGTATTTTATAAGCTCTATGCCATTTCTAAACTGAATTAATATTATTTTCCATCCTCTTATGTTGATTGCTAATTTGTATTTGTTAAGACTTTAAGATTCTGACTCAAATAATATTACCAGGTCCCTTTGACTTACTCACTATTACTTGAATGAAACCATTTATTTTGATACTTTTCTCAGTTTAGACTTCCCTTTGTGTATTTAGCTACATCTAAGATGGTCATTTTCTTTGTGTATTCAGCTACATCTTAGGTGGTCATTTTCTTTATCTTGTCTTTAATTAGTGGTTTTGGTTAGTTTTCCTTCCTGTTTTCATCAGTCCATCAAAGTCTGGACAGAAGAAGGGTTTTCTTTGTTTAGAGTATTATGGGATAGCCAAATGTAATATTATGGGATAGGCCACATGTTCTGGTGAGAAATAATTTTAGATTTTCAGCAGAGACTTTCAGGAGGTCATAGAGTAAAGTTGGACTATCACCATGTAGCTTATCAAATACCAAATAATATCTTTTCACTCTTGTAAATATTGTACAGTATGGTATGTGGAGTAAAAAATAGACTTTGCACTGTAGTTGGACTTGTAATATTCATGTGATATTCTTTCATCTTCGTTTTTAATATTTCACGAACTGCGTAAGAATCCACCAGCATTTGCAGTCCTCATACTGTAGATGCTGGCACATCCCAAAGAAGGAGATCACGTCTCGCTCGTGCCCCTTACATATGGGGACCTTAATGTTAAGATGGGTGACCGAACCCCTAGCTGGATCCAGAAAGGGGGAGGGTGTCACTGACCAAAAGGGGGAGGGTGTCACTGACCAAAAGGGGCAGGGTGTCACTGACCAAAAGGGGGAGGGTGTCACTGACCAAAAGGGGCAGTGTGTCACTGACCAAAAGGGGCAGGGTGTCACTGACCATTAGAGGCAGGGTGTCACTGACCAAAAGGGGCAGGGTGTCACTGACCAAAAGGGGCAGTGTGTCACTGACCAAAAGGGGCAGGGTGTCACTGACCATTAGAGGCAGGGTGTCACTGACCAAAAGGGGCAGGGTGTCACTGACCAAAAGGGGCAGGGTGTCACTGACCAAAAGGGGCAGTGTGTCACTGACCAAAAGGGGCAGGGCGTCACTGACCGATAGGGGCAGGGCGTCACTGACCAAAAGAGGCAGGGTGTCATCGGCCAAAAGGGCAGGGTGTCACTGACCATTAGAGGCAGGGTGTCACTGACCAAAAGGGGCAAGGTGTCACTGACCAAAATGGGCGAGGTGTCACTGACCAAGAGAGGCAGGGTGTCACTGACCAAAAGGGGCAAGGTGTCACTGACAAAAAGGGGCAGGGCGTCACTGACCAAAAGAGGCAGGGTGTCATCGGCCAAAAGGGCAGGGTGTCACTGACCATTAGAGGCAGGGTGTCACTGACCAAAAGGGGCAGTGTGTCACTGACCAAAAGGGGCAGGGTGTCACTGACCAAAAGAGGCAGGGTGTCACTGACCAAAAGGGGCAGGGTGTCACTGACCAAAAGGGGCAGGGCGTCACTGACTGAAAGAGGCAGGGTGTCACTGACCAAAAGAAACAGGGTGTCACTGACAAAAAGGGCAGGGTGTCACTGACCAAAAGAGGCAGGGTGTCACTGACCAAAAGGGGCAGGGTGTCACTGACCAAAAGGGGCAAGGTGTCACTGACCAAAAGGGACAGGGTGTCACTAACCAAAAGAGGCAGGGTGTCACTGACCAAAAGGGGCAAGGTGTCACTGACCAAAAGGGGCAGGGTGTCACTGACCGAAAGGGGCAGGGCATCACTGACTGAAAGAGGCAGGGTGTCACTGACCAAAAGAGGCAGGGTGTCACTGACCAAAAGGGGCAGGGTGTCACTGACCAAAAGGGGCAGGGCGTCACTGACTGAAAGAGGCAGGGTGTCACTGACCAAAAGAAGCAGGGTGTCACTGACCAAAAGGGGCAGGGTGTCACTGACCAAAAAGGGCAGGGTGTCACTGACCAAAAGAGGCAGGGTGTCACTGACCAAAAGGGGCAAGGTGTCGCTGACCAAAATGGGTGAGGTGTCACTGACCAAAAGAGGCAGGGTGTCACTGACCAAAAGGGGCAAGGTGTCACTGACCAAAATGGGTGAGGTGTCACTGACCAAAAGAGGCAGGGTGTCACTGACCAAAAGGGGCAAGGTGTCACTGACCAAAATGGGTGAGGTGTCACTAACCAAAAGAGGCAGGGTGTCACTGACCAAAGGGGGCAGGGTGTCACTGACCAAAAGAGGCAGGGTGTCACTGACCAAAGGGGGCAGGGTGTCACTGACCAAAAGAGGCAGGGTGTCACTGACCAAAGGGGGCAGGGTGTCACTGACCAAAAGGGGCAGGGTGTCACTGACCAAAAGGGGCAGGGTGTCACTGACCAAAAGGGGCAGGGTGTCACTGACCAAAAAGGGCAGGGTGTCACTGACCAAAAGAGGCAGGGTGTCACTGACCAAAAGGGGCAAGCTGTCACTGACCAAAAGAGGCAGGGTGTCACTGACCAAAAGGGGCAGGGTGTCACTGACCGAAAGGGGCAGGGTGTCACTGACTAAAAGAGGCAGGGTGTCACTGACCAAAAGAGGCAGGGTGTCACTGACCAAAAGGGGCAGGGTGTCACTGACCGAAAGGGGCAGGGTGTCACTGACTGAAAGAGGCAGGGTGTCACTGACCAAAAGAGGCAGGGTGTCACTGACCAAAAGGGGCAGGGTGTCACTGACCAAAGGGGCAGGGTGTCACTGACCAGACAAGGGAGGGTGTCACTGACCAAAAGGGGCATTTATAAGGCATCAAGGGCACTTTGAGGGCACTTGAAATGTAATTAAGGGAGTAAACAATACAACAAGTATATTACAGTGTTCCTGCATCTTTTAATATTGGAGAACTATTATTAGCATGAAAAGAAGGCACAGTACTTCTCAAAAGTACATTTTTGTGAACAAAATGTAGAGTGCTTAGTGAAAAGGGGCAGGGTGGAGGCAATAGGGGCAGGGTGGAGCACACTATAAAAAGTCAAAGCTATGGGTCTAGGTGAGAAAAACAAAAAGTATCAAGGGAAAATATGTAAATGTGAGAAACACAAATAGTGAAGGGCTTGTTGGTTTCTGTGGTCCCAACAACCAAGCTTACTGGTACCAATTTCCCACATAGAGCAAACCTGGGTTTCTCCAGGATGGACAATGAACCAAATTGATCATATAAACAGCATGTTAAGAGGGAAGCAGACATAGTGAGTGATCCCCAACTGGAACAGACTTGTATCAGAGAAACCATTAAGACATGACATGAATGGTCCTTTTAAATCAGAGCCATTAATATTGACCACAATTCTAAAGTGGAATTAAGAAAAACAATTAAAATGATGAGTAATGGGTTAAGGGATGAAATCACAGTAGAATTGCTACAAGCTAATATGGAGACATGTGTGGAATGGTTAAAAAACTTAAAACAATATGAGATAGTACCACAAACTTGGAATCAGAGGCTTGTTGTAAAAGTACCACAGAAAGGCTACTTAACTGATTGTAGTAATTGGAGGGGAATAATTTAAGGTCTCTTCCAAGAAAAGTATTTGGCAATGTGTTAATTGACAGAATTAGAGATTTTGTCGGCACCAAGATGAGAGATCAAGAAGCCAGATTTAGAAGAGGCAGAAATACTGTGAAGTAGATACTTGTGTTGCATAAAATCATAGAGCAAACTGTAAAAGTACAAATGACCCTCTACATTATTTTTGTGGACTTTAAGAAGAAATCCTTTGGCACAGGTAAAGCACTAAGTCAATTATGGCCAGTTATGGTACCCCATCTAAACAATTAAAAATGGTTCAAAGCTTGTATTATGGTACTGAATACACAGTATTGGTAGATGGAGGGGAATCAGATTGGTTTATTGTTAAGACAGGAGTACTCCCATGGTGTCATGTCTTGTTTTATATTCTTATTAGTGGTTGATTTGATTATGAAATATAGAAGGAAACAGCTCAGGGATCAGGTGGTAGTTCATAAATACATCAGAAGACAAACTTTGTGAAAGATATCATTCTCTGGTTATCAAATTGTCAGTACATACATGGAGCAGTGTGAGCATGAAATAAGCAAGCAGACTGGCGAGACAAAAATAAGTTAACCTGTAGTGATTACAAAACTAAAAAATCAGGTGAAAATGATTATTTGAATATTGTATCCTTAATATTATCACATTTCCGGCAAACAACTTTTTAATCAGTATTTTCAGGCAAATTTTTCAAAACAATTTTTCATCCTCAAAGCAACTTGGTAAAGTTTCAAGTTTTTTAGGTATATGCAGATTACATTTTTCCAGAGCCAGAGAAGTTAAAACCATATTAAACAAATTTGACAAAATATGCTATTTGAAGAACTTATATATGCTGTGAGGTAGGGTATGGTCTCAGCTATCTCCATATCATGATCACCTGACAATAACCCTGCAATGCGTTCTCACATGAGTTCTAGCTCGCAATGAGACCCACTGCAGGTGATCTGATCACAGGACATGAGTGAAATGGAAGGTGAAAGGTGGGACATTGAAAAATCTGTGAAATGTACGTCTTGTGTTGCGGGAGCAGGCTAAGTGTTTGTGTGAAATAAACAACATTATAACAGGATATTATTAACTAAGATGATCGTTGCACGCTTATCTGCATTCACACACATTTTTGAGAACCTCATCAGTGGATCTGATCATCTGCTTCTGATCTTGATCCTACCCTCTCCTGGAATCAGGATCAAGTGACTGTGATCAGATCCGCAGAGCGTTCATGCAGTAAAAATGTGCCTGCAGTGGATCTGATTGTGAGCTTTATATTCAGTGAGAACACGACCGTACTGTTTATGAGAGGAAGAAGCAGGGTTGAGATGAAGAACATTCCTATTAAAATATTGCATATGTCATGTATACAATATTTTAAGTGGATTTATGGTGCAATGTATTGAAAATCATCGACATAAAAGAAAGAATGCAACTGGCTTGGTTTATATAGCGAGCAGTCTATTCCTGCTAAAAGTAGATTGGGAGTGTGGTAAAGAGCCCAAAACATTTGGTCAGAATTTGCTGCACCCCATTAAAGAATTATGACACACAATTAAAAACATTTTTGATGAGAGAAATTTAATACTGTTTTCTTTATAATCAAATTATTTTGAAGCAATTTAGCAAATGTTGCATACAAACCTGATGTCCATAGATAGTGTCATAAATCAGGGTCCATGAAATGCATGCTGCATATAGAGGAAGTACAACTGCCCAATTGCATGACCCCTGGATAGCTGAATAGCCCAACAGCGCACCCCAATTGAAAGTGAGGCCTGAAATTAAATCAGTACAATAAGTTTATCCATACATATTTCTGACAACCAACATGTGTATCAAAAACATATCTCTACATGTTCATCTTGCCAGCGGGATATGATAAAATCTCTATTTGGGTACGCATTAAACAATTTATAATTTGACATAGTTGTGCGTTAATGTATGTGAGCATTATGATGTTGATTCATGAACTGTTTCAAGCAGGCCCTTTTTCAAAGCAAAATTATCAAATGTCAATGTCAGAAAAAACCTTGCATCTAATCTAAGCACCATGCAGTAAACATTAATTTTATCATTTCGATTTGAATGATAAATCCAACATTTTTGATTGGTCAAAATGTTTACATAATCACCGACCATGTACAGACAAGCCAATTACTTACTGTCATTGAAGTGATGTTACTAGTGTGATTGAGTTTATTGGTGAAGGTCGAGCAAGTTACTTAGGAACCTTTTTTTCGTTCAAGGTGTTTTTGTATGTGACGTCAACAACATTATCATATATTTAAGAGCTGGTAACCATGACATTGATTACAATATTCTACACTTGTCAACAGCATATTTTACATAATTTTTGTAGTCCTCAACTTTCACATCTTACGTTCTCTAGTGGTATAGACCTTTTCAAACCAATTCTAGCCCAACATGATTACTTCTTTATTTCAACCAATCAACTGCTGGGGAAATTTTCTCTTTGTTACCCAACCAATCAGCTGCAGCTTTTGGAGGAAAGGTTGTAAGCAATAATGCACGCCCATATTACAATCAAGTATAATGCACATATGACAATATGTGCATTTCATAGCATTTTTTTCATATGCTTAGTCCCATACTGTGTGTGAAATGTGCAGACGTCCAGCCAAGTTTCCCGATATTTGATTTGTCAATAAAGGTAATCCCCTTGTATACGATTGGTCCATTATGGACATGTGAATTTTGGCCATGTGACATTATTTAAATTAGTTTTCCGGAAATTGCTGCATCAGATTTTGAAAATGCCAGGAGTGGTGGTAAAAGTTGTTTCTCAAATTAATGAGTTCCTGAATAAGTTTTCAATCCTCGATGAATTCCAATTTGGTTTTATAAACTATTATTCAAATGTTCTCACTTTAATTGGCCCACAACATAGACAAGCTAACTAATTCTCTGGACACTGGTATGATTACTAAATACCTTACCGCAGCCGAAATGCCTTCGAAGCATATTTTTGGAAAGCTTTTAATACTGTTGATCATTCAATTCTATTTTCCAAATGACATCACTATGGTATTCAAAAACTACTTGAATGGTCATTTCCAGTTGGTAATTTTAATGATGTCAATACTACTGTTAAAGGTATATGGATAGGTAGTACCAACATGACTTTAAATGGTCGCAAATATTCTAAATACCATGCAAACAACAAAAGGTCCCATCAAAATCGGTTACAAATCGTTCATTTGCAGCATTTTAGAATTCAAATACATAATTAGCATAAATTATGCAATATTTTGTGACCTCCGAATGAGAGAACTAGAAAATTGCTCACGTTAACTTATTGTTTGTTGGTCTATCCCTCAAATACTGTAGTATGAATGGGAGAAGTATGCTTTAGTGAACAAAAAATTGGATATTACTATATCCTTGACACAGATTTAGCAGTAGAACACAATTTCAGAACCATTAATATTTGAAGTTTGAGAAAGAAATATACAGAATTATAGCATTATAGCTGTATTCCTTTTCATCCATCACCATTTTTGTGCATACTAATCATTTGTGCAAACTTTGATTTGTCATAACTTAAAAAGTATTAGTGCTATAGAGAGATTTTATCACGTGACTGTAACTCATCTGAAAGCCATTTTGCAGGGCAAGCGTCGTTGTGTTTCATGCATCTTCACACAACTCAGTCACATCACATGTACAACAAACATACTGCTTCGCTGTTTGCTTCTGTTTTTACTTCATATTTTCTTTACGTTTTATATATTTACCAGGTATACAAAGAGTAAATCGTACGTGAACGCCATTTGATTGTTCGCTATATGCAGACAAAGCCTACATACCTGATATAAAGTGCTTACTGCAAATCCTAGTGTGAACCATAGCCTAAAAGTCGCTGCGTCGTACAGCAGAAACCCACTTCGAACATGATCAGATGGAAATCGAGAAAACGTCTTTTATTCCATGGCACACATCTATTAGTGCAACCAACAGCACAGCAAGATTCCGGCATATATTATTTCACAAAAAGTATCTTATATAACAACATGCAAACCTTTTTAAGTCTAATTAAGTGTACAGCAGATAACAGTATTCTTTCCCAACAAGATGGCGATGTAAACAAAGTCACATGACCTCATGACATCAGCTGAAACACCCTTATTGTGACCACTTAAAGACTTCTGTTCAGAATGTATTGCTCTTTCATCAGGGTCAAACATCTCTACCGACATGTCCATAAACTGCACTTGTGGTGTTCCTGGTTCTGTTCTAGTATTTCTTTTCTTGATTTATATTATCATGTTGGATTTGCTTTCAAATAAAAACGTTTCTTTATTACACGTTAACAATGAGCTTCATTTCAGCTTCTTGGAAATATTACATTATTCATGTTTACACTTGTTAAAAACATTTGGATTATTGGCAGGGTTAGGTATAAATTAGATGCTCATGTCTTAAGAAGTCTTTTTTTTTTTTCTTTTCTGTTTCTTATCCCTATTTTTTAGGGCAACAATGTCTGGACTACTTATTAAGCACACAAATGACATAAGCATTTTCAGCCTCCAGACTACAAATAGTCTGTTCTACTGTCGACCTGATAAAGACCCCACAAAAGACTATTGACAGGTGTTACAAATGTTCAACTTCTCAAGACTTACAAGGGACGTCACCTATCCACTGGTATTGACAACCATTCTTACCAACTCACTCAAAGGTTTATGGACAGGTGCAAGATTTTTCTGTTCGTGCATGTATCAAAAAGAACATTAAATTATGAGTTTAATAGTCTTTGAATTTTGAAAATAGCATGTGTAGTTTTTAAGTTATGAGTAATCAAAGTTTGAATTTGTTTGTAATATATTAAAAAAGCGTGTAATGTATCAATATAAAAACATCTCAAAATGCTGCTGTTTTTCTTTTTATTTCTTCCCTTAATTTCAGACCTTGAAAATGTTCAACATGCCTTCTCCAGCTAGTTGGGGGATATGGTAAAGATCAAATCATTTTTATTAGAATTATCTTCCCTTTTTCACAGAGAAATATCAGAGAATTAAAAAACAATGGGATTTACATAAGAAATAGAGACTGAATACTCTTGTGTTGTTCATACTGTACATCACAAGAGTAACACAAAAGTTGGCATATTTGTCCACATTTGCAGAAAAATCTTCAAAAGCTGTAAGATGACCAAATTTTGATGAAATATTTAGCTTTCTTCATGTTTTTTAGTGGATATCAAATCAATTTAGCTAATGTTGCCTCTACCTGTCCATATACTACCTGTCCATTAACTGAGCAGTTGAACTATTTTTTTCATACATGCTTAATACAATTAAGAAAAGATTCCCCAAAAGCAGCACATGCCTATACAGGGACGACAGACTAACTACCCTCAAAGCAGTTTCCTGCACACAGGTGGGCAAGATCAGGAAAGACTTCAACAGAATTTTCACCAGTTTTTGAAAATAACCATCCAGAAATACTTGAAAGTTGTCGACCATCACCCTTTACCTCACAACCGGAAGCCAAATGCCCAATCAATCTTCATTTATACCCAGTCAGACCCCCATTACTTGGCATGTTTTGCTACTATGATGGTTTTTAAATTTAAAAACAATTTAGCTATATGATGCCACTACAAGTCCATCAGACCTTTTAATGTAGGTTATATTTCACTTATAAATAACAATTTCTTACCTAGTACTGCTTGTGGCCAATTTGTAAATCGCTTCATCAGAGGATAGGAGACAACAAGTACCATTGAGGAAGCCCCTAAAAACACACTGTGAAATAAACAAGTGGGTTACTTAACATTTATAGATGCTGATTAACAACAAAATGGGTGTAAATGCTGAAGCAAGATGAACTCAGGGTACACCCTCATGAATCGCTTGCAATTACCCCTTTCTAAGTGGGGGTGTAAGAGAGACATTGATCTACCATAGAGTTAAATAGTGATTTTCATACACATTTTTCACAATTTTAAAATTCTGAAGAACGAGATATATTGAAATGATTTTTTTTCTGTTTGCATTTTAGCCCTCTGACCAATGAACTTACAAACCCGTCGATCATTTGAAGAAAATGATTAGAACCAGACATCGCAAATGATACAAATCCCCTCGCAGCTAATAGCACACCTTCCACCTTTTGTCCCACATGCCATCCCACTCTGTTCCTATGTCGACCTATCCTATAGGAAATCATACATGAAATACAGAATTCTTTCCACCAGACATTGACAAGATGACATTGCACTACATACCACTATTCCCTGTACCACATGCCACCTTACCCTGTCCCACAGTTAGCCATTCCATCTTATCCCACATGCCATTCAATCCTATCCCACATGCCATCACACCTGAAGTCTGGATAACATCCTAAATACCAAGTCACAATGTCCCACACACCATCCCTTTCTGTTCCAATGCCAACCCCACCATGTCTCCCATGCCATCCTGTCCTGCCCCCATGCCATCCTGTCCTGTCCCCCATGCCATCCCATCCTGTTCCACATGCCGCTTTCTAAAAATTGAACTGGAATGGTAAATACCATCATGGTTCACATGCCCATGCAAATTGTCACCCATATCCTATGACCCGCCCAATTATAAAAATGGCATCATACACTAAGTCTCACATGGCATCCCATGTCCCATATGGCATCCCATGTCCCAAATGGCATCGCATCCCATGTCCCATATGGCATTGCATCCCATGTCCCATATGGCATCCCACCCCATGTCCCACATGACATCCCATTCCATCCCTTGTCCCACATATCATCCCATTCCATCCCTTGTCCCACATGGCATTCCACAATATCTCCCCATATGGCATTCCACTATATGTCCCACATGGCATTCCACCATATGTCCCACAGGCATCCCACCCTATGACCCATAGGGCATACCACCCTATGTCCCACATTGCATCCAACCCTATGTTCCACATTATATCCAACCATGTATCCCACATGGCATTCCTCCCTATGTCCCACATGGCATCCCTCCCTATGTCCCCCATGGCATCCACCTCATGTCTGGCATCAGTGGCTTCCCACCTGGTGTCCCATATGGCATCCCACCTTATGTCCCACCACATGTTCCACATGGTATCGCTCCTGATGTCCCAATGAGAGAAATACAAGAACTAAAAGTCAGAAAGCTGGGATCGAGAGAGGAGGTACATGGGTGAAGAAAACAAAGTAGAGAGAGGGGGTGGGAGAGGAGGACTAAATATGGCGGTAGAGGGAAGCATGATGAAGGAAGGAGAGAATTTTATCTGAAGGGTTTTTCTGGAAGAACTCGACAATTGTATTGGTCATGAATTGGAATATATTTCAATTTGAATTAGACCAGATGGCCCAAATTCACACCCAGTCTTCAGCAAGAAAGTGGCAGAACCCCAATTTAAGGCGCTCAATGAGTGAAATTCGGTACTTTGCATGTTTGCTTGATGTTTGTGTTACTTTCTTCAATCTGTCAAAAAATGGGAACTTAAATATATTTTGATATAGCACTTTTTTATCTCTGTAAAGGGGCAACTTAAATCTTTACAAAGAAAATGGGGCACCTGGGTCAAAATGGTAAGTTTTGCCCTCCATGGCCCATTTCATAGATGTCCCACTGATGAAATTTTGCTCACACACTCTTGAAAACCCTATTTTAAAGAATTTTTACAATTAAAAGCTGGGAAAACAAAGGTATGCAGAGGTAAAGGCCCTTTAAGTAATAACAAGTCCAACATGTAGGCTGAATGGCCCCCAACTTTGTCTTTTAAGAAATGGAAATAAAGAATAGTGTATGTGTGCAAAGCGTGTGAAATTTCATAAATTTAGTCTTTATAGGGCAATATTTGTGTTGCTTATTATAATGAAAAGATCAGATATGTAGTCTTTGAAGAAAAAGTTTTTTAATGTTTGAAAGGGCAGGTTCCTTCTCTATATGGGGCACATGTCCTCTTTGAAAGGGCACTTTTTCTCTCAAAAGGGCACTTTTTCCTCAGAAAAATGAGAGCACTTTTTAAACTTTATAGAAAGTAGGGGGCATACGCCCATGTCCCCCCTTCCCCGCCTATGGTGATGTACGAAAGAGAGGACAGCTCAAATTTTTGAATATAATTGTGGAAAATTCTGTCCTGAATTTAAGTCAGTGAAATTTGTTATGTTTTATTCAACTGCTCCCATTAAGAAAATGGTGGTGAAGAATTGAAAAATAATAGATTAATATAAGAAAAATCATATAAATTTTGTCGCGCTGTTCCAACATTACGATGGAATTTGCATAATTCACTATAATAAGGCTCTATTGTTCAAAATGCTGTAAAATGGTCAATCTTTAACCAATTTTGATGAACGTTTTTGCTATTTTCATGGTTATATCATATTTTCTTCCAGTTAAGCTCAAGTTGTTGCTATCTGTCCATAGTCACATTTCATTGAACTTCAAAAACAGTCAACAGATGTTTCTCTTTAATGTACATAGGTTGATGGCATCATAGAACTTCAAAAAATTGCTAACTTACCTGAATTGTCATTTGATCCGAAGTTTAACATTAGGTATAAAGTCCAAGAAATTTTTAAAACTAGAGCGGTAAATACCATCATGGTTCACATGCCCGTGCAAATTGACACCCATATTATATGACCTAGCCAATTATAAAAATTACATCTCACACTAAGTTCCACATGGCATCCCACCCATGTCCCACATGGCATCCCACTCATTTCCCACATGACATCCCATCCCATCCCATGTCCCACATGGCATTCCACCATATCTCCTACATGGCATTCCACCATATGTCCCACATGGCATCCCATCCTATGACCCACATTGCATTCTACCCTATGTTCCACATGGATCCCATCCCATATCCCAAATGGTTTCCCACCCTATGTCTCACATGACATCTCATGTCCCACTTGGCATTCCACCATATCTCCTACATGGCATTCCACCATATGTCCCACATGGCATTCCACCATATAAACCACATGGCATTTCACCATATCTCCCACATGACATTCCACCATACAGTATGTCCCACATGGCATTCCACCATGTCTCACATGGCAATCCACCATATGTCCCTTATGGCATCCAACCTATGACCCACATGGAATCCCACCCTATGTTCCACATGGATCCCATCCCATATCCCAAATGGTTTCCCACCCTATGTCTCACATGACATCCCATGTCCCACTTGGCATTCCACCATATCTCCTACATGGCATTCCACCATATCTCCTACATGGCATTCCACCATATGTCCCACATGGCATTCCACCATATAAACCACATGGCATTCCACCATATCTCCCACATGACATTCCACCATACAGTATGTCCCACATGGCATTCCACCATGTCTCACATGGCAATCCACCATATGTCCCATATGGCATCCCACCTATGACCCACATGGAATCCCACCCTATGTTCCACATGGATTCCATCCCATATCCCAAATGGCATCCCACCCTATGTCTCACATGACATCCCATGTCCCACATGGCATTCCACCATATCTCCCACATGACATTCCACCATACAGTATGTCCCACATTGGATCCCACCATATGTTCCACATGGTATTCCTCCCAATGACATCCTACTTTATGTCCCACATGGCATCACATATGGCATCACATCCCATGTCCCCATGGCCTCCTATCCTATGTCAAACATGGCATCCCAATCTATGTGGCACTCTGTGTTACTCATGGCATCCCACCCCATGTTCAGCATGACATCCCACCCCATGTCCCACATGGCATCCCACCCCATGACATCCCATCTCATGTCCCACATGACATCCCATCCCATAGCACTCCAACCTATGTCCCACATGGCATTCCACCATATATCCTACATGGCATCCCACCCTGTTCCACATGGCATCCCACCCCATGTCCCACATGACATCCCATAGGCTCAATAAGACATCTCCTCCTAGCTATCAGTCCCTGATTGAGCACACCATGTATGAAAGTCAGTCAGTCGATATGATAAATAACTTATAGGCAAATAAACTGTTGAATAAGAAAAAAAGCAGTCAAATATTATATAGCCCTTAGTGCATACCACATGGTATATATCCTATCCTATGTCCTGCATGGCCCCCATCCATGTGTCATATGGCATCCCTCACTATGTCCATATGCAGTCACATCCTAGTCACACTCCCTAACTGAGCATACTTAGTAAAAAAGTCTTGTCAATTCATACACTTTAGCAACTTTATGCAAATGAACACAATAATAAAGGTGGAGTTTAATAATCATGCCTGATACAGCTGTTAGTGCACAAATATTTTGAAGAGATTTAAGGGTTTTAAAACCTCCAGTATTATAAAAGACGCTTCAGGATTATTGAAGAAATTGAGAAAATATATTATTTACATTTATCTTCGAAGGAAATATCAAATGTTTTGTAGACTTTTTAAGGAAACTAAGAGTAAAAGTGTCTGAAAAACTTTAACATTTAAATGAGAAAATTCCAGCTTTCCATGAGGATATCTGATTAAACTTTAACTTTATCTGAGGAACTCTGAAGAAACTTTACCATTTTCTGAGGAATTTTCAAAATACTTTAATATTTCTGAGGAAATCTCAGGCAAAACTGTCGACAGCCGGATGGACAAAATCGTCATTACATAGCTATTTTGTCTCTCAAATTGATTTCTGCCCTATAGATTGTAAAGCTTAACATAAAGATATATAAACACATTTTATTCTGCATACGTACTTACAGTATCATTCACCCATTGTTCGGAACAACTTATTTAACAATTTGTTAGACTCATCTAGTGACAGATCCAGGATTTTTTCATGGGGAAGGTATTGATTTCTTTACATTGATTGATTTCTTACGTTTGAACCCCACCCCCACTCCCCTAGCAAAAAAAAAAAAAAAAACCTGAGCATCAACTCTTTAAATTTTGAGTAAAGTTTTTGGGTGTCCATTTAGCCATTTGGGTACTTTTTTATTTCATTTAAAAAAAATGTATACAGGTATTTGTGTTTTTTATTTTCCATGGTTGGATTATCGTAAAACATGGGTTGGTGCATGATGGGACACGGATCATGTTACTCCTTGTTAGGGTCTAGTCCATTTCACAAAAGGAATATTAATGGTCTTATTTGTTGTTTGTGAAAAAAAAGTGGAAAATGACAAAATGTGTGAGTAATTTTGCAGCAATACTGGTAGCAGTTATACAATAATAATACAGTGCCTACCTGTACCAGTTAAGTGAAAATAGAATACCAAGTGCAATAGTAAGTTGTCCTGCTAAGAAACCAAGTGCCTGGTTGAAGCTGATTTCTCCGGCGGCTAACGGCCTGGATTTGGTTCTCTCCACCTTTATAGTAATCAAGAAACACAAAAATGAAAATGACAACTAAGCCACAACTAAAAAAAATTACAACTCATTCGTGTATCGTAAAATAATAATTCCAGGAACGGATGTGAGGCAGCAGGTCCATTGATTTCTGATTTGGCCAAGTCTTGGGTGTAACGGAATATAACGAATACATACAAAAAACCTCATTAATGAACAAGATAAGATCCCATGAACAGGGCTTTTTTTTAAGACACTAACTAGGGATGTTGTCCCCCACTCAGCAAAGTGGCCCCCAGTTAAGCATTTTGGGCCCCTAAGTTTGGTCCCTTTATTATATGCAACTAAACAATTTTTTTGTAAAATTTCAAATGGGGGAGCCATATTATGAGTCTAAAATCTATCAAAAAGGTCCCTTTTGTGTATTGCCCCCTTCCACTAAGGATTTATTAAAAAACACACTGCCATGAAATGTTGGAAATTTTGATCTCCATTGTTACAGGTACACATTCAGAGTAGGCTTCATGAATGCTTCAAATAATTAAGTGGTAACCACCTCAGAGAGGCACAGACTTGCTAGGTCCATTATGTTTTACAGAATGTACATCGACCTTGAAGCTGTTGACAAGCACACACACTATCATCATTCTCAGCCAACCTGGTGTAAAAACACAAAAGCTTACTTGAATCTTCATTATTTTATATGATTGAATATCCTTCCTCTCACTGACATTGAGGCATCGGAATAGATTAAAGATCCATTTCAACTAAAGCTTTTACAGGCGTTTTCGGAATTGGATTTAAACATCAAATTTCCCACGGTTCTAAATAAAGGTGTTGAAAATCTTCCCACAAAAAATCACAACAGAAATATTAACGTAGTGAATACATCTTTATATGCTGCCCTCTTTTGCAATTTAATGTACTCTCCATCGTACAATTACATGGGAGACATTTTTAATGCAAATATTTCCTACGTATACTGTTGTTTACTCAAGATAACTAAAAAACATATACTTTTTTTTAAATTAATTAATTTTTTTCTTCTTGCGAATTGCCGATTTTCCGCCAGAACCATAGAATTTTTCCAGCTCCAGGCCTTTTAATGCTTGAATAGTCTGCACCTAGTCCAGCCAGTTTAAAGGTGCGAGTCTTGAAGTACGAGTCTTGAAGTATGAAGCAGTATGTTGGATGAAGATGAAACCTTCACTTATTTGTTATGGAAAGTTATTTGTACTACCAGATACTAATTGTGCACAATAGTCTCCAGACATGAGTATCATTGATAGCATACTGCAGTTTGAATCTTTGGCTGAAAAACTGTGTATTTGCCTTCATTTTTGTACATTAATTCAGGAAGCTGTGAAATGGTCAGTTTGAATCCATTTGGCAGATTTTTCCAATTCTTTTACTATGTACTTTACATGGTTTCTTTTGCAACCATTGCCTCTACCTTTACAAATATTTGTTAAGGAATAATCCTGTAAAATGATCATTTTCCTATATATGATAGAGGACGACTATAAACATCACACTGATATCTTATTCTGTTTTGTAGTTATTGCATTTCAAAGATGTCACCAGTGACCTCACAGTGTACATTGTGATGTCATAAAGACAGATCCAAGACAATCTATAAGTATTTCTTTGAAAATTAATTGCCTCTTTATAAATTATGGGAAACATTGTTTGTATAATTATTGAGATTGGGCATACCATGCACTTTAGAAGAACCTGTTTTCTCCCATCTGCTCATATAACTTACACTCATAAATAAAAGAAACACATTTTTTTATTTAATATAGAATACACATAATTATTATTTTTTTGATCTGCCTTTATGACATTACACTGTACACTGTGAGGTAACTTTTCATCACACTGGTGAAGTCTTTGAAATGCAATAATTCCTGAATGGAATACGATATCAACATGAATTTGACACCATTTTGTTTCTTTTACAGTCCCCTATCGTATAAATGAAAATGAAAATGAATTGGTTACTTCATTGGAATATTCCTTTGAAACATCCACCAATTATCCTAATGGGTACCTACAGTAGCATGTGACTCACAGATTTGTCAAAGTCTTTATCCCACATGTCATTGATGGTACAACCTGCACCTCTCATGATAAGTGATCCCGTAGCAAACAGGGCCAACATGGACAGACTTGGAAAACAACCAGATTCAGCTGCTAAAGAGATGCTCCATGCACAAGGCCAGAACAATAGCCAGGTACCTAATTAAAATAGAGAAAACAACAATTAAATCTGACAAAGCTGCTGTACTTTTTCAACATTTATATTGTAATGTTGCAACGGCTTGTAATATTAACAACATATGTGACCTCAATATAGTTGCATCATACACTCTGTAATCAGTCATTCATTCATATATTGCTTATAGATAAAACGTCTTCATCAAAGCAGTATTTAGGATCTCCAAAGAGCTACTTAATTTTTTAAAACATGTGAGATAATTCACAAAATTCAAAACAAATGTCCACAGTACAACCACAGTTAAGCGACATAAAAGATGCTACTACTCACACAGTAATGAATATGAAGCAACTTGTACACCAGTTGACCTGGAGGAAAATTCATAAGTAAAGAATGTGTGTGTTATTGCAAATTCTTCAAAGGGCAGACCCAGTTAAAACTATATATGCCTGAAGTCAATGCTGGTTGTCCTGGGGAGCATGATGAATGTAAAATCAAATGGTGAATGCTGGTTGTCCTGGGGAGCATGATGAATATAAAATCAAATGGTCAATGCTGGTTGTCCTGGGGAGCATGATAAATGTAAAATCAAATGGTCAATGCTGGTTGTCCTGGGGAGCATGGTGAATGTAAAATCAAATGGTCAATGCTGGTTGTCCTGAGGAGCATGATGAATGTAAAATCAAATGGTCAATGCTGGTTGTCCTGAGAAACATGATGAATGTAAAATCAAATGGTCAATGCTGGTTGTCCTGAGAAACATGATGAATGTAAAATCAAATGGTCAACGCTGGTTGTCCTTGGGAGCATGATGAATGTAAAATCAAATGGTCAATGCTGGTTGTCCTGGAGAGCATGATAATGTAAAATCAAATGGTCAATGCTGGTTGTCCTGGGGAGCATGATAAATGTAAAATCAAATGGTCAATGCTGGTTGTCCTGAGGAGCATGATGAATGTAAAATAAAATGGTGAATGCTGGTTGTCCTGAGGAACATGATGAATGTAAAATCAAATGGTCAATGCTGGTTGTCCTGGGGAGCATGATGAATGTAAAATCAAATAGTCAATGCTGCTTGTCCTGGGGAGCATGATGAATGTAAAATCAAATGGTCAATGCTGGTTGTCCTGGGGAGCATAATGAATGTAAAATCAAATGGTCAATGCTGGTTGTCCTGTTTGTTTGATGATGGCCCAATGGCACCACAACAACTAAGGTCAAATTGTGCCTGAGAGGTCAGATCATTCTAGAGGTAGGAAGTAAAGGAAACAGGGGGAGAATGAGAGAAATTTAAGGACAAAGGTCAAGCTGTGATCCTGAGGGAGGTGCATGGTTGAAACAAAAACAAAGTAGAGAGGGGTGGAAGAGGAGAATTAAATATGGTCGTAGAGGGAGGCATGATGAAGGAAGCAGATAATTTTATCCGGAGGATTTTTCTGGAAGGACTCAGCAATTGAGTTGTAGGGAGCGAGGAAGCTCTGGGAAGGTTGTACAGGGGGCAAGCAAGGAGAACGTGATGGATTGTGAGGGTGCAATGGCAATTGTTGCAGAGGGTTGGGGGAGCCAATAAGGAGGTGGGAGTGGGTGAGATGAGTGTGACCAATTCTAAGGCGGGTAATATGAGCGTTGTCAATACGAGAGAGGTTGTTGATGGTGGCTTTGATCAGAATTGTGGGCTGGATGACATGGAGTTTGTTATCAATTTGGGACTTCCATGAGGTTTGCCAGCGGTCCCGAACAAGAGAAGCGATAAGCGGTTTGATGTTAGAGAGGGTTTTGGGAAAAGGGGCAGGGAGGAGGGTGAGGGCAAGCTTAGCGGCTGCATCAGCCCTGTCATTACCCGGGATGCCAACATGGCTGGGTATCCAGAAGAAAAGAATACTTTTCCTGCAGAGGGTGGGAGAAAGGAGTTTGCGGAGTAGGAGGTGGCATGTGAGGTTATCCCATTTAAGGTTGAGTAAAGAAGTAAGAACAGCCTTTAAGTCGGAGAAAATAACAAAGTGGCTGAGCGGGAAGTACTCAATAAAGTTGAGGGCAAGGAGAATGGCCTTAGCCTCGGCTGAAAAGATGGATGATTATTCGGGAAGTCTGCTACTGAGGGTGATGTCTTGGATGACCGCAGCAGCAGCTGTCTTGTTGCCCTCTTTGGACCCATCAGTATAGATGGAGGTGTAATTTGAGGGTTGGTCTTTGACTTGGTTGTGGAGATTGATGAAGAGGTTAGGATGGCTTTGAGCTTTGTGATGAGTGGAGAGGCCCAGGTGGACAGAAGGGAGGGGGGTGGCCCAAGGAGGAAAAGTGGGCCAGGAGAAGGTGCGGAGAGTGGTGGGATTGATGCCGAGATGGAGGAGGTCTGATTTAATGCGCAAGCTGAAGGGAGGGGATAGGGTTTTAGTCCTATCAAAGAGGGTGGAGAAATTGGGGTACCTAATGAGGTTGTAAACAGGGTTCTGGGTGTTGGTGAGGAACCTAAAAGCATAAGATAGGCTAAGCTTTCTACATCTAAGTAGAAAGGGGGGTTCGTTGGCTTCAACATGAAGGCTGGTGATTGGGGAGGTCCTGTAAGCACCTAGACAAAGCCTGAGGGCTTCATTTTGGATGGTGTTGATGTGGTTGAGGTACGAGTTGTGAGCGACACAGTAGACAATATTGCCGTAGTTAAGCTTGGCAAGAATGGTGAGCCTGCACATTTTGAGGAGAGCAAAGCGGTCCGCACCCCAAGTGCTGTTGGAGAGGATTCTGAGGATGTTGAGGGAGCTGTTGCATTTCAGTTTCAGGTTGGTGATGTGTTGCTTGTAGGTAAGCTTAGGGTCTAGAGTTAGACCCAGAAACTTTGTGTGTTCAACTTTTGGGATGCGATTACCATTGAGCACAAAGTTCGGGTTGGGGTCGAGGTTGTTGATTGTCCTGAGGAGCATGATGAATGTAAAATCAAATGGTCAATGCTGGTTGTCCTGGGGAGCAGGATGAATGTAAAATCAAATGGTCAATGCTGGTTGTCCTGGGGAGCAGGATGAATGTAAAATCAAATGGTCAATGCTGGTTGTCCTGGGGAGCATGATGAATGTAAAATCAAATGGTCAATGCTGGTTGTCCTGGGGATCATGATGAATGTAAAATCAAATGGTCAATGCTGGTTGTCCTGGAGAGCATGATGAATGTAAAATCAAATGGTCAATGCTGGTTGTCCTGAGGAGCATAATGATGTAAAATCAAATGGTCAATGCTGGTTGTCCTTAAGAGCATGATGAACATAAAATCAATGGTTAATGCTGGTTGTCCTGGGGAGCAGGATGAATGTAAAATCAAATGGTCAATGCTGGTTGATCTGAGGAGCATGATGAATGTAAAATCAAATGGTCAATGCTGGTTGTCCTGGGGAGCAGGATGAATGTAAAATCAAATGGTCAATGCTGGTTGTCCTGAGGAGCATGATGAATGTAAAATCAAATGGTCAATGCTGGTTGTCCTGAGGAGCATGATAAATGTTAAATCAAATGGTCAATGCTGGTTGTCCTGGGGAGCAGGATGAATGTAAAATCAAATGGTCAATGCTGGTTGTCCTGGGGAGCAGGATGAATGTAAAATCAAATGGTCAATACTGGTTGTCCTGAGGAGCATGATGAATGTAAAATCAAATGGTCAATGCTGGTTGTCCTGGGGAGCATGATGAATGTAAAATCAAATGTAAATTACATGTGTCGAGGCGGTGACAAAAATCTACTGAAGGTAATTTACCTCATAAAAGGTACATTCTCAGTGGTCATATTTGAATCATGCTAATAAGTTTCTATCTTGGAAGGAGTATCTGACATTCTTGATTACATAATACTGGCTAGACAATTCACAGGTAGAGCTTTCAGATGATAAATTTGCCATCTACAGAAAACTTATAACTCTACATTCTCAATCTATCACAAAAATATCCCACTCACCGATTGGTTTATCTAGCCGCATGAGTCTCAAGTAAGGCTGGATTGCAGATGGTGCTGAATTCACAATGTCTGCTGCTTTCAAGCTAAATTGACGACAACTGACATGATTCAAAGTAGATACACATTGCAGAACAGATTTTCCCTTGCATATATGAGATGAAAAATTAAGTTTGCTGTTTACTTCAATATTTTGTTTTGGATTGTTCAGTTGCAAAGAGAGCAATGACCTATTTTCAAAAATAAAATAACCTTTTGAGAGACAGGTGTGTAAACATGAAAATCTTCGTTTCCAAAAAATATGTTTTGTAAAAGTATTGTGGTACAAAGAGGTGTCTGTTTGTTGATGCACTAATGAAGAGAGGGTTTGAATTCTCTGAAAAGGGCATTTCTTCCACAAACTAGATGCCATTTGAATCCTTGATGAGAAAGTAACTGCATGGATGGTACCCACTGCCATTCTCCTATAAAAATTGATTAAAAAAAAAAAATCATTTTTCAGTATCAAGTTTTATAATATATTTACTTATTTTGCCAAATCCTTCAGTAAACATAAAATAAAAAAACCATATATACATAAATATATATATATATATATAAATGTATAGAATAACAGTGATATCAAAGTGAAGTATTTGTAAAATACAAATATATTTGATACAAGAGAAGATGGATTCAAAAAATACTATTATTATAAAATGAATGATAAGGAAAGGCAAGGAATGGAAAGAAATTCTCAAAGAGCTTATAAAGTTCAAATCCTTAACTAAAATAAAAATGCTTTAAATATCGTAAATGATACAAATATCCTTGCCACTGAGTCAGTGACAGCACATCATCCACCCTGTCCCACATGCAATTCCACTCTGTCTCACATGTTATTCCACCCTCTGTTCCACAAGCCATCCCACCCTCTGTCCCACATGTCATTCCACCCTATGTATTATTTGTAATCATACCTGAAATCCAGATGTCTTTCCATCACATGATCCACATGCAATCACACCTGAAATCCAGATGACATCCCATCACGTCCCACTGCCATCCCACATGGCATCCCAACCTGTCCCACATGCCATCCCACCCTCTCTGTCCCACATGCTACCCCACCCTCTGTCCAGTACACCATCCCATACTATGTACTACATATGCTATCACACCTGAAATCCAGATGTCATGCCACCACACTTGAAATCTAGATGACATGCCATCCCATCCTGTCCTATATGCTATTCCACCCTGTCCCACATGCCATCCACCCTGTCCCACATGCCATCCTACCTGTCCCACATGCCATCCTACCTCTCCCACATGCCATCCCACCATGTTCAAAATGCCATCGCACCATGTTCAACATGCCATCCCACCATGTTCAACATGCCATTCCACCTTGTCCCAAAATGCCATTCCCCCTTGTCCCAAAATGCCATCCCCATCCTCTCCCCCAATCATCATACCATCTTATATTAAAGAAACGTTCCTCTAACTCCCATCATATCACAACAAAATACTCTACCAACCAATCAGTCCTAATCCATCCTCCTTCCCACCATTAACTATCTTCTCTCCCAACCCAAAATAAATACCCTGTGCTACAATGCCTGCAAACCTACCAACCCAATACACATTCTTTCTACCATTCCCAATGCACTCAATACCCAATATAAACAAGCCAGATTGGTTTATAAACTGAAAATTTCATGCCTGTGCATACTAAATGAGGTAAATTAGCTAATTTGCATATCAGTTGCATAACATTTGTATTGAAAATTTGGTGTAAACATCTTTTTTAAATTATATTACTTGTGTGCATCATAGAAAGGAACAAAGCATGTTTATAGGAAAGCATAGTGCCAAATCCTATTAGATACAGTAGATCATTGGCAAAATCAGAGGTCAATTTTTAGGCCAAAATAGGTCAAAAAATTAAAATTGACGTATGATTTTTTTTCTTGCTCCAAAAAAATCAAGAGTACTATCAAATGAAAGGTCTTCTTTCAGCAATTCATCAATTCTATCAATAATTTTTTCAAAATTAGCCACAAGAAAGCAGAATATTACAAAGATAACAGTTTTAGGACATCTAATAATCTCAATTAATGACCTCACTTGCATAAATTTGCTTAATTCACTAGATAATTATGCAAACCAGCATAAAGTTCAGAGTTTTAGCTTTCATATAACATAAACTTATTACAGTAGAAAATGGGATAAATTTGTGAAAAAGCCCCTTTCCCCAAAAGTTCCCTAAAATAAGACTTGTAATTTCAAATGCTCTGGTAGAGTAAGGGTTAGGCTTAGTCACTAGTCCTAATATGAAAAACCAACATGGAAAAAGGGCAAGACATTTGGGAGTAACTAACAAATTAATGGATAAGATATACATTTGTAAATCAATCTTGCACACAACTAAATTTCAAATATTTGCGATCTCCATGAATTGACCAACGTGTGAGTGCCCAAGAAAAATTTAATTGTGTACACGCACAGTTAATCAAGTGGATGGGCAGTACTGTTGGACGGAGAAAATATTTGCACAAAACTGCTATTTAATCATTTTTATTCAGGTAAGTTTATTGTATTGTTTACCAATAGTTTAAACAGTAACTGAGTAACGTTAAGTAAATTTTTGAACCTTTCATGAATAAATTCTTAATCATTTTGAAACACGTAAATTGGAGTGTTATGTTCAACTAGGAGGCTTAGCCTAGGTCATTTTAAATTACCATTGGTTGCATAATGCGCCTGGCTATCAGTCCAGTAGCATGCCTATTAACGGAACAAATTTGTTCCCATTAATGGGACGACCAATGGTGCCATAAACACAGACACATTTTTCAGTTCATTCAGGTCAAACGGCTGGAAGAAAAATCAGCCTTTTGAAATTTTATTGTTTACTAATACCTATGTTTTTTCACCACGCGAAAAGTATATGAATGTTGTGTTTTAGGCTGATAAGAATATATGCGTAAACGAATGCACAGTTAATCATTTTGATTCATCTTTGGGAATTGTTTATACATACATTTTTATAATAATTTGAGTGTTTAATTAAAAACTGGTGGATGGTTTTGCACGCTGTGATTTATTTCCTTATGTACACTGTTTCAAATGTTATTCTTATGAATCAGTAGGCCTAGGGCCTAAAGAAAATATTTGTGTTTTCAATTAAATTTTGTACTGTTTAAAAATATTTTGCTATTCTCGACTCAATGTTAGCGACAAACAAAAAAAAACTAGCCATTTCAAATTTTCACTCGTGGGTATATAAAAGATTAAATATCAAAAAATTTTCAACAAAACTGCTAAAAATATTTCGTTGACAATTTTCGGTTTGAGCCATTTCTTTAAAACATCCTACAGACTTTTTGAAAATTGAAGTTATTGCGGTGTGAAGGTAAGTTCATTGTATTGTTTACCAATAGTTTGAACAGTAACTGAGTAACGTTAAGTACAATTTTGATGAATGAATTCTTAATCATTTTGAAACACGTAAATTGGTTAATTCCAATCAACTTTGTGTAACCTTTTAAATGGGGGGGAGGGGTTATGCTGTATGTTATCAACTAGGAAATACATTTGGAGGCTTAGCCAAAGCTAAAGCTCTCCCAGGTCATTTTAAATTACCATTGGTATGCGCCCTGACTATAGCGTACTAATCAGTAGTATCTGACTAGTACAATTAGTCTAGCTACGTTGTCTTATTTGGGGTCTAGTTCCGCGAATATTCTTGTTTTGGGTAACTTAACTCGTCGGCGATATTTATGATAGTTACTCCTTTATTTTCTATTAAATCACAGATCTTACATTACATTATTACGTACCACTTGAAATCAGATATTTGTCCTAAGTGTCTCACCAAACGGTTGATTTGGCTGGCTCACTCAACGGACACAACAATTTTAGTTGTTGAGCGCTTCAGTACAGGTAGCATGTTAGTAATTACTATACGCGAAAACCTCCTGCAAAACTTGGCACCTGTCTCAATCCTAGTAAAACTAAAATTGTTATTTTTTTCCAAAGCAAAAAAACACACCATGCCTTCATTCAGCTTTGGTAGTGACAAATTTGATGTGTGTGATGACTTCACCTGTTCAGGAGTTGTTTTTGATTTGAATGGCAATTTAAAGAAAGCCATCAACAAACAAGTATCCCAAGCAAGACACGTTATGTTTGCTAAACTACATCTTCCCATTGATGTTACATGCGATCTTTTTGATAGGCTTGTCCTACCTATCCTCCTTGACGGTTGTAAGTATGGGGTATTAAGAAAATTGATCACGTTGAAGTTTTTTAAAACAATTTTTTTAGAAGGCTTTTTAAGGTTAATAAGCTGACTGCCAACTGTATGTTAGGCTACATGGTGAGGTTGGTAGATACAAATTAAATAGTTGAAAAAAGACTAATTAACTTCTGTAGTAGACTTATTACAGGCATCCAATCAAATTGTTTACGTAGGCTTTACAGTTGAATGAAAACCATGGCTGAATCTTTAACCAACGATTATGAATCATTGTGGATATGCAAAGTAACAGGCATTTTAGATCCTTGTGGCTTCATTTGGCAGGTATAGGGTAATCACAATTCAAATTGGTTAAGAAACACCCTCAATCGTCGCCTACAGGATATGACCTTCAGAACTGGTCAAGTGATGTCAACAGCAATAGCCTTTGTTACAATTACAGAATTTTCAAGCATGATTTAAATTTTGAACGTTATCTACTACAGTTAAATCACAATGACAGATTATCCATGACGAAAATCAGATGTGGAAATATTAAATTGCCAAGTAACCAGACAAAATTGAACCATGGCGACAATGATAAAACATCCATGCAACCTATGTCGAAATGCTATATTAGTTGATGAATTCCATTACTTGTTTGTCTGTAATTATTTCAAGACTGAACTTGAAGAACCAAATATCTTAACAGTTACTTCTACAAACGTCCAAACACAATAAAAATGTCTGAATTATTTAGTTCATCTGATAACTGTGTGCTCTCAAAGCTATGCAAATTTGTCAAAATGATTATAGAGAACTTTTTGTAATTTGTATCCGTCCATTCACTTCATTCCTCACAGTTTTTTATGTCACTTCACTTACCTTTACCTTTCTAAGCACCATGCCAGATCATTCCATTTACCATATTTGTACATATTGTATATATTATTCTGTATATATTATTTTTTAAATGTTTTACTTTTTACTTTTGATAGTCTCTCCTTTAAGTATTCATGTAAATTTTGTACCACCATTTTAATATGTTTGT
>JAIGNY010001761.1:1375000-1452500 GCA_020152595.1 Chiridota heheva
TATATATATATATATATATATATATATATATATATATATATGAAATATACGTCGCCAGTGCGTATTGAGCCATGTTTCACTGGATGGGGTGGGGAGGGAGATGGAAAAAGGCGGGGGAGGGGGGTAGGGCATTTTTGGCCCTAAGAAAATTGCTCATAAGAGTAAAGCGTTGGGGACATAGATCTAAAATGGCGGAGTAATAAGGGGTAACTATACACGTCATGACCAATCAGAAGCCAGCATTGGTATCACGTGATAGCTCATTTGCATATACTTAATGTTGGCTTTTGATTGGTCACTACCTGTATAGTGACCCTGAGATTTTCCCTCTTGGTCATCGGATTGCGTCACAAGATATTATTGATTGTTCCGCAAAGTGCGTGACGAAGTGTATAGTCATTTGCATATACTTAATGCTGGCTTCTTATTGGTCACTACCTGTATAGTGACCCTGAGATTTTCCATCTGGGTTATCCAAATGCCATCACATGATATTCTCGATCACGGAACTTCTGATTGGTCGGGATCTGTAGAGTGGCCCCTGAGATTTTCCAGATCATCGGATTGCGTCATCTTAGAGAGAGGGTTTTCAGGTCATCGGATTTATGTCACAGGATATTTTCGACGACGGAGCTTCTGATTGGTCGGAGTGTGTATTGTGGCCCCTAAGATTGATTGTGGCCCCTAAAATTTTTCCATCTGGGTCATCGGATTGCCATCACAAGTTATTCTCGATTGTTCTGCATAGTCCTTTTAAGGAGGTGTATAGCTTTTCCTGACTGGGTGTGTCAGGTGATTGTAGGTTTAAAGTACATGCCCCTACCAACGCAGGACACCGTAGGAGACAAGCCATGATAGCTCTTTTCCCTCCTTCCGCCCTCATTAGAGTTTCATCGGATCTTGAGTTACGAATGTTGGAATTCAGCAGTGTGGTCTAATTGAATCACCCGATTGTCGTGGACGAACCTGTCTGTTTCATGTAAGGGAACTTGTGGGATGAAGGGTTTAATACCCGTACGGGAAGGTTGTGAGATCGATCTGAAAGACGCGTTTTGTATAGATCAGTCGATATTTCTTATTGATGCCTCAGGTGAGAACTTCACCGGGACCGTCTCTCTGGATGCGGTGAGAGTAGTGGACGAAAACGATGACTTTTTCATCCTCGTCCCAAGCCCATATTTTTTCCATTCAATACTGTTGCCCATATGACGGTCATCACATCACTATTAATTGACCAATCTGATTGGTCAAAAAATGACATAATTCTATTACGCATGTAATGGACCAATACCTTGTTCCGCAGAGTTCTTTTCACGAGGTGATAGCTCATTTGCAATGCTGGCTTCTGATTGGTAACTACCTGTATAGTGACCTCTGAGATTTTTTTCTTGTGGGTCATCCGATTGCGTCACAAGATATTCTCAATTGTTCCGCAGAGTCCTTTAAACGAAGTGTATAGCTTTTACTGACTAAGTGTGTCAGGTGGGGGTATCATGGTATTCATTGTCTACGTTTTTAACGGGAAAATGGCGTCAACGAAGGAATGACAGGACAGAACTGCGCTTTAATGGAAAAAAAGGGGTCCACGGGAGCTTAATTGTGTGACTATTTGGACAAAACTACGTTTTTAAGGGGCAAAATGGAGTCAACGGGGGGAATGACAGGACAGAACTGCACTTTAATGTGAAAAACGGGGGTCTACGGCGGCTTAATCTTGGGACTATTCAAGTAAATCTACGTTTTTAACGGGGAAAATGGCATCATCGGGGGGAATGACAGGACAGAACTGCGCTTTAATGCAAAAAAAGGGGTATACGGGAGTTTAATTGTGGGAATAATTGGACAAAATTACGTTTTTAACAGGAAGAATGGCGTCAACAGGACATAACTGCACTTTAATGCAAAAAAAGAGGGTCTACGGGGGCTTAATCGTGGGACTATTGGACAAAACTACGTTTTTAACGAGAAAAATGGCGTCAACGGGGGCTTCATTGTGGGACTATTCGGACAGAACTGCATTTTAACGCGAAAAAACGGGGTGGGACTTAATTCTAGACTACACCCCTTTAACTTTTTCCCTCAAACATTACATTTGAGCATGCACTTTTTGAAATTTCGCGTCATTTGAAAATCATTTTTAAATTCCAATGATTTTACACAGGGCGTCAAATTTAGAAGGCATTTTTCGTTTTGGCGTGTACTTTGAGAAACGATTTTTGAAATTCCTTGACTTTTGAGCAATCTTTTTCTCAACCATCAAATTTGAGAGATTAATTTAAAGAAAAAAGTGGTAAAAAACAAGGGGAATGGGTTAAAAAGCGAGGGACTTCATTGCGTACACGCGATAATGACGTCATTACCTTGAAAATGGGGCACTAACAAAAGTATCTATGACGTTATGAAATGTAGATGTGTATTATGTTGTATGTGAATATCGGCCAGTTTAGGACTGTCCGGAGAGAACAGCCATGATGACGGAACGTCGACGAACCTTGCGCCGTGCCAAAGCACTACTTAAACCGGATTTTGCCAGAGTTATATTGCCCTATATGCGAGGTTGACGAAAATACAGTCGCTACCCCCGTTTAACATCAGACAACTCTATAGCCTATCAAGGGTAAGCAAGGTGTGTTTTCTTTCCTGTGAATGTTGGCGTGTACATTCTATACAATCATCCTGGAATAATTTTAAGCAATTCATAAACCAATCTATCAATTCACATGTTATTGCCAGTCATCAACTTTGAAAAAAAAAAATCTGAAATACACATACCATATTCAAATCCCAAAATAATTACAGTGGCAGATACATATGAGCAAGACACTAATGAATGACGCAACCCCGTACCTTCGGGCCTTAGGATCAGGCTCATATTCCCCCACCCCTGCTATTCTCCTAAACGACGATTGGCATCTCCTGTTTCTCTCCTTATAATGAGTCATGGTAATCAAAACACGCAGTATGCACACAATGTAGTAATACACCACAGTAAGTATAACACGAAATGTCAACACGTTGTAATTGATATAACTCAATATATAGTAACACGCTGTGGTTGTTAGTGTAGCTGACGAATGCTAACGAATGAATGATGAAACAAGAGAGAGAGAGAGAGAGAGTTGAACACACAAATACAATGACGGGGTCGTCGCCTGCGTATTCGGTTATGATAGTACAAATGCTATCACGGAACGCTTAATACGACCCGGACGAGAACACAGGTACGACGTACGGACAGACATAACATCGGCAACCAAGTCAATGTCCACGGCCTTTGATAACCAGTTGTGGTGCACTGGCGTGTCTACCTACCCCATGATTGAACCCAGGGCCTCGTGGTCTGTAGACAGGTATGATCTACAGACCACGAGGCCCCGGGTTCAATGATGAAACAAAATATTCAGCCCGCTTTTAAATGTTCAGTCTTGAATGACATTCAACACTGTTGCCATGTATGGTCATCACACCACTATTAATTGACCAATCTGATTGATTAAAAATGACATAATTCTGTTACGTATCTAATGGACCAATACCAGAGAGAGCGTAACACTTGTTGAGTATCGACGTATTTTCACAACTTACGTTTATTACTTGAAAATTTTACCTTTAGCTGTGGATTTTTTACCCTCACGTGGATATACATTTTTTTGTTTACTTGTCTGAAGGTTACTTGAGTTTTTTTTGATTGTTCATTTGTTTAGTTTAGTGCATTTTCCGTGTTTGTTATTTTCGCGTAGTGTTAGTGAATCTGATGTTATTTACCCCTACAGCGTACTTGTGTTCACAACCATTTCCGCGATTTTTTTCTTTCTTCGGTGATCAGATTCAGAGCAATTTAAGTCCTGAGTAAGTTTATGCATGTACATTTATTATGAACCCACGAGTCACAGTCATCGCAACAAATACCTTTTTGGTTATCTTTGACAGATTTGTTGCATTGTTTGCAAGGAGAAATTTTGGGAAGGGTTCAGGATTACTTTCGATATCACCAGAAAGGGTAAGGAATAAGAGGAGTAATTTTCTCTTGTGTAATTTGAATTTTGACAATTTCCAACTTGATCTGTACGAATGTTATTGCCCATCGATACATAGATAGGTTGTAAGTGTGTGATTTGAATAATCAATCAGACCAAACAAGACAAGGTAGGCAGTTTGTGGGGCATTTAGAGGCAAATTTGAGGCCTGAGACAAGTAGGGTTGTAAAGAACGTAAGTTGTTCAGAGAGTCGGAGGCTCTAGAGTATGTTACCAAAAACAATACAGGGAAAAAGATGTTGTGAGTTAAAATAAACATAATTGACGAATCTGATAAACAAATAATATAGGCCTAGACCTAAGGTTACTACCTAATAATATAGGCCCTTTACTTGACAACAGGAAAAACAACAGCCAAAAGCTTTAATGGACACTAATACTGTAATAGGAAGAAAAGGAAATGAAAATAAATGAAATGATGTAAGAAGGCAAACAATAAACTTACTCAGGACTCAAATTGTTCTTAACTTCCTAACACCGAAAAAAAAAAAAAAAATCGCGGAAATGATTGTAGATACAAACACGGTGTAAGGCTAAATAACAATATGTTCACTAACGCTACGCGAAAATAACAAACACGGAAAATGCACTAAACTAAACAAATGAACAATCAAACAATAAAAAAACTCAAGTAACCTTCAGACAAGTAAACAAAATAATGTATATCCACGTGAGGGTAAAAAATCCACAGCTAAAGGTAAAATTTTCAAGTAATAAACGTAAGTTGTGAAAATACGTCGATACCCAACAAGTGTTACGCTCTCTTTGGTATTGGTCCATTAGATACGTAACAGAATTATGTCATTTTTAATCAATCAGATTGGTCAATTGATAGTGGTGTGATGACCATATATGGCAACAGTGTTGAATGTCATTTAAGACTGAACATTTAAAAGCGGGCTGAATATTTTGTTTCATCATTCATTCGTTAGCATTCGTCAGCTACACTAACAACTACAGCGTGTTATTATATATTGAGTTATATCAATCATAACGTGTTGACATTTCGTGTTATACTTACTGTGGTGTATTACTACATTGTGTGCATACTGCGTGTTTTGATTACCACGAGGAGAGAAACAGGAGATGCCAACCGTCGTTTAGGAGAACAGCAGGGGTGGTGGAATATGAGCCTGATCCTAAGGCCCGAAGGTACGGGGTTGCGTCATTCATTGGTGTCTTGCTCATATGTAGCTGCCACTGTAATTATTTTGGGATTTGAATATGGTATGTGTGTTTCAGATTTTTTTTTTTAAGTTGATGGCTGGCAATAACATGTGAATTGATAGATTGGTTTATGAATTGCTTGAAATTATTCCAGGATGATTGTATAGAATGTACACGCCAACATTCACAAGAAAGAAAACACACCTTGCTTACCCTTGATACGCTAGAGTTACCTGAAGTTAGACGGGGGTAGCGACTGTATTTTCGTCAACCCGCATAGGGCAATATAACTCTGGCAAAATCCAGTTTAAGTAGTGCTTTGGCACGACGCAAGGTTCGTCGACGTTCCGTCGTCATGGCGGTTCTCTCCGGACAGTCCTAAACTGGCCGACATTCACATACAACATAATACACATCTACATTTCATAACGTCATAGATACTTTTGTTAGTGCCCTAATTTTCAAGGTAATGACGTCATTATCGCGTGTACGCAATGAAGTCCCTCGCTTTTTAACCCATTTCTCTTGTTTTTTACCATTTTGTTTTTCTTCAAATTATCCTCTAAAAATTTGATGATTGAGAAAAAAGATCGCTCAGAAGTCAAGGAATTTCAAAAACTGTTTCTCAAAGTACACGTCAAAACGAAAATTGCCTTCTCAAATTTGACGCCCTGTGTAAAATCATTGGTATTTAGAAATGGTTTTCAAATGACGCGAAATTTCAAAAAGTGTATGCTCAAATGTAATTTTGAGGGAAAAAGTTCAGGGTGTGTGGTTTGGAATCAAGTCCCACCCCCTTTTTTTGCGTTAAAATGGAGTTCTGTCCGAATAGATCCACGATGAAGCCCCCCCCCTTTGTTGACGCCATTTTCCCCCGTTAAAAACGTAGTTTTGTCCAATTATTCCCCCAAATAAGCTCCCGTATACCCCTTTTTTCGCATTAAAGCACAGTTCTGTCCTGTCATTCCCCCCGTTGATGCCATTTTTCCCGTTAAAAACGTAGATTTACTCGAATAGTCCCAAGATTAAGCCCCCGTAGACCCCCGTTTTTTACATTAAAGTGTAGTTCTGTCCTGTCATTCCCCCCGTTGACTCCATTTTGCCCTTAAAAACGTAGGTTTGTCTAAATAGTACACGATTAGGCTCCCGTGGACCCCTTTTTTCGCATTAAAGCGCAGTTTTGTCCTGTCATTCCACCCGTTGAAGCCATTTTCCCCGTTAAAAACGTAGACAATGAATACCATGATACCCCCACCTGACACACTTAGTCAGAAAACGCTATACACTTCGTTTAAAGGACTCTGCGGAACAATTGAGAATATCTTGTGACGCAATCCGATGACCCAGAAGAAAAAAATCTCAAAGGTCACTATACAGGTAGTTACCAATCAGAAGCCAGCATTGCAAATGAGCTATCACCTCGTTAAAAGAATTCTGCGAAACAAGGTATTGGTTCATTACATGCGTAATAGAATTATGTCATTTTTTGACCAATAAGATTGGTCAATTAATAGTGGTGTGATGACCATACATGGCAATAGTATTGAATGAAAAAAATATGGGCTTGGGACGAGGATGAACAAGTCATCGTTCCCGTATACTACTCTCACCGCATTCAGAGGACGGTCCTGGTAAAGTTCTCACCAGAAGCATCGCCAAGGAATATCGACTGATCTATACAAAACGCGTCATTCAGCCCGATCTCACAACCCTCCCGTACGGGTATTAAACCCTTCATCCCACAAGTCCCCTTACATGAAACGGACAGGTTCGTCTACGACAATCGGGTGATTCAATTAGACCACACTGCTGAATGCCAACATTCGTAACTCAAGATCCGATGAAACTCTAATGAGGGCGGAAGGAGGAAAAAGAGCTATTATGGCTTGTCTCCTACGGTATCATGCGTTGGTAGGGGCATGTACTTTAACCCTACAATCACCTGACACACCCAGTCAGGAAAAGCTATACACCTCGTTAAAAGGACTATGCAGAACAATCGAGACTATATAGTGATGGCAATCCGATGACCCAGATGAAAAAATCTTAGGGGCCACAATAAATCTTAGGGGCCACAATACACACTCCGACCAATCAGAAGCTTCGTCGTCGAAAATATTCTGTGACATCAATCCGATGACCTAAAAACCCTCTCTCTAAGATGACGCAATCCGATGACCTGGAAAATCCAGAAGCCACTCTACAGACCCCGACCAATCAGAAGTTCCGTGATCGAAAATATCATGTGATGGCATTCGGATAACCCAGATGGAAGATCTCAGGGGTCACTATACAGGTAGTGACCAATCAGAAGCCAGCATTAAGTATATGCAAACGACTATACACTTCGTTAAAGCACTTTGCGGAACAATCGATAATATCTTGTGACGCAATCCGATGACCAAGAGGGAAAATTTCAAGTAGTGACTAATCAGAAGCCAGCATTAAGTATATGCAAATGAGCTATCACGTGATACCGATGCTTGCTTCGCCAGATTTGTGTACCTTGACGGTCGGTGGGGTACGGAAATCACAAAATTAGCCATGACTTTTATGATGGTATATTGTTGAATTGGGGTGATACCATAACCTTCGACAATGGAAAGGGTGGCATCTTAGGGTTCAGTTTCTGGTCGCAGGTGCCCGCCGGCCTCTAAAAAAATGAAAAAAGGGGCAGTGGTGGATTTTTGGGGGCCACAAAAGCTTATGACCTTTTTTAGCTTTTTACTGACTTGAAATTGTTAAAGTATATGGTGGGTCCGCTTTCGAAAATAATGTCAGTGCTTTGAACAGCTAGCTGTGAAGTCCACTATGGCTTGTCAAAAGGGGTTTCCCCCTGCGGCTGCGTTGGCTCTCGGTGGGCGCGGTCTTACAACATACGCTATATATAATGGAAACATTTATATGCATTACAACGCTATAGTATATGACAAAATATGGATTGAGAAGGCTGGGAACCAAGATTTTCCGCATGTACCGAATGATGACGGCGTCAGGAATTTGCAGATTTGTTATTGTATTTAAAATAAGAATCATGCTTAGATCTATTTCATAATATGGCAGAAATATCGATTGTCTCTAAATATCACCATTGTTCATAGGAGGATAATTGCAGGTGTTCATAGGCGTAGGAAGAAATTATTTACTGAAATTTCGGGGGGCTGAAATTGTCAAATTTAAATTATGGCTACCCCGCCTCCCCCCCTCCCCTACCCCCCGAGAAAAAAATATATACATTGTTATGCTCCCATATATTTTTTAGGGAACTCTAGAAAATGGTTCAATCTCTTTCACTTTCGGGCAATTTTCTTCCCAAAAATGAATTGATTTTCTCGCTAGTATTTTGTGGTAAATTTTTTTCAATTTCCTTCAGTTTTTGTGAAATTTTCTTCCATTTGTGTGTAATTTTATTCAATTTCCTTTTCTTGGTGCAATTTTTTCAATTTTCTAGAAATTTCCTTCATTTTTAGGCAATTCTCTTTCATCATTGGACAATTTTCTTCAATTTTGGGGTAAATGTTTTCAATTTTTTTCAGTTTGGGGCAATTTCCTTCAACATTCGGGGATTTTCTTAGATTTTAGGGACATTTTCTTCATCTTCAGCAAAAAATGTTAAGTTTCAACTGAATTTTAGCCTGAATTTTAGCTGAACAATATAGTACAGGCTACAGTTTATACCTCTCATTAATTTCTATATCAAAAATATCATGAAGGTTATAACAACAAATTCATGACAAAAGTGTAGGGGGAGGGGAGGGGGGGGGGGGGGTTGTGCTAAAGTATAATCTAATCATATGCTCTTTTCATTTAGAAAAGGGGCACTTAGTCATTTAAAAGAGTGTGTCGGGGCATGGATGGGGTGTCCTTACACCATTGTTCTTTCTGAGAACAGTGAGTGGATGACTAGGAACTCACCCACCCCACTGATAATTTTTAACCCTTTCGAAATTGCTCTTTCAACCATCATTTAAGATGTGATACGTCCATCGGCAAAAGACAGTAAACTTGCAGAAGATTAACAATTTCACGCCGGAAAGGCGAAATATGCAGCAAACAACTAAATGATCTCAAAAGATTACAGATTGCCGTAAATCACATCTAAAACGCACTAGACGACTGGAAAAAGGCTAAAAATTGTAGGACGAAGATTCTTTTATTGCAACTTTTGATTGGTTTACGAATTTACTTAACAAAAAGTTAACTTCAATTCTAATTGGAAAACAAGTACATAAGATCAAAAAAACTCAAAAATTCGTGTAAGTTCATGTATATTTATCTCATTTGGAAGAGTTTTGGAAAAGTTATATTAATTTTGGAGCAATTTTACCGTCTATTTCTCGGCTAGACCAATCAAAAAACATGGTAATTTGTACTAGCCCAGCTGATTGAGTTTGCGTATTCGATATGTTTACTACGCTTCTGCCGTGACACCTTGCATGTAGGTTATTTTTTTGCGTTTTTCACAAGAAGTTAAGGAAACAAACATTTGACAAGGACGGTATCAACATCAAGCTAATTAAGAGGAAATGGGACGGATCTTATGTTAGTATTTTGGATTGAAAAGTAATTCAGAAAGAATAAACTTCTATGGTTATAAATTGTTGTTTTCCGAGAATGAGCAATTGGTATAGGCTATCATTTCTCACGTATTAATAAGCGTAGGACAAATTAACATTAGGCTTTGCTACGTTTACTTAACTCGATGAATCAGTCAATTTTACGAATAGTTGGCAATTCAGTATTGATGAAAATAAGCTTACTGCCAGATATCAGCAATGGTGGTGTATTTTACTACAATCTCAAACCTTTTGGCATGAATATGTGATTGGGGAGGCAAGTAGCTCAGTCGGTTGAACTGGAGCATACAGCTGAGTGTTAAACTTAAAGGTCTCGGCCTCCCCAAGTCCCAGGTTGGAGTCCAACGGCGATTTCACCAGTGATTTTTCCACAGATATGCAGAAAGATATACGCTGACATCGAGCGCAGAGGTTTGTCTTCTGCATCACACCTCCCCCACCCATCCTTTGGGAAGTGGCCAATGGTTGGGTGGCGCTTAATTTTACTTTTTAGGCTAGGCTACCATTGTTTGGCCTTGATTTCTTTCACTTTAACCTGTTTCTGTATGCTGACATTGTGTGATTGCTGTTGTTTAATGATCTGCAGCATCACGAAGGTTATGGTTCTTTCCATGCACGCCATTGCGAAAAAGACACAAATTTTTGTCTTAACTTTGTTCAACTGTACACAATTTCCCTAAGAATATTCTTCACTAAAATATTAAAAATCTTTTATCTTTAGATTAAACAACAGATTTATTGTTTACCCAGAAAATCCTGTTGATTAAAACTTACTTGGAAATGGTAGAATTTATCTATTTTCTGTGAGTCTTCTGTTTGCCATGCGAACAACTATTCAGCCATTTAAGAGCAGAACTAAATTTTGTTGATTATTCATGAGGTCAAGTTTAATAATAATGTTTACTTGTTAGTTGAATCTATTTAAATGTGCATGAGTTGTTAGCCATTCAGCTGTACGACAACCATAGAAGTAATATGGCGTCGAACATAAACAATTACTAGTGACAAAAATTTTGAAGGTCCGACTGGGAAAAACTTTTTGGTCTTTTTGAGCACTAAATAACTTCAAAGAAGTACGTATAAGCAAAAAAGGTACATAATATGGTAAGATAACAAGCTTGGAGCGAATTTTGCCCCATTGACTATGGACCTAAGTTTGGTAGCCTAACGTTCAACACACCTTCACCTTTATGTATGGAAAGTGTAATAACCCACTGTACATACCACCAGTGTGGCAAAAAGTATATTGTGGGATATAACTAATAGCTACAGTAGGTACCACTCACTGTTCTTCGGAGGAGACGTTAAGTCGTCGGTCCTAAAGGCAGGGTTCCTCGCCCCCTGCTTGGTTCTCTGATCACTTCTCGAAAAGAGTAGTGAAAACCCGGTATTCATCCACTTCCGATCCAAATTCAGAAATTGGCATTGCCAGCTTAGTGTGTTGACTATACGAGGTTGTTGCGAAGTTCCCAAATCACGGGAGGATCATTGCAAACTAAACAAAATTAGTGACTTTCCATTTCCAGTGTCAATAAATTAGGCCTAACATTACATTTGGCCCATGAAGTTGCACATTTGTATTAAGGTTTTAAATGTTTGTTCTAGGCCTAAATCTGTTTTTTGATAATTTTCCAAAAAATTTATTGGAAATTCCAGTGCTTTAACAAGTATTTTGTCACTCCTTATGTATTTTGGCTAGACTCCTTATAAGAAAGTTTTTGAATTTGTGCCACTGGTTGTGGTGCCAATGCTATTTTTTTAATATTTTATTTTCAGATCCTTGTGTCTTAACTAAGAGATGATGTAGGTATGTTGAATGTTTTTGTATTATTCATTTCCTTTCGCACATTATTTACCATTATTGTTTGTTTGGAAAGGAAATATTGGATGTCTTTTTATAAAAAACTTTAAATTTGTTTTCATTTGTGATTACAACTTGCTGCTGATATAGTTACATCCCTCAGTATGGTTGACATCAGGATTGCCGTACAAGGGTTCTTATAGCTGGTATGCAATTCGTATGTTTTTCAAAATTCACACATAGAAAATTGATGATTGAAAAATAACTTACTTTTTGGTTATTCTTACACAAATTTGTCTAAATAATACATTTTTCAGAAAAACTTTTCCTAAATCTTTACCTCTTTGGCACCACAACGGGATAAAATGTCTCCGATTCATGATTTGGTGGCCATCTTTCTTTAGTCACCTAATGTTTGATATCAACTATCAAAAGCTCTGCAAATAAGTTTTAGGATGTTCTACTAGACTGCAGGTTGATTTTTTGTCGACAACATTTTTTTTTGTTCGTATAACTTTATTAAAGAGTGATTATTAAAAAACTGTGGGCGAAAACAATTAACTAAAACAACAAGAAAAAGTTTAGCCAATATAATAGTACTTTATAAGTGTTATCTTAATTTTTTTCCCCAAGTATTCTCAAACATATTACCCCTGCTAAAATGTCCCAAACAAAATTGGCTTTCTGACTGGGATGTAGAGCTTCTGGCAAACCATATTGCTAACTTCTAGCTTTCCAGCCAGAAAGGGACAGGTTAATGTGAAAGATGAAAAGGGGTATTTACACTAGGAAGTAGAGCTGTGACCGTTTAGCGTATACACGCTACACGCTCGCAAATCCTTGTAAACGTCTACGAAATACTTCATTGCGAGTAATCGTTTTTCATAGTCAGTCTTGCCGTTGAAAATCAATATGATCATTCATGATTCAAATTACACATACATTCGGCTGACAAATTTTCAATCAATGACTTTGTACAAACTGTAAACCCGATTAGCATAGGCCTAATCCTTTTTAAATGTGAGAATCACAAATGCGCAGTAATCACCTATGAATGGGGATATTATGCACTTTGATTTCGCCGAACTCTGAGTAGGCTAATTTGTAAAATGCATCGCGAATGTGCAGCAGTAAACAGTGAAACGAACAATAGGCCTAGGCCATAACTACTAAGGCTTTAAATCCCACTCAATTAAGGCCAGTTATACAAGCTGTTAAATCGACCAACAAACACAGTCAAAATACTTAAATCGTGACAATCAGTACATTTACATGTAAAAAATTTGTAAGAAAGAAAAAATATTGCAAAATAAACAAACATAAAAAGGTTTTGACAGAACTGAAATTCTAGGTGCTTTGCAAAGATGGTGGCCATTTTTTGAGTGCACTGATATTTCAGAACTTCTGGTGGTGGTGGCGTTGTTTTGAAATGTTTTACGGCAAGGTATCATAGGCCTAGTATGCAAGATTTTCACAGTGGAACATTGAAAGCCGTAGTGAGTACGGCAAAAAAAGTTACGCAATGTTGAGTTTAAATGACATTGAAAAGAAGTTATCTGTTCTTTCCAAACTGAATTTCCATGCACATTTTCCATAAAAATTATGATTTGTACTGTAGAAGTAAACTTTTTACGATTTGGAAAGCAAAACTGGAGTGTCTATTTGAGCAATGGAGTCAATACTTTTGCCGTACTGCTTACGTGATTCTTTTTATTTAGCATAGTAAATTTGGAGCAATTTTGGTGTATTTCCAAAAATCTCTAAACGTTTACCGCTCTAGTAGGAAGTTCCATGCAGATTGAAGTTTGGTGCTTTATAAATGTAATTTTGAGAGGAATAAATACAAAACAAGGTGTATTTCTGTTTCTGGATTGTAGCAAACATGACAAAAAAAGTAGAGCTCTGACCGTTTAGCGTGTACACGCTATACGCTCGCAAATCCTTGTAAAAGTTTACTAAATACTTCATTTCGAGTTATCGTTTTTCATAGTCTTGCCGTTGAAAATCAATATGATCATTCATGATTCAAATCACACACACATTTGGCTGACAAAATTCCAATCAATGACTTTCTACAAACCGTAAACCCGATTAGCATAATCCTTTTTAAATGTGAGAATCACAAATGAGCAGTAATCACCTATGAATGGGGATATTGTGCACTTTGATTTCGCCGAAATCTGAGTTGGCTAACTTGTAAAATGCATCGCGAGTGTGCAGCAGTAAACAATGAAACTAACAATAGGCCTAACATTAGGCTATAAGGCTATTTTTTTTACTATGCATATTAAATTTAGAGCAATTTTGGTGTATTTCCGAAATTTACGATACTAAACACGTGTAAACGATACACGCTTGCTTTTTTTGGCATGTACACGTTTACTCAAATCCCTAAACGTTCACAGCTCTAATCTACACAAAGATAAAGCCATTCTCAAATATATTTTGTGTGAGCAAAATGTGTATATATATATATGTTTATATATAAAATATATATATATATATATAGATATATAGACATACATATAGATACACACATATATATATATATATATACACACATATATGTATATATATATTATATATATATCTATATATACATACATACATACATATATATGTATATATATATATATACATACATATATATGTATGTAGGTATATATGTATATGTGAAAAAGTATACATAGTGTGTGAAAAAGTATATATAGTGTGTGAAAAATATTTATACATATATATATGTTTGTGTGAAAAAGGGGTAGGGCAGAGGAAATGAGGTGTACGGTGTAGAAAATTAGGGGCAATATGGAGAACCGCTTTGATAACATCATAACTAGGGGCCTGTAGTGTTAACCATTTTCAATTAATATGCTTGCACAATGCATTGATTATACTGTGCACAAGTTTCCAAAATTGAGACAGGGATTTCTGAAACTAAACGATGATTTATAACAATAAATCCCTAGCTATTATGACCACTGTATGAACGTTTGTTACTATGTCATCACTGGTATATCTTAATGGTCAAGCTGCTTTTGACATCCTGTTTTCATATGATCAGGTATTAAATTCACTCAATGTCATCTTACAGTACTTTTCTTTCTATCTCAACTCATAGCGAAGGTACAAAATCTTGGGCCTTCATGATGTGCTCGTTTGGATTGAAGGGGACAGCTGATCCCCTGCTTTGTCAGGACCCCATGAGCGTTTTGCCATCCTATGCAAGTGTTATGGATCCAGATGTGGTATGCATCTTCTTTATTTTCGTTCGTTTTTGTTCATGAATGATATTTTTCTGCTCGTCAATGATCTTTTTCTGTGATTTAAATAGAATGAATACTACAGAGAGATATGTACACTGTTCTAGTTTTCTTATATACCAAAATGTGACATGACATAGGTTGTTTTTGAGAGCTGAAAGATAAGTTCTTTTTTTCTGAATTGTTGTATAAATGGCTCTAGAAGACTTTATAAACAATAAGTAAAGAATAACAGGTGCCAAAGAAATGTTACATGGATGAGCTTTGATATGGGAAGTTTTTATTGTACAAGATATAGTAATGATACAACATAAATGAATAGTGCTAATTTATTTATATCAATATTGTGCACAATGGTAGTATTGGGGAATGTTGTTTATTTCATAACGACAAAATAAGAACAAACCTTTGTTGGTATGATGTAACTAACATCTTACTCTATAGTGTATGCACTTTGTTAAATTTGCAGGGTCTTGACTTTTCTGAGAGTGAGGTTATGAAAGCAAGTCAGTTGTTTGGGTTATACCTCTTAAACACTGATACCAAGACACAACTCGGCTCCCTGCAGAACGAGGTTGGAGGCAGTGAAACAGAGAAGCAGACATCAAAGGATTCTTCTGAGAAGTTGGTGAATGGCAAGAGGAAGGAGCTTCTTTGCGGCAGTGATGCATTGTTTGAGGGGATGCCATTTGTGGAGTTGAAAACTAGGGAAGTTGGTAAGTTAGTGAATGATTGTTTGTTTTTCAGTTTCTAGTTGGGTGCTTTTAGAGGTTACGTTATAAGGGTATTTTGGATTTGCTGGAAGCCTTTCGCTTTTCTTTTCTAAGAGTTTGGTTTTTAAGCAATGCTCCTGATAATCTCAAAGCAGGAAATTCCGTGTCTTATATACTTGACATGGCTGTAGAAAGTTACGTTGCCCCAGCAGCTTTAACATATTGATGAAATATTTACCAATTTACATCAGTTTTAATTTTAGGCCTTGGTGTAATAAATAATGCAAATTTTATGTAAATTTTGTGACACCACAACCATAAAACCTATCAGTCTCCTTATGTTAAGTTTTTAACTTACTGTTTTTCAAATCTCCACCAATGTAATTAGCAAGTTTTGAACTTCATCTCTATCATATATCCTAGCTCAATCGAAATATGGCAGGTGAATTTGGGTTGTTTGATGATTTTTTACGACAGAAAATTTAGAACAATAAAGAATTGCATAAAAAGCTCTGACCTACAAACAATATTTTCTTCTCAATAAACACATGTCACATTATTTGAAAGGACTGGGGACTTGACATCAATAACCTTCAACTTTCTCTTATATTGACAACAAAATACCACTACTGGACAACCAAAACTTCACTCAAAATGTCACGGGTTGAGCTTCTGCATCAGTAATGATTTGGTTATACATAGTGATTGGTTCTTGTTTATTTTCAGGGCCATGTGCTTATTGTAACATGTGGCGATCAGTGAAATTTTTGTCCTACTGTGGAAAGTTCCCCTTCTGTAGTGTGTCTTGTACAAAGAAGTATGCTGTTTACAAGCGGGAACGCGGGGAACTCTCAGAGGCGCCTACTTGTGACACAAAACTAGAAATTAGATTACAGGTAAGTCTAAGCTTTTTTGGGGGGGTCAATTGTGTGTGCTGTTAGATTAAAGGTATCTACACTAATCATGTTTAACCTTTTGTGGTAATATAATAAGCAATTATATCAATTTCTAGTTTCTTGATCCAGATTGTGTACTCTATCCAGATTAATGAATGGAGCCTCAGATGTATGTGCTGCACATCTTTAGCACATACATGTTCATTTATTTTCAGTTCCGTTTTTATGTTACCCGAAGCAGCACCATAAACCTCATACGTTGCTGTCAGTCACTTTTGTCACTGTATAATTTTTAGCTCGACTATTCAAAGAATAGTAGAGCTATTCTACTACCCTTGGCGTCGGCACCAGGTTAAAGTATTTGGTTAAAGTTTTCATAACCTGAGTTATCAATGGTGTATGTACATGCATGTCGTCTGGTTAAAGTTTTCATAACTTAAGTTATAAATGGTGCACATTCATGTAACTTGGCATAGGGGTAGAGAACATGGGTACTGTTCAAATGAGCGTGATTTTTAAGGAGAATAGGGTGGGGGGGGGGGGTGCATACTAAAAATGAAAATATTTGTATCTATGATATCTCTTAAATTAAAGTGCGAGTGGGGATTTTGTTTACACGAATGCCATATATGTGAAGAGCATTGTCTACACTCAATGGTGAGGTGTAATGTGCATATTAATTAGGTCATTTGCATAACTATAGACTTTCTTATAAGATATTTAACCTGGGATAATAACTTGGTACAGGGATAGAGGACGTGGTACTGTGCAGATGAGAATGATTAGGGGTTGTGTGTACATACTAATTTGCTTATTTGCATAATCAAAATATTTGTATCTATGATATCTCTTAAAATAAAGTGGGAATGGGAATTTTGTTTACACAAATTATCATATATGTAAACAGCACTCAATGATGAGCAGGGTTCTAGCTAGACAAGTTTGAGTGCCGGGCTCCACTGACAATCCAGGGTGACCTCCTAGACCCTCTCCCATGAAGAACTGTTTAAAAAAAGTACAAACATATGCCGAAAACTCTTCTCTCTATTTCCATTTATTCATCTTGCCCAAACTTTTTACTGCTTTTATTTTCGTCCCAGTATCGTTTGACGAATGCCCTACATTATTACAATTATTTCAAGGTAACTAGCGGCCTATGAACTATGCAACAACTTTTGTCATTATTTAATCCCTCACAAATCAAAAGAATATCGATTAGAGCTGTGACCGTTTAGCGTGTACTCGCTACACGCTCGCAAATCTTGTAAACGTTTACTAAATACTTCATTGCGAGTAATCGTTTTTCATACATTATAGGCCTAGTGTCTTGCCGTTGAAAATCAATATTCATGATTCAAATCACACACACACATTCGGCTGACAAAATTCCAATCAATGATTTTTTACAAACTCTAAACCAGATTAGCATAATCTTTTTTAAATGTGCGAATCACAAATGCGCTGTAATCACCAATGAATGGGGATATTATGCACTTTGATTTCGCCGAAATCTGAGTAATCTAACTTGTAAAATGCACCGCAAATGTGCAGCAGTAAACAGTGAAACTAACAATAGGCCTAATGTTAGGCCATAAGGCTTTAAATCCCACGCAATCAAGGCCCGTTTCATCGACCAAAAAACCTTTGAATCGTGACAATCAGTACATTTACATGTAAATATTACCTGATGAGTCAAATAAATTTTGCAAGAAAGAAAAATATTGCATAATAAATAAACAGAAAAAGGTTTTAACAAAGCTGAAATTCTGCATGCTTCGCAAAGATGGCGGGCCATTTTTTCGAGAGGACTGATATTTCAGAACTTCGTGGTGGTGGCGTAGTTTTGAAATGTTTTACGGCGAGGTATATCATAGGCCTCAGTATGCAAGATTTTCACAGAACTTTGAAAGCCGTAGCCAATAGGACAAACAAGTTACGCGATGTTGAGTTTAAATGACATTGAAAGGAAGTTATCTGTTCTATCTAAACTGAATTTCCATGCATATTTTCCATAAAAATGATGATTTATACTGTAAAAGTAAACTTTTTACGATTTGGAAAGCAAAACTCAGCGTCTATTTGGGCAATGCAGTCAGTACTTTTGCCATACTAGTTGCGCGATTTTTTAACTTCGCCTCGTAGTTTTGGAACAATTTTGGTGTATTTCCGAAAATTACGGTACTAAACTCGTGTACACGATACACGCTCGCTTTTTTTGGCGTGTACACGTTTACTAAAATCCCTAAACGTTCACAGCTCTAATATCGATCAGTCCATTACAATGTTAGGTGCATATGGGGTGTATAACATATGTGATTGGTTACTTACATTTGGGCCGGTCTATAAGCATGCCTTGGGCCTTTGGGGGTGTAATATTTACTGTGATAAAGTTTGATTGTATGGTAAATGACAGACTTGGCAAGCTGCCAGCAGTGATTCACAAGGATTAAAACGTGAACCTGAACTGTGTGCATGTACGTATGTTTATGCAAAGAGCTTCATGTATGGGTGATTTTATGATAATATGTACGTTCATTTGCGTTAAATTCCTATAGTTCAGATGCTTTGATCGGAATTTATTGTGCGTAATGTATGTTATGTTATGTGTGTAAATCAGCGGATGACATAAATAGAGCGAGAATAAAAGGAGATCTGTTTAAACACTCAATAAATTAAGTGAATGCTGGGCAGAAGAGTGAATCTTAGAGCCGAGTGCTGTGCGGGAATTGCGAGTCCTGGGCGGGCCCGCCCAGCGCCCCCCACCATAGCTAGAATCCTGATGGTGAGGTGTGTGCATATTAATTAGGTTATTTGTATAACAATAGACTTTTGTACAAATTATTTACCTCTACTTGGTTCAGTGGTAGAGGACATTGGCACTGTTAAGTTGAGCATGATTAGGGGATTGTGTGTGCATACTAATTAGCTTATTTTCATAGCAATGAAAATATTTGTATCTGTGGTATCTTTTGGATTAAAGTGGGTGGTGATTTTGCTTAAACAAATGATCATACAATATATGTGAAGAGCATTGTTCACACTTAATGGTGAAGTATAGTGTGCATATTAATTAGGTTATTTGCATAACAATAGACTGCTGCAAAATGTTTGACCTGAGATCAAAAATATATGGCAGGCTAGACTTACTAACTTCACATTTCTACTTTGGTTATAACTTTGACATTCCTGACATGGATAGCAATCAAAATGTTTGTCTTGCCATGAATAAAGAAGCAAATAAAAGTTTGGTCACTTCTAAAATATTTTTAATTAGAGATTGGGAATTATAAAGAACGAGTGGAATGTGGGGTATAAGATGACATGAAGATAAAGTAGCTGAAGGAATTAGGATGAGGTTGGGATTTCATGTGGGACAGGGTGGAATTGTATGTGGGGCAGGGTGAGGTGGGATGTTGGTCAGGATGCCTTGGCATGTTGGACAGGGAAGGTTGACATGTGGAACATGGTGTGTTAGCATGTGGAACAGGGTGGGTAAGCATGTGGAACAAGTTGGATCGACATGTAGGACAGGGTGGGTTGGCATGTGGTGGGGTGTCATCTGGATTTCAGTTGTGATGGCATGTGGGTCATGCAAGTGGTGGAATAACATACAGTATCCAATTTTCAGGTGTGATTGCATGGAGTATAGGTGTGGGGTGACATTTGGGACAGGTTGGGATGGAATGTGGGGCTGGCGGGAATATGCATTATTAGCGGTGAGGGGATTTGTATTGTTTCCAATGTCTAGTTTGTCATATGTAAAGCAATATTGTTCTGCATAATTTTGCTTTAATGTTATTGTACATTTTTCATGCTGCTTGACTTTGTTTAACACACATAGTTTCTTAAATTGGAAGTTGTATTACAATCCAGGATGTAGTTCTGGGAATGTGTAGGGGTTGGGGAGGGTACAGGTTGAAAAGGGGCTTATTGACATTCTTTCATTGACATTGGCAAGTCAGGGCCTCTCCTTTCTTTGTTGTTCAATTGATAGAAATTAAAAGAGGTGTTATAATTATAAAGACTGCTAGCTTTTACATGTTTTCTGAGTTACTGGGTGAGGTAACCTTGATTTTTTTTTTTTTTTTTGTCCTCAAATATTTGGGAAAACCCAAAGATATTTTGAAGCTTGTAGTAAAATGTGAAAATTAACAAAGCAATTGAAAACATAAGTGTGTCTTTCAAAGCTCAAGTTATTTGAAATCATCTGCCCCAGCTACCCTATTTCTGTATATACTTCCCTCAATAAGCCCATTCTCTATACTTGCTTTGAATAGTTAAACATACTGTCCTTCTGACAGTTCTTGTATGATTTCTTGTATGCTAATTCTTGTATGATTTCTTGTATGCTTTTCTTCCATGCAGGTGCCAACATTATTTGAGCAGCATAAACCAAAGCCTTTCTTCCTATCACACAAACAGCTGTCTCCATTGCCAAGATCAAAACTTCCTGGTGCTAGATTTTCTTCCCCTAGTATTACCCACAATGCCTCTGGTGCCATCTTGCCATTTGATTGGTCCAGCTACCTGGAATCTGAGGAAGCAGAAGCAGCATCAATACGCTGCTTCAAACATGTAAGTTGTTAGTTCAAAGTGATTGGATCTTTGTAATGCTGATTATTACCTCTGCCCACAAAGTTGGACGGAGGTAGTGTTTTCGCCTGTGTTGGTTTTTTTGTCTGTCATCAACATATTTCAAGAACTGAAGATTGGATTTCAATTGAATTTGTTATGTGGTTTTTTTACTGCGCAACGAAAAAGTGATTTAAATTTGGGACATATTGCAACAGGGAAGGGCAAAAATTGAGTGGGGGGGGGGGACATATCAGAACAGGGGGAGGGCAGAAAGGATGAGGTGAGGATGGTTTCAACTAAACTGTCTGACATCACCATATCTCAAGAACTAATGATTGGATTTAGTACTGCTAAAGGAAGAAGTGATTAAAATTTAGAACATTGCTGGGATGTTTTAGGGTGAGATCCGTTGAAACTTTTCAATGGAATGTGTTGATCAATGAATTAATGACCTAAAAGGAAGTTTAAACAATCAATTTTCAGTGAATTCTGGTATTAAAGAAAATGAGAACAGTTGAATCCTGCTATAAAAGGCAAATAATAGAATGTGAATTTTGCCTGAAAGGAACTTAAACAATAAATGCTTATCAGGCTTGGAAAAATACAAAAAAGTCACTCACCAGCCTCTTACACAGCTTGGCGAGTAAATTAGAAGAAACCAGTATTTCCACTCACCAAGTAATTTCAAGTACTCACCAACACTTTCAACTGAAATTTGACAATTTTCGCGCAACTAGCATACCTCTGTATTGCTCTTTTCCTGGGCCTCACTACATGACCATACATATGCAAAAAACATAGCAAGACTACACACACAATTAAATAAAGTAGGTGGTTTAGAAAACAATTTAAATCAACATGCACAAACTTACTTGGTTTTTAAACATTAGTTTCAGGCCTACTGGCAGAAACAAGTAGGCTCCTATAGCAGAAAGTTTACACTCAATGCCTGTTGCGGCTCCGGCCCTTATATATACACATACTGTGTGCATATCTGTACTGTATGTTGTACATACTGGTCCAAAATCAGCGGCAGCTCTGTGAAATTGTTTCTGGAAGAGATTGGAAAGTACAGTGTATTTTGCATAAGGAGATCTCGAGCTCCGCCCACTTAAGAGAAAAGATAGCGATAGAGATAGCGAGTCTAAAACTTTCTATCTCCGTCAAACAAAGATATTACTCAAAAGGATATAGCGTTCCCACCCATATTCACACTAACACATTTCTTGCAAGCTATGTGAGCCAATCAGATTTATCTGTGTAGCTGGGTCACACGGTAACTTGTTGGAAACAACGAGATATTGCACAATTTCCTGAGGTATGTATATTGCCTTCATACCGTGCCGTTCACTGAATGTAAACAGTGTATATGGCTACACACAATAGGTGGTGTTTTGGGCAATTAAAGTTGACGGCTATTGGCTAAATATTGATTTTTATTTTAATGGAAATATCACTTGTTTTTGTGTGTGTATGGAGGCATTTTTTAGTAGAAAAAATACACAAGACAGTATTGTAAGTATGTTACTCGAAATAAAACAATTTATCAAAGCAAGATTTTCACTTGCCATGGCTTTATTAAGTGTGGCGAGTAACACAGAATATAATAATATTTTTGCTCGCCACAATATTTGTATACTCGCCTATGGCGAGTAGGCGAGTGATTTTTCCAAGCCTGGTGCTTTTCTTTAATAAAACTTGAAAACAAAGGTTTGACATTAAAGAAATCATTCAGAAGATAGATAGTAATGAAGTTTTCAGAATGCGAATGGTCAATAAGATCAAAACATTATTTGTGGATAAAACTTGTTGGGCCCAGAATTTCTGAGGTAGATTGTTTTGGGTATGGGGAATAAACTTAAAAAAAAATACTAGGCATGTTGGAATTGCCAAGGTGGATGTGTGCACTCTACAAAGTGCTAAAATTCTAGTTTGGATTGATTTTCTTTTAACTTAAAAAAAGAGTATTTCAACAATAACAGTTTCTTGAGTGAGTAGCTCTGGTCAAATTTTTAGTTATACTCCAACAGCTATTATCAATGAAGATAATATGATTATTTGGTGTTTTGTGTTGCTTTCAATGAATTTGAAAATGTTTGAAAATGTTGCATTGTTATGAATGTAATGTGGAATTTATGCAACATAATTTTTGTAGGCACCTTTAAACACTGAATGGAAAAGCACCCTGATGGGTGCTATGTTGGAAGTGCAAAATGGAGACCCCTTAGACAGTGCAGATACGTACTGGGTAGCTAGAATCATACAAGTAGCAGGTAAGGTTTAGTTCTATTATCATACTCTTCAGGTATTGGTTTTAGTCATCTGTCTTTCTTATATTCTTTTTAATAGACATGTAATTTTTCATTGACCTATTCAGTTCTGAGTCAAGTATTCAAGTACCCAAGTTGAGTAAGAGGTACAGTTTGGTTACAGGCCCTTAAAAAAAAATCATGGAAGTAGTACCAGTCATACCTAAGCACTGATCACAAGTTTTAGGAACCAAGATATTCATGTTTTGAATAGTGCTATCATGATATGTCGATTATAGCGATATCTCTTTTCCCACAACATGAAATATGTCTCTTGAACACATATTGCGATACCAATTACTAATACAGAACTAAGAAATTTTTGCGCAACTAGGCTACTTTGTACATTACAGTACTGACGTAACGGTAGTAAATCTAGAAGAGAAGTTTACATGATTGTTTCCAAATCAACTTTAAAAACATGCAAAAATATCGTGAAACATAAAAAATGCAAACGGTGCTCCTTCACCTCACGCTGGCATGGTCTGATGTAAATTGACAAAAAGAAGGAAAATTTCGCCCAGAATATGCCTCTCACTTTGATGATTCATGGTCACGTTGGCTGAATTACCAAACATGTGCATGTGATGCGTGATAAAATCTAGAACGTAATAGTCAGGCAATCATGTCGTCTGCTAGATGGAAATACTTTTTTCTTGCCTTCATTCATATTTATGTACGGTATACATAAAAGAAGTAATCGTAGTGATAATAACAATTTTATATCGTGAGTCAGTTTTCTTAAAAAATATCGAGATATACCAATAAATTGCGCTATTTTTCTCCACGATAATCGATACGTAATGCAGCCATATCGTGACAGCACTAGTTTTAAACATACTCATCGAAGGAAATTTCTAGTATGATTCGAAGTAATGCACTCAAAATAAGCTTCTTTGTGTTTAATATGCTCTAACAAAATCAATTAAGTGCCTCAAATTGATATTGCTGATACCTTTGTATGACATGCCAAAGTAGTCCTTTGAATATATTGATATTGCTAATACCTTTGTATGACATGCTCAAGTAGTCCTTTGAAGATATTGCTGATACCTTTGTATGACATGCTAGAGTAGTCCTTTGAAGATATTGATATTGCTGATACCTTTGTATGACATGCTAAAGTAGTCCTTTGAAGATATTGATATTGCTGATACCTTTGTATGACATGCTAAAGTAGTCCTTTGAAGATATATATATTGCTTATACCTTTGTATGACATGCTAAAGTAGTCCTTTGAAGTGCTTATACCTTTGTATGACATTTAAAGATATTCTGATATGCTGATACCTTTGATGACCTAAAGTAGTTGATATTGCTGATACCTTTGTATGACATGCTAAAGTAGTCCTTTGAAGATATATATATTGCTTATACCTTTGTATGACATGCTAAAGTAGTCCTTTGAGTATATTCATATTGCTGATACCTTTGTATGACATGCTAAAGTAGTCCTTTGAAGATATGCTGATATATGACATGCTAAAGTAGTCCTTTGAATATATTGATACCTTTGTATGACATGCTAAAGTAGTCCTTTGAAGATATATATATTGCTTTTATACCTTTGTATGACTTTGAAGATATGCTATGACATGCTAAAGTAGTCCTTTGAAGATATTCATATTGCTGATACCTTTGTATGACATGCTAAAGTAGTCCTTTGAATTGCTGATATACCTTTGTATGACATGCTAAAGTAGTCCTTTGAGTATATTGCATATTGCTGATACCGACCTGATTTTGTATGACATGCTAAAGTAGTCCATGCTAAAGTAGTTGAAGATATTGATATTGCTGATACCTTTGTATGACATGCTAAAGTAGTCCTTTGAAGATATTGATATTGCTGATACCTTTGTATGACATGCTAAAGTAGTCCTTTGAAGATTTATGGACAGGTAGGAGAAACATGACCTAAATTACTTTAAATTCTAGTAAAAACCATGAAAATTGGCAATAAATGACCATTTTAACAGCTTTTTGTAGCATGAGATGTTGATATCCAATTTCCAACTCTTTTTCGTATGCAAATTTGTTTTTGTCATGTACCACAATTGCTTTTAGTACATGAAGTGATTCTAACAATAAGTTTTTGGCTTATAGCCAAACCTTAAATCAAGTCTTAGGAGAAGATTATCTTGACTCTCATTTTCAAAGATGGAATCTAAGGAATGAAATACATAAAGAATTACATACAAGTGTTAGTGCGTCATCCAAATCTTGCATCACAAATTTTGAATAAGTCCGAATATAAAAAGACTTAGTATCCTATGATAAAAAATTTTAAATGACTGTTTCACTTGGAATTGTATGCTCTTTTCATTGAGAATTAAAGGAGAAAAACTATGTAGCTTTCCATGTACCTGTAAAAAATGTGATCGTGGGTTATTGTTATTCAGGTTATCGAGCAAGGTTGAGGTTTGAAGGATATGGGATTGACAGTGATCACGATTTCTGGATTCATCTATGCACCACAGAATCCTACCCTATTAATGGTGCTGTGAGGGTGGGCAAGAAACTCAAGCCCCCCAAAGGTAAGTTCATTACTATAGATTGTACCCAAAATATTTGTATGCACTTTTGTGTTATTATTGGATAAAAAATATTGGTATTTTTTATATTTCAAATAGGAAAACAGAATATTCTTGTGGTCAAATATATGTATATAATATCTCCACTCATATTACATCTGTTCATATATATCAAGGGTTCTTAATCAATTTTTTCCAAGGGCTATCATTTCACAACAGCCTCAGGCCGTGGGCCAATTGCATTACGTGACAAACAAAACACGTCAAAACAGTCCCTGAATACAAACAAACCCCAAATAAACAAGTATTTTGGGATTTTTACTGATCTCATTTAGATTTTTATTCTTCTCCTGCTACGACTATTGTTCGTGGGCCTGAGTGGATTGTCTGGCAGGCCAGATTTGGCCTGCAGGCCGCTTATTAAGAATCGCTGATATACATGTTGCAACACAGTTACAACACAGTTACAACACACAATTGTTATTGGAGCTCTCCGTCAAAAAGTGAGGGCATCTTTTTCCCTAAATCAAGGGAATTTTAAATTTTCTATTCTTGTGTCATTTCAAAACTACTTCAGTTTTCATGAGAAATAATTATAATTAATTAATTTGAACAATCGTATCAAAAGGTTTTTTAGTACCAGCACATACACAAAAGGTATGTTTGAATATTCTTGAGACTCAAGAAAACTATGCCCTCACTTTTTGGCCACCAGCTCCTTTGCAAATTTGTGTGCTTAGTTCAGGATTTAGTTGCATTGATGCAGAGTTGGAATTAATTATAAGATTTCCCACGGTTCTGAATCTTCCCATGAAAAATTGCAACAGAAATAATATTAATGTAGTGAATATATCTTTGTATACTTCCCTCATAAATTAATGTATTTTTTGTTGCCCATTTACATGAGGGATGTTTTTAGAGCACATATTTTACCATATATCTTGTTGTTTACTGAAGAAAAAAAGAGTTGATAATTTTTTTTTCTTTCTGCGAATTTGCGATATTCCTGCAGTTATAACTGCCAGAATTAGATTTTTTTCCAGCTCCACATTGATGTTGCCGTTGCATGTAATTGTTCATTTATTCTAGAGACCCTAGAATAATATGCCCTCACTTTTCAGTGGAGTGCTCTTTTTAATTGTCTGCTTTTTGTTCTCACCAGGTGTTTTAGAAAGGCTGGGAGAGTCGTGGCAGGATCACATAAGCAGAGTAGCTCATGCAGGCAGCCTTACAATAACAGTGCCTATTGAAAAGGTAAAGTCAATTCATATTTACTTTCATGAAATATTGTGATAGAATAATTTTGTTTTTAATCTTATTTTGATATTTGTTTGCCCTATTTCAAGGAAGAGAGCGTGTGGGCTAGGGGTGAGTGGCTAGGGGTGATTCCTTGAATAGATACTTAACATCAACACTGTTACAGCTAAAGTTTGCTGAAAGAAATAGTTTTTTAATTTACAAAAAAATTCCCCCTCACAACAATCTTTGATTAAATGAAATAAATAATTATAGGAATCACTATTAGAAAGATAAATTATGGAGATAAAAATTGAATTAATTTACTAAATATAGAAATGTGAAAGAAGAATTACAAAAATAAGTTCTAGGACATGTAACCACAGTTACATTTTACAGTTAAATCATTTTCATGATAATCTATTTTTGGGCTGTGATAATTATTTCTAACAAATACCTAACCTTTAAATGCCCTAGGGGTTCAAAACGCAACTGCAATTTTTTGAAACATTTTTTCAAAATTAATTTTCTTAAGTTTTCTTTCGTTTTGTATCACTACGAGTTTGGTTTATGTGAATGGTTAAACAATAAACTTTTCAATAAGAAAAGTCAAATTAAAGAAAATATCGACATAAATATGCAAATTTTAGGCCAAATTAGACCAATTTTGTTGAGTTTGTATTTTTTCTTGTGAATAATGAAAATGGAGGATTTTTTTAACATATTTAGATTGTTTGTGAAATTTCTTTTGCAATGACACCAGTATGAATTTTTTTCTTAAAGCAAAACATTCAATGAAAATAGCAAACAAATAATCACCACTGTAATTACTCATGAAAAATCAAGCCGCACATCCGACCCAGTATTCAAAACCTGGCACCCACGTTGCAATTCCAGAAGTTATTGCTAGACTACATTGCATATCCTAGTGTGGATTTGTTTTTAACTTATCATTACAGTGTGAATAAAGAGGGGGTAGTTGCTCTTTTTGTTTTCAATTGAAAATATGTCAAATAAGCTTTGTGCCATGTTTGCATTTGTATTCTGATAAAGAATTACGATTTTTGTCAAAAATTGGGTCTTCATAAAGCTAAAAATTATGAAATTTTGCACAATTTTTGCCAAAAATAAAGAAGATATTGATCATAGGGGCAGTCAAAATTTGACCAGAATTGGATGCATTGATGTCTTTGATACTACCTCATGGCAGCTAGGTCTGGAAGTATGGCAAGTAAGTCTTTGAGGGAAAAAAAGAAGGTTTTTTTGTTAAATTTTGTGCATTTTTTAATTTTCTCTATTTCAACCCTCTTTTTTGAAAAATCTTCCAACATAATTCTATCAAAAAGTTACATTTTCTGAAAGAACTATTAAAGCTCTTTCTATGATACCAGGATCAATGCTCTGGACCTATTTGACGAAGCAAAATAATTTTTGAAAAGCACGACCGCGTGGGGATTAAAGGGTTAAACAACTTTTTGAATAAGGAATCCTGAATTTTACATTGTTTTATATACAAATATTATTAAACATTAATAATGAAATTTTTGCAGTTCCACAAAATACATTGTTAGTAATACTTATTAACAAGCAAGGTATAAACTTATATACCAAATATGACAAGACAAATGTGAAGTAACAGATGGTTTCGAAAAACAATTCACTTTTCATATTATTTGTAAAAAATTTTTTTAAAGATCTATCAACAAATAAAGGCAACATTAACTAAAGTGTTCAAAAATGCAGTTAAACCATGAAAATGGCAAAATGTATGTCTAAATTAGCAATCAGGCTCTCTTGACATTACATGGATGAATGCATTGTGGAGCTGATGCCTCAATATTATGAAACATGAATATGTAGTGCTAGTGAAAATGTAATTGCAGAGTTGAAAAATCTTGCACTTCCGTCTCACAAACATGCAAGATTAGGTATTTTGTTTCCCATATGTATTTGTGAAGCCAGCATTGCTTTTTCTGCCAAAGCCCTTAAAGAAGGGGGACCAGGTGAACTGAGAATTAAAGGACGCGTAACAATTTGAGGTTTTGTGGAAATCAACATTTGTGACTTCTTGAATCCGAGGGCAATGAATTACTAGAGATTGGTGGGTTTTCATTCACCAGTGCTTCAAAACTAGCTTATCAACAACTGTTGATATCTCTATATAACCTTAGCTGTTGAGAAAGGAATGTAAAAGACCCAATCTACCTAGAAATTATACAGAGAATGTACATTTTCCCACAAACCTAGTTAACCAGGTTTCCCAACATTTTTTGTTCAATATCTTTTGAAATATCTTTATTGTTGCAGGTTAAACAAGGTCTTAGCTGTCCATTCAAGAAAGGAATGAGATTAGAAGTGGTGTATAAGAAACAGATTTCTCACACCTGCATTGCCACAGTCACTGATGTAGTGGCAGACCGTATTCATGTGCAATATGAGGACTGCAAGGATCCAAGCAAAGACTTCTGGTTCCATTATACGTCTTCATGGATTCATCCTGTTGGCTGGTCCCAAAGGATTGGACATCCTATCATCGCATCTGCTGGTAAGTACTGTATCCCAAGCTGCCACTCTAGTTTGACTTTTCAACCCCTGAGTTAAACCTCACCAAACAAACCAAGCTGCATTTTATTTCTTATTATTGGAAGAAAATAAATCAATCCACCGAGCCATTAGGCCCATAGGGCAGGTTCTCATCCCTGATTTTCATGGCTTAAGCGAATGAGAGCACATGGCTCTCTGGACGGTAAGCCAGTCCATCCCTGGATAACTCAGCAATGCTGTTACTCACTTTACAGCTGAGGGGACCAAAGCAAGTAAAGTGTCTTGCCCAAGGACACAATACAGCGCTAGTGGCAGGAATATCAAAGACATACGAGCAAGACTCCTTAACCAATGAGCCACTGCAACCCCTCTAACTAAGGCTGGAATGTGATTAAATCCAGTTCTTCATTTGCAGTGTATTGTCAAGGGATTACTTCTTCCATCTTATATTTCCACCCTATATCTTCATAAATGTTAGGAAGAAACAAATAAATGAAGTGATTAAAGGAGATGACCTCTAAACACTTTCAATCTTCTCTGATGCTGGTTGCTAAAGTTCTTTCATTGACTTGTATTAAGTAAATCATGTACTGTAGCCTTACTTGATGCCATTTCACCATTAGCTCAATTATTAGAGCTCCTGTTTTTCAGACGGTAGGTCGTGGGTTAGTTTCCTGGCCAGGTCCTACAAAAGGCTTTAAAAATGGGACCTGCTGCCCTCTTGCTTGTTGTTCAGCATGAAGGAACAGAGCAGGGTAATAGCACCTGATCGGTTTACAGACTGTCGCTCCGTGATGGCTGGGGACTTGAGAAAGTTACCAGCCTGTGAGACAATGGCACATAGAGGTTCAATGCTTTGAGGCTCTGGCGAAAAATGTTATAGAAATCAAATGTATTATTATATTATTATTACTTAATAGAGGAATAGATTATAAAATCTAGCTGATCATAAAGCAGGAGCGTCTTCATGATAATGGATCAGATGAAATAGCTACATTTGGACATCAGTTTGTTAGCTCTCCATGGCAGGTTTAAACAAAGTGACAAACTTAGGCAAGTTTTTTAAAGTATGTTTTAAAGTAAGATTTAAAGGTTGTCTTGCTCTACTTTTACAGCATACAAATCAGAAGCCCTTGACAAAGGCAGGCACCAAAAGGGAGGTCAGGATGATGCACCATGGGATATTTTCACCTTGGTGAGTTGTTCTCTCAAAATGTTTGTTTTTCTTTAATTCACCTATAAAAATCATTGCTACAGAGTTTGTTTGCTCAACGACATGTTTGGTAGAAAGATCATTCAGTAAGTTTTAAAGTCACAAAAGAGGGTTCTTGGCTCACATAAGTGTTGCCTTGACAAGTGAACTTAAACAAGTTGATTAGATTTTAAATAAGTTAAATTGTTGGATTCTAATTACTTGTGACCAGTGCCATACACAGTGGAAGTTGCCCCCAGAAATTTTTAAAATACAAGTTTTTCAACTAATGAAAATATGTATCACATTCAAAGGCAGGGGCAAACTGCCCTGAGAAGATTTCTTCTTCCGATTGCATGCATTCTTCCTGGTTGGTAGGTGAATTTGGGAAATTAGTAACATAAAATTGCTAAAGAATTGTTCGTATGTTGAGAGCAACATGACTTTCCTTCTGTTCTCTTAAACTTTTCTTTCTGATTATTCTACCACGCACTTGTCACCTAAACTTTTGTATGGGTGTCATTTGTATGGGTGTCTGCTTTCGGTTAGATTGTTCCTTTGATTTTTTTTTCCCTCCCATTGTGACCAGGCCTTCATGCCCTTTCAGTATCTTTATAGTGGCCCTTAGTATTTTTTCCAACATGACCAAATGCATCTGCCTTCACCTTGACTCTCTCTCCCCTCCCCATGATCTACCTACTACCTCCATTGATCGTTCCACATCCACAGTCTCCAAAATTTGAATCATTCAAGCCAAAAACAAACTAGACCGTTTGAAAAGAGTTTTTCCCTTCCTCATACACAAGGCGCTCCATGGCCTTGTTGGTACTCTCCCCAAGGTTTCTACCCTTAGGTACGGTGATCTCCTGGTGCACAGCACCAGGGAACACCCACCACCCTTCTCACCACCAAAACCCTAGCTAATACTGGTATCGACATAACAGTCACTCTCCACCGTTCCCTGAACTCCAGCAAAGGTGTCATCAGAACCAGAGACCTTGCCTACTTGACCAATGAGGACCTTGTTGAGGAACTTGCCAGCCAAGATGTCACTGAGGCTCATTGTCTCGTCCTCAAGGGAGACAGTGCTGAAACACCCACCAATACCATCTTCCTGACTTTCACCACACCAATTCTCCCCTCTCGCATCACTGCCGGCTATCTGAGAATCCCAGTTGCCTCCTACATTACTAATCCACTCCATTGTCATAAGAGGTATGGCCATGGGAAAAACTCCTGCCGCAGCCAATCGTGCTGTGGCAGCTGTAAAGCCCTGGACCATGACAGTATTTCCTGCACCAACACCCCACACTGCACCAATTGTGACGGTACTCACTCAGCCAACCATCCCTCCTCAAAAGACTGCCCTACCTGGCTTTAGGAAAAACAGATAACAAAACTGAAAACCCTTAATCCCAACACAACTTACCTGGAGGCTAAAGCGATTCCTAGTTTCCCTCCACACCAAACCTTCCTACGCCAGCACAATGTCAGCTCCCCCCAACAGAAGTAAAACTGACTTACATGCCTGAATCGATGACCTCACCTGGCTTTTCTGACAGAGTCCTAAGCCCATCACCTTTGCCAACAACCCAACCACACCCATTACACAAACCACTACCACCTCTCACCTCTCCCCCCAACCTTCCTTCCTTTTCTAAGACCCCCACCGTCCCCTCCCCCAACACCTCAAATGCCATCAAACTCAAGCCAACCTGGCCAACAAACAAAAAATTGAAAACAACCCACCATCCAAACCCACATGTATGACACTGAAGAGAACATGGATTGTTTGATTACCGAACCCACTGAACATACTTCTTTTCCAACTTTCAAAAACAACCGCTCCCAAAGAAACAGGGACAAATCTAAAGAAAAAACAAACCAACTCAGACACAACAGATCTTCCTCCAGATAACCCCTGCCTCCTTATGGCATAAAACAAAAACAATTACTATAGCACTTACAACATTATACAATGGAACATCAAGAGCCTTAAGAAGAAATTGATCTTCGTAAGAAAATTCGTAAGAAATTGACCCTCTGGCCACCACCTTTAACCCTTTCATTTTCTGCCTACAAGAAACCTTCTTGAAAACCACTGACCATTATTCCCTTAATGATTTCTCTTGCTACCATAAACATCAAGAGGACACCAACAGGGCCTGTGAGGGCGTCACCATTCTCGTTACACACGGTATCCCACACAACCCTGTTCATGTGAACACTGACCTTCAGGACATCTGTGTCTCTATCTCCCTCCACAAAACCTTCACTCTTTGCAACATCTGTCTCCCCCTTAATGCCAATGTTCACCTAACCAGCCTTAATAACCTCATCTCTCAGCTCCCATCCCCTATCATCCTTCTTGGTGACTTCAACGCCAACAACTCCGCTCCAATACCACCATCCCCAGAGGAAAGCTCGTTGAAAACACTCTTCGTCAGCACAGCTTCTCCTTGTTTTCCTCACCCCTCACAACTCCATAGCTGAGCTCTTCCAGAAAAACCCTCCGTTTAAAATTATCTCCTTACTTTATTGTGCCTCCCTAGTCCTCACTCTCCCACCCCTCTCTTACCTACTTTTGCCTTTTTTTAGCACCCCTGAACTTCCCCTCTCGATCCCAGCTTCCTGGCTATTAGTTCCGGTACTTACTTCTCTCAAACTCCTATTTTCTTTTTTTGAAACCTCTGGAATGATCTAACCTCTCAGGCACATTTTGACCCTTGCTGTTGTGGTGCTGTTAAGCCTTCATCAAATAAACAAACAACAATATTTGGTAGATTATTGGATATTTAGGTAAATTTGACCCAAAAACTTTTTGAAAATAAAGGGAATTTAAAAAAAAATGAAGCAGGTAAATTTCTAGAGGACTTGCTGTAAGTATGAAAAAAGCAAGGTTTAATGAGAGATTTTGAACAGGTTGCTAATTATGAGTAGGAAATTATAATTGTTTCTTGAAGGAGCACTAGATCGAAAAGTGAGGCCACTCATTTTTGCAAATTTTGCAGATATATCATCCACAAAAGATTGATAAAATTTATGCCTCCATAGCCCACAGATGATGTGATGGCAAAGATCACTTGAATATTTATAATTATCAGATTTCTATACCGTTGTGTGCAAGATAAGCATTTGATTTTTTTGGGGACTCCTAAAAAATACTCCCTTACTTTTCGGTCTAGCGCTCCTTCAAGAAAAAAATTCCCAGACATACATAAATTGTTGGCCTATTTGATCTGATATCAGTATTTAAAAACATCAGGATTGGTATCACAATAGTGACAAAACGGTATTAATGTATCAATGATTATTGTACATAACCCAACTATGTCAACTATGTCCCCTTAAACAATTTTCTCTCTGCGATCTCTCACGACAGCCACCATTCCTCAACGACCACGGGTTTCAGGTCGGGATGAAGATGGAGGTTGTTGATCCCCTGAAGCTCGGAAACATTTGTGCTGCTACAGTCATGGAAGTACTAGAGGAAGGGTACCTGATGGTAGCTGTTGATGGGTGCCTGGATGACAAGTCCAGCTGGTTTTGTCAACATGTTACCTCACCGATGCTTCTCCCAGTGGGATTCTGTGAATACAATCAAATTCACATAATTCCCCCTAGAGGTATGTATTTTAACCCCATTCTTTATTGCACCTTACATTATAAATTTGTAAGATATTTATTATTAGAAAGTTATAAAATATTTTGTGTTTATCTGTGCATTCATTATTACAGTAAACTTAATGTAATCCCCTAAGAGGTTTGTCAATTAAAAAAAAAGAGTGAATTTTATTTTTAATTATTTGTAGACTGCTATCAATGATTTGCCTCTCATTACTCAGACCTCAATTTTTTTTTTTTTTTTGTTATCAAGAGATCAGAAATAAGCTTTCATGGTTGAGTATTGCAATTACATTACTTAAAAAGAAAGTATCGGTACAATATATCTTATGCGCCTTTAAAAAAATGTTAGCTTTGGTGCACATGTAATCACTGCAGAGTGGGTTAGAGTGCTATTACATGCACATGCTGATTCCATTGGACTACATCTTTTCCCCCATTCCTTTGCAATAACTGCCACTGCCCTCCCTCACTGTCTATCATGTCTCATTGACTGCCCTCTGTACAACCTCCCCAGAGCTTCCTTCACTCCTTAAATTCCATTGCCGAGCTCTTCCACAAACACTTCCCTGGATAAAATTATCTCCTTCTTCACCTCTATTACAATATTTAGTTTTCCTTTTCCACCTCCCCCTGTTCCCATTCGTTTTACCTATTGCATTTCTTCTATTTCTCAAACCTTTTTCTACCTCTGATATAATCTAACCTCTCTGGCACAATTTGATGTATGATGTTGTGGTGCCGTTAAACCTCACCAAACAAGCAAATAAACCCATTATGAAAAAATAATTGTAATGACTTCCTTGTTTATCCATCCTCAATTACTCTGATATGAAACTTAACTTGTCAAGCTTTGCATTGTTTTACCATGGTTAGTGGCATTTACGACATGCTTTTTGCATTTCAGGGTCTGAGGTAAACTTCGATTGGGATGACTATCTGAGAGAAACTCAGTCCATTTCAGCACCAGTGGAACTTTTCCATCAAGTAAGGGTTCTTTTATAGATGATGTGCATTGGATGTTGGTTTTGCTGGAAAAATAATGAGTATGATAACCAAATTTATGAAACTGACAATAGTTTGCCTTATTCTTATGATAGTATAGTCTCAATCTGACAATTTTCATTGATATTCACAAATAATATTAATATCTTTAGTTTCTTTCACTATTTGAGTATCTGGGCATTTTGAACATCCGGGACACTGTAGGTGAAAACATGCAACTGTTTGTGCCCAAGTGAACATCATGCTTTTATTTACTTATGCATGATCCATTTGTTTCAAAATTTGAAAGTATCTTTTCCCAAATTTGCAACAAATTTCTGCATTAATTCCCAATTGAATGTAGATATTTAGGCTTCTATAGGTGACAAGACTTTACCATGGCTGTGATGGTAAACTACTTTGTTTCACCAATAAACTGGTTGTTAAGATTTATGCACGTTATTATGAGGTCATCCAGAATACTCTAATTAATTTAATCTTCAAATGTTTTGTTATTTTTAGAAAAATTTGGATCGTGGCTTCCGAGTTAGTCAGAAAGTTGAAGCAGTGGATCTGATAGAATCAGGTCTCATCTGTGTTGGTACCATTGTCAAAATAGCAGGGCCTTTACTGAGCATTCATTTTGATGGATGGGCCAGTTCATTTGACCAGTGGATGGACTATGAGTCACCTGACATCTACCCTGTTGGATGGTGTGAAATGGTGGGGTACCCCCTTCAAGCTCCGAAACTACCTGGTGAGAAACAATTCACAACATTTAATTGCCATTAAATTTTAAAGTTTATGTAGTTGTATATGCAGCAAGCAATTCTAAGAATTTAAAATAACCTTCTTGCCTGATATTTCTTACATTCTGTGGAAGAATGGGTGTTGAATTCCTTCAGAAAATATGCATGGTTCCCATGGATCTTTAATTGCTGGAATATGACTTTTTGTTCCTGATCTAGAGATTAATAGGAATTAAGAAAAAAGGGTAGAACCCTGGAAAATTAATTGAATTTCAAAGAGTTGGCACACTAGGTATAATGTTTTTCATCCAATAAAGGGTAGATATGACAGTTTTCTTTTCATAAAAGTTCATGGTAAACATATATGGGGTGGGGGTCATGAAAAGTTGGTTTGTTTATTAGTGGGTGAACTCTGGTGGAATATCTGTGTGCAGTATTTAAGTATAATTTGTGATACTAAAGTTGTTTTAAATGTTTAGTTCCATCACAGAAAATATTGTAAGTTACTTTCAAAAATGGCTGTTTGATGACACCTAACATTGTAGTATTTTTCCATAACAGCTTCTTAAGGAAAACTGGAATCCGTCTCTGTTGGTGTTGGATTGATAAAAGTGAAGATTTTGGTGTAGTTTGCAGTGTTATTCCCTATGTTTCATTCATTTTATTGTTGTTCTTGTATAAAAACACATTTAACACAAACAAAATTAAAACAAGATTAATACCAGGGCTGTAATTATCCCTAAAAAAAAGTGAGGGAGGGGGTATATAGGGCCAAACATTTCCCCATATGGTGGGGTGGGTGCAATGCCTTTCAAAACCTTACAACCTATAAGCTCATTTTCCCCTCATTGTTCCTTTTTCTTTACAGAACCTTCTACCAAATTTGGTAATGGGAATCAAGAAAAGTCTTTCAAGAAACGATCAAGACATTCCTCAAGCAGTGAAAAGAAAAGTGAGTTTGTTTGGGATTTAATCAAACTGAATTGCTTTAATTCTAATCTTGAGATCAGGGAATCTGGTTATTTGAGTACAAAACAAGGAACAGAATGATTTTCACATATTAATGGCAACCACTTACAAAGGAAACCAAACCTAACTTTGTATCTAATTGCCTTTGGACAAATTGTTTTTAGTGAAAAACTCAAAAGTGGAGCTTATTTCCTACTTGTAATACCTTGAGAGCTAATGCTGAAGACTTGCTATATTAGTTCCCTTTTATTTGATTTTTTGACCAGAATTTGCATCAGCAGTCCCCATTACTAAGTTTAGGCTGACATCAGACAACAGGCTCTTACCGTGAGATTCTCCTTTGCTTATTCCCATGATGACATCTTGCCAACCTTGACAATTTTAGAATAGCATTTTCTTGATTGCAATGCAAAATTAAGAATGGTAGATTGATGTCATATTGGTAAAGCTTTGTTCTGGTGGAAATGATTGTAAAATTGAAGTGGTTTCAATAGTAAGAGATGTGTAGATCGAATCTGATGTTGATCATGTTGCTGGAATGCGAGTAAGTGTCATAGATAATATCAAAATATGGTTATTGAGAAATTGGAATTCAAAGTTATAAAGAATGAGGTAATAAAGAAATAGCAAGGTATGTTTTGAGAAATAAGTTTGGTTATGTGAGAATAGAAATTAAATCATTGAGTTATTCACATTAGTATATTGGCATTGGAGGTTGGGCAATATTGACTTAAGGTTCTGTTAGAATCTGAAGTTAAAGCATAAATTAAATCAAAATAAGATTTTAAAGATGTTTGAATATAAAGGCAAGGAATTTTTAATGTAAATTATGAGGTGCAAGTTTGAATTTTTGTGTTTACATTGAAAGTATTTTGTTTGCTTGTTTGTTATAAAATATCTCAAGAACTTGGTTTATGACACATCTTTTTTTTTTTTTTTTTTTTTAGGACGCCTTGAAAATGGTGGAATTTCTGTGTCACATACAAGCTCTTCAAGTTCGTCCCTTGGTGCAAATGTTACTAATAACCCAAAAGAACATTTATCCCTTGCCAAAAAAGATACCTCAATTTCCACACCTACCAGCCCAGAAATCCACTCCAGAGTACCCCCTCTACACAGCTACACCGTGGTCCATGACTCGAGTTTCAGCCAAAATAGGAACAACTCTGCTTCCACGGTGGAATCAAAGCAGTTATCTGAGTCCGTCTACTCCTTTGACAACATTGACAATTTTTCTGTATCAGTACCAGTCAAGAAGAAGTTCAAAACTTTGTCAGCATCATCCACCACAAATAGTACCTCCCAGAAAGAGAAGAAAAAGAAACTCAAAAAGAACAAGAAAGAAAAGCGAGAGAAACGCAAGGAGAAGAAAAAGAAAGATAAGAAACGATCCAAGGGTAAGAAAAAGAAAGAAAAACGCGAGTTGAGTGGATTTCAGGTTGGTGCACTGAAAGGTCATGAAAAATCGAGCATTGTTTTGACCCACAAAACTAGTGAAACTCTCCCTAAAACTGTGTCGTTACACACAAGTCATTCTGATCAGTGGCCAGGAAAAATCAGACAAAGTGGAATTGCTAGTGAACATTTGTCAAATACCCAAAAAGTGCAAAATAGTGATTCATCTCAAAGTATATCTAGCAGGGAGGATTCTTGTGACACCACCACTTTGTCAGGAACAGGAACCATTTCCCACTTAAATTTGAAAAGTATTTCAAAGACGGATCGGATAACCAAAGCAAAGCAGATAGTATTTGATAGTGAGCCTTTACTCCCAAGACCTGTAACTAGCGTGAGGAATGTAGTGGTCAAGACGGAGAGACCTCTTCCTTCTCTTACAAAAATCACAAAGCACTCAGATGTAAAGTCTAGTCATATCAAGAACAATAAGATGAAGAAAATAAGTGAGATGACTTTGCAGAGACCTCCAGTAACAGCCTTACAGCTAAGCAGTCATTTAGACATAAATCAGGATGTAAAGAACCTCAGACTAATCAAGGAGGAGAAAAATGATTTTTCTTTGGGGCAAAATGTGACAAAGGATGGGAGTTCATCTAGCAATGCATTGAAAAGGACTTCGCATGAAACAAGTCCCATGTTTTTTAAGAAAAAGTCAAGTAACAAAACACATTCTAAAACAACAAAGTCAATACCTTTAGACAAGTTGGCAGTCAGTGATCCATATTCCCTTGAAGCTGAGTTTCCCACTACGATTAAAAGTGAGACCCCAAAACCAGCAGTTTTACCATTTGTAAAAACAAAGGGGGCTTCTTTAAAATTGGCAGAAATTCAAGTGTCAGTGTCAAATGAGCAGTGTGCGAACAGAATTAATGTAATAGGAAGTGCGGTAGTACCCACTCAACAAAAATGTGTGGATGTAGGGGTTCGAGTGGAATTGCAAGAGCCACCAAAAGTTATGAACTACGTAGATTTGAATATTTTAAGTAAAGGAATGAGAGAAATGAAATCAAATGTACTAAAAGCTTCATCGCAGATACCTGTTTTTGGAGGTGATGTTCACTTTTTTGATGGTTCAAGACAGGGTGGGATTGGTCTCATTCCAGTTCCACAGTATTCTGCTCTAGACTCTCCTATCTCCTCCTCTTCGAGCACAGGGAATATCCAAGGCAACCTTCAAAAGATGGATGTCAAATCTCCAATTCAATTTTCTCCATCCAGTCAGAAGGTAGACCTGAGTTCTTTTCCAACTCCATCGTCATCCAATGAAGGTGGAAACAGCACAAATTCTTCCCCTCAAAAGCTTGGAGAAGCTGAAGAGATACATCATTTTGATGACGGTGCTGTGGATGATCTGTTATTTATCATTGAGAAAGATTTGCGGACTTGCAGGACTGGAGAGGGATTAAGATCAAATGAGGTCGGGGGTTGTCTAAGTGATGACGCAGCAGCAAAGGAATTCATAACAAAGCTTTCTCCCGTAAAAGGGCAAACAGAACTAGATGCAGACAAGCAAGTCGAGGAAATACTTCAAGCTATCCGTGCCAGAAGTTCTGGACAGGGAAGTTCAGAGCCAAGAGAGAGTGTGGTCAAGACACAGAAGTCAAGAAATATGGGTGATGATAAGAAAGCACCTGCTAAAAAGAAAGCTCGAGCAAGAAGTAAGTCAAGTGACAAACCGCAGACAGTAAAGAAAAGGAGGAAAAGCCAGCTTGCAGACTTGCTCCAAAGCCCGGGAAGATTGGATCTTTCAAATATTGATCCTGCTTTTTACATGGAGGGGGCATTTTCAAAGGATGGACAAATTTCACCAGTGTCAGTGGGAAGGCTGACTCAACCAATTCATGCAGGTCCTCTGAAAGCACATGATCCTATATATGATGATGACACAAAATCGAATGCTTCTTTGTTGGTAGGAATGTTAAATGGTGTGAATGCACTATCAAGTCAAACTTCTTCACTCTTGAAGAATGAAGATATAAGATCTCCTCTACCTTCATTTAGGTATGAACAAGTTCCAGGAATCAAAAGACCGACAAATCTACTTTTCTCAACTGAAAACCTGCCAAATAATTTTTTTGCTGCTGGAAAACCCCATCCTCTAGTCCCTTTTCAACCACCAGTTTCTCCAAGTGCAAAGAGTCCCCTACTGAAAGAACTTGTGAAACCTCCCACATCTTCCTCAAATGGCAGTTCATCATCTCCTGTGCTAAACATGGCCCTCCAACGTGCAAGGATCATCCCAGGCATGGTTTCAGGTCAGGGGTCCCCATTTAGACCTATTTCTCCTTATGACTCCCCACATATGTCCCCCAGATTCACACTGCCACTGAATGTTTCCCAAGAGCAGTCGTCCCTGACAAGCTCGCCAAGTATTCCAAGACAAAGAATGCCCTGGTTTAGACCTGAACAGCTAAGCCCAGGCTCTCTCCCAGCAAATGCTGCTTTGGCTTTAAGAGCACCCGTGTCACTCCCTTGTCCCATGTTACCCACAGGCGGTGTTCCTCAGACAGCACCACCACCATCTTCTGTCCCCTCCTCACCCGTTGGGGTGAATGTGTGGAGAGGACCATCTCCAATTAGGAATATCAGTCCGAAGTTGCCATCTGGGCATCATGTTCTTGTACCATCAATAGACCAGCAAGTTCGGCAGCCCTTCAGATTACCACTCACATTTCAAGTGTCAAATTCAACATCTCTACCACAGAGGCTTCCATCAATGCAAACACTTCTTAAGAGGTCACCCATTACAAGTAACCCGCCCTCACCAATCTTCTCTGGCCTTCAGTTAAGTCCACGACCAATAGGAAATAGCCCTGGTCCATTGTCTCCCAGTGTAATGGTATCACCCGGCTTTTCTAGACCACCATCTCACTTAGGAAACCCGCTTTCACCTCCAACTCAACAAATGATTTCATCGCCAGTGTTTGTATCAGAGAGCCAGCCTGAACAAAAGAAGAAGAAAAAAGCAGCACCACTAACAGCTATGGAAGCAATACCAAGGTCCCCACTGAGTGACATGATGATGGCTAATCCCTGGGTGTGGAGTGTTGCGGATGTGGTGCAGTTTCTACATGATGCAGGAGAAGGAGGTTGTGCTGAAACATTTTATAGACAGGTATTATTTTCAATTTGATCCAGTTTGTTTATTTTTCTTTATCTTCGATATCATAGATGTTGATAAATTGCATGTAGGTGGACTAGAGGTAACAACCATTGGTATATTTACTTAGGTTCCCACAAAAGGATTCACAAAAAAAGGACAATTTTGAAATAATTTTGAAAAGTTGCTGAATGTTGTTAGAATTGCACTAATAACAGGATTTATTACTAAAAAATTTGATTAAATGTAATTTTTTTAATATATTATTCATTTATTGTCAGATGGGAAAGTATGGTTGGAAATGACTATATTTTCACTTACAAATAACGAATGGTAATAATACAGTATGGTACTTGCACTTATGGTTGAGGTTTGCGTATACTGACCTCCATGGCTGTTGGGCTTTTAAACCCGAACAGTAACATTGAATCTGGAGTTTGTTTTTATTCTGGCTGTATCAGTTTCTTTTAAGTATTAACGCATCATTGCTCCATTCTGTTGTTTCAACTAATAGGCAATTGTGGTCTTTTTCGTCAAGATCACAATACTTTTCCTCTAAAATGTTAAATTTCTTAACATAAATAAATGAATCCACCTAGCAGAATATTGAAGTAAATACGATCCTTGCACACATCACTGTCATAGACTGAATGTTATGAGATCTCCACTGTGAATATTTCCAAGACTTTCTCTTCAAGAAGTTGATCTATAATAATAATAATAATACACATATATTTATAACGCGCCCCTTTAAACTAAATCGTCAGGAGCGCGGAACAGTAAGTAAAGTAAATGATAAGATATATAAAAAACAAATGAAGTATAAAACTAGAAAATTAAAAGCAAAAAATTGAAAAACCTAAAATATGAATTCGCAATTAATCAATACATAATTCATAGGCTAAACTAAAGATTAAAAGCTGAACATGCTGAATAAGAAATATAAACAAATGAAGTAAAACAAATCAAGTAAAAGTACAAATTACTGAAATACCTAAAAAGTATACACAATGAATCAATACATAAAACAAAGACTAAAGATTATAAGCACATTTAAAAAAGTGGGTTTTCAGTTGAGATTTAAAAACATTGTAACAGTGAATTGCACGTAATTGAACGGGTAAATTATTCCACAAGGTACAGGCAGCAACAGAATAAGATCTTTGACCAGCAGATTTAGAATTGAATTTTGGTATAACAAGAGTTGGAGCAGTTGACTGTCTGGTAAAACGAATTGGGTTAAAAACTTTTAAATGTAAGTAAGAAGGTCCGGATTTATAAACAGATTTATGGGCAAACATGAGAATTTTGAATTTTATTCTAAACTGAATAGGTAGCCAATGAAGGTTAAACAGAATTGGAGTGATATGGTCGAATTTCGTGCAGGATGAAAGCAGACGAGCAGCATGGTTTTGAATTTTGTGGAGATGTTGAATTTGATAATTTGGTAAACCAACAAATAAGCTATTACAAAAATCAAGTCTTGAACTAATAAAAGCATGAACAAGAGTGGCAAGCATTGAGAGCGGTATGTACTTCTTGACTGAGAAAATGTTACGTAAATGCCAGTAGGCATTTTTACAAACAGTTGCCAAGTGGGCATTATATGAGAGACAACTATCGAATATAACCCCTAAGTTCCTGGCAGAAGTGCTTTTTGAGATGGTGACGCCATCGATATATAGATTTAGATCAGGGACTGGCTTCCGGCGTGATTTTGGATGGAATAGAGGTAACTCAGATTTGTCGGCGTTGAGCTTGAGCTTGTGGCTAGTCATCCAATTACATATGGTTAGAATACAGGTTTCAAATCTTTTAGTGACAGACAAAATTTTATCGTTATCATCTAGATTTACTGGCAACCATAGCTGTATATCATCAGCGTAAAAATGATAGTAAAGCCCACATTTTTCAATAAGATCAGCTAAGGGTGCAGTATAAGCCGTATATAAAAAGGGACCAAGCACGCTTCCTTGAGGTACACCGTAGTGGAGATCTTTGACAGTAGAATGGTGCTTATCAATGACAACCTTGAAACTTCTGTGCGTGAGATAAGAATGAATCCACTTCAGAGCATTACCAGAAATGCCAAAATATGATTTGAGCGTATCAAGAAGAATAGTATAATCTATAGTGTCGAATGCTGCGGACATATCTAGTAAAACCATAACAACACCTCTTTTGGAATCAAGGGAGTGTAGTATACTATCGCTGATGTGTAACAACGACTCTCTACACTGTAGTGAGATCTGTATGCCGATTGATTGCGGGATAAATTCCATTGTCGGCAAAATACTTATGTAGTCGAAGAGACGCGATCCTCCAACACTTTTGAAACAAACGATAGGTTGGATACTGGTCTGTAGTTTTTAGTAACTCTTTGTCCAAGATGGACCTCTTTAAAAGTGGAGTAATAATAGCCTGCTTCATACTCGTGGGAAATGATCCATTCAAGAACGATAGATTGATCATTTCAACTAGAGCAGGTATGATGCTGTTAATGGAATCACTGAACAATTTTCCAGGCAGAGGATCAAGACTGCAGGTCTTGATGGGTCGTGACTTGATCACTTCCTTAATTTCTTCGATTGAAGTTGGTGATAGCTGAGACAAGGACGAACTAGTTTTGGAAATTTGATGTAGAGTATTTTGGCACATGGTTCCTAGTTTATCTAGTTCATTTCGTATTTTAGAGATTTTGTCTAGAAAGTAATCAGCAAAATGCTCAGGTAAGTCAACTTCAGGTATTGTGGTAGGAAATACCTTGGGAGTGAACGGATTTTGTCAGCTCTGTGAAAAGTGAAAATAGATCCTTTTGGGAAGAATCAGACAAGCACAATTTGTCAGTGTAAAAGGCTCGCTTGGCTTCTTTAATTAAACCGCAACCTTTTGACTTGGCATGAGAACAATTGCTTGTGAATTGTGTTTAGTGCGCTTTATATCGGGCTTCGGTGATCTCCTTGTCCGTCTAGCTGCAAGTATTTCCTCCGTGATCCAAGGAGTCATGCGAGCTCGGGCTTTGAAAGATTTGAGTGGAGCATGTGTGTCCAAAACTGATCGGAGAGCACAGTCAATTGAAACAGCTGCAGAGTTTGAGGAAGAGTAATCAATCCCACTTAACGCTGTTGATAAATCGGCATTGAACGCTGGCATATCAATTTGGCGTAACTTCCTCATTTAATTTTGTTGGACATCCCTTGTGGGTAGCAAAATAATTAGATAAATGGAAAGTCACAAGATGATGATCAGAAACACCAGTGTCTAATATCTGAACGTCAGTGCAAAGGTCTGACTTAATGCGGCAAGTACTGGCAACAATGTTAAGGGTGTGTCCATTAATATGTGTTGGTGCGCATACGTGTTGTTTCATATTAAGCATGTTCAAAATCTCAATAAACCTTGCAGAATAAGATTCATTAATTTGATCCAAGTGAATGTTAACATCACCAGTGACGATTATATCGTTTGCACAAAAGAGTTGCTCGGACAGTCGATCTTCTATGTCATTCAAGAACTGTACAGTGGAAAGGCATGGAGGGCGATAAATACAAATCATGTGCATAGAACCGTGGTTGGTTTGCATTTTACATTCAATGGATTCATATGAAGTATGACAAAAATTGTCCTCACATTCAGAAATTTGAAAATTATCTCTAAATAAGATAGCAACCCCTCCTCCACGTCTGCTAGGTCTGGGTTTATGAAATATATTGAATCCACTTGGGAGAAGGTCGTTAAATATTGTTCCATTAGGGCCGTTTGCTTTTAGCCAGGTGTCAGTGATAAACAAAATGTCTAGCTGCTTATCAATAATAAGTTCATGAAGAGCCGTCGGTTTATTACAAATAGAGCGAGAATTAAATACACCACACTTGATGCCAAGATTTTGAATTGTTTTGTGTGAGAATGTCGGATTACTTGTTTTAATCGGTAATAAGTTATTGTAATTGCATAGATGCGACTTTCCAAATGTTTTTGAATGTCCATCACTAATCCGAACAGGAATGACACCATTAAATCGACAAATTAGTTTGCCTGCTCTATGACCCCTGGGAGGTTTGCGTATACCCAGGTTAAGAACGCGATGCCAGCACGAATCATCAAGTTTAATTTTATTTGTAGTGACACTGTTCCTGACATACAAAAGAAAATTCTTGGTGTACTTAAAAACCATGGTAATAAAAGGATTAACAACACACAATTGTAACGTCCAAAAGTTAAGTCCATGGAGGTCTGTACATAAAACCCAGTAGAGCGTAAAACTAGCAGTGCTCTGTAGAGAGTATGATATACAAACTTAAAAAGATCAGTGTGTGTATTCGCAGAAACGGTATATAAGATAACAGCAATGGTAAGATCAGAATAGTAAAACACCAGAATAAAACTTGGAAAAATGATGTTATCAAAAGCACATAAAATGATCAAACAGCTTAAAACGACGTAAAATACATGCAAAACCCGCAGTTAAAAATCTAAACATTGGCAGGATCCACAAACGAGGTAAAAATATCAGAAAAACCAGGAGCGAGATAAAGCACTGCTGCCATAAACGGCGCATACAAAATATGCATTGTGTTTGCACACATCTAGTGTAATTAGCAACAGTTTACTTTCCAATGTCTTTGACTAATTACTGTGTAAAGCAATTTTTCATAATTGATATGCCATACTGCTGTTCCTTTTACCATTGTTTTTTTTTATACCTATATATGTAATTATGTTCATTTATCATAACTTAATTGAATGCATTTCCTTTTCTTATTGCATCTAAATTAACAGCAAATAAATGGCCTGAGGCTGATGTCCCTAAATAAGGAGCAGATTGTGAAGCTTACTGGAGTGAAGGTAGCTTCCTCTCTTAAGATATACCAGCAGATGCTCAAACTTCGTTCAATGTTTCCCAGACCAGACAGTCTTACACCCACCGCCTCTCCAGGAAGTCACCATCAGCAGGATGGGCCTTGAGTTGATGGACCTAAAGTCTTCAGGAATGTATAGTTGTTTCTGTTGCCTTTATTTTGATGCTAGTGTCTGCTCCAAGATGGAACAGAACGTGATGTTCTTCTCACCTCCCTGCTGTGAAGACACATCACAGGAAAGATGGCATAGTTTTCTTGGCACTGGATTGTATGTGAAGATACACAATATTATTGCATCAACCTGATCATGCATTTCTAAAAGGAACAATTGCAAGAGGCCCTTTCAGGTAAATATAACATGCAAATCACTGGTACATATGAGGAAATGTTGCTCTGAAATCTTATTATAAGAAGTTGGCAAAGAGGTAGTTACAAAATGTTCTTTTCTTGTCTAATTGTTTGAAATCCTTTTGTGATGAGCATCCTCTCATTAGTAGGCAGTGGTAGTACAGTGGTAGTAGTGGTAAGTTGGTCATAACCTCATTTTTTTATTTAAAAGAAGATGAATATACCTTCCCTGTTCTTAACATCAATGTGACCCTAATGTTTTGAGGCAGTAAGTCTGTTTAATTATGTGACAGATAACCATTATATGGAACAATTTTTGGCTTTTCCAAAATTTCAACTGGATTGGGCATGATTGTACCAGGTTACTGCTCCTCCCCCACCCATGGAAAGTAACAAAAGTGTTCAATTGTCACATTTAATTAACATTAATTCTTTGATGCGGCTAAGGCATTGTGTGCCTTGCATTACGACATCAAAAGCATTGAAGTGCAATGAGGTGAATTGTAGTCTCATTAGAAACCATCTGCAGCGTACTTTCATGTGTTATATTGAAGTCATTGCTTTGCATCATTGAGGGAAATTAGGACTTGGGAGAATCTGTTATTACTTTATTAAGAAATCTGTTTCAAACGATAAGATTGTTGCCAAAGTCACTTTTGAAATGGCATTTTCAAATAAGTAATTTTTAAAAGGGTCTGTATAGAAAGAGTGAATTCTAAACGAAAAATCCAGTTGGAGGTCATGGGGGCTTCCCGCTTTGTATGTGGAGAGAGTTGGACAAAGTGTTAGAAATAAAGACATTAGGAATACAGTTCAGCTACTACAGGTTTGAGATATGTATCAGACATAAAGGAATAACTGGTTGCTCTTTTATTGGCTTTTTGTATATTTTCCAAAGCAATTAAAGTTAACTTACAGAGAGGAAAAAAGTTTTGTGCACTTTATATAGCAGTGCAGTTGATAGTACTGGAAGATTGTATATATATATATTATATGTTAATGATTTTGGTGGGATTGCTTATTGGTACTGCCATAGAATGCGTTGTGTAATGTTAATGATACAGGGGGATGAAGTTGTGTGACTAATGCTGCCGAAATGAACTGCGGAAGGATCACCTTGTTTGACAAGAAAGCCTTGATTGTAAAATAATCAGAGAACGAACCAGTATAAAACAGGATGTCAGACCAAGAATAAACTGTACTGAAATAAGGTAAACTTAGAAATTTGATAGGCGAGCTTGTACCTGTGCCGGATTTAAATAGGATACTGTCCTGAGGTTAAAATGTTAGATCTCAATGGTATCAGTCTTCTTGGCCTTAGTTTGTCAGTTCCTGTCATTTCAGCTGCAAGAATAATTTTCCAAAAGATTCATCTTCAAAGAATGAGTGTTCCCAAATTTGAATGAAGGTCTTTGTTAATGGAAAATGAAAAAGATACTCAAGATGTGTCTCATCATTTCACAGTCATATCTAATCGTCTTGCCTTTGACTGAAATGATCATGTTCTTTCTGATATGCAAATATTTACTGTATATTTTTGTACATTTCTGTGGATCTTTTAAGTTTTTATACATCCTCCCGTCGGAAAGTCTGTAATTTGGACAAAATTTCATGCAAAAATATTTTTAGGTAGAACAGTGATTTTTGAAGTATCAACATCATTTAAACATTGGGCAGAGCCAGTTAAAACCTATTTACATGTTCTTTCTAAAAAAATTCATACAAATTGTTTCTTTTAAGTATTAAAAGATATTATTAGAAAATGTTCTGCAGTATTGGTAGATTTCAATGTCCTCTTACAAAGTATGTTTTATGTGGGTTAGCCTTCAGTTAATCTTTGTACTTACAGTGATATAAGGAAACATTTATTCCAGGCTGCCTTTTTCTTGTTTGTTGAAAGAAGGTCCTGTTTTAATCAATCAATGGTTTATGTAACTCCAAATTATCAGGAGGTAGATTCCTTGTACTGATAGTCCTGACCAATCACCTGCAGTTACAACAGGGAAAATTGTAAGCACCAATGCATGCGCATGTATTACCTTCATGTATAACACATATATGATTTTACATTTTAAAGCATTTTCTTCATACACTTGTTTCCATTAACTGCATGATTTGTGCAGATGGCCAAGAATCACCCAGTGTTTGATTGGACAATAAGATTCCCTCAGTATAAGATTGGTCCATTATAGGCAAATAAATTTCTGGTGAGTGGCATTATTAGAATTAGTTTTGGGGAAATTACTGATAGATTCAGATTTGAAAAGGTATATGTGCATTTATTACATTGTTCAGTGCATTAATTGTGGAGGCATGTCTCGACAATTATATTCTGTGTAATCGATTTAACTCGCACAGACTGACTTCCTGCATATTAAATACAGTAAGTTTGGTGGGAGTGGAATCTCATATGTATTGAAAGATGAAAAATATATCATTATAACGTATTTATTGTGAGATGATTGTTGAAAATCGTTTTTCTTGAAATTTTTACTGAATATCCAAATCCTGCAAAAATTGTGGAAAGTGTGCTTGACAATACCACATTACAGGATGACCACCAATGCATCAGCATTGGGTTACCTAGCTTGTTGAAGTATACCAACATTGAAGCTTTAGTTTACTAAATTTATCCAAAATTATGCAAAAATTTATATCACTGAACCAACTCAGCAGATGCTTTTCACGCAATCAAGGTCTGATGCGTGTAGAAATGCATGATTTAATTTTCTACTTTTTGGGCACAAAAATGTTTGTTTTTTTGTTTTTTTCTGGATCACAATGCTACTGTAATTAGGATGTTTGGTCAAGTGTAGTTTCAACTGTGACTAAAAATCAGGTCTGGATTTATGTCCATCAATCACTCCTATCTGTTATGAAATGCAGGAGATAATTAGGTGGTCTCCTTATTAACAAAATTAGATTGTTAAGAATGTAGTGTAATAAGTGCTAGTGTAATATGTGCTAGTGGATAGTACTGTGTGCTTTTATATGCCTTGAGTGTTAAACAGAAGGGGAGAAAATGACAGAATGTGTACAGATTGATTTAGTTGAATATCAGTTGAGAGAATGCAAATTGTAATGACATTAAATCAGACATTTTGAATCAAAATTACCCAAAATTATTGTACTTTTTTAGATAAATGTATACCAATTAACGACGTAGTTTGTATAAATCATGCTATCTTTGTCCAATCCTTTTTGAAGACAAAGGATGATTTATGTTTTTTTAGATTAATGACTGACAAGATTCATTGATAAGTTTTTTTTACCATTTGTTTTTGTCATTTTCCATATCAGTGTATGTCTAATTCGTTTGGTATGTATCCAAAGATTATGTATGTTGTAAGAAGGCAAACGCTTATAATATAGATATTATATATTTTTGGCTTCTGTGGAAGGTAGAGATGCCCCCTTCTCAGATTCTAACTTGTCCTAACTTTTTAGGTGGGTAAGATATCTCCAAAGATTACAACTGCCCCACCAATCAGTATTGTTTTCTTACTTTTTCTGGTCAAAATACTTTCTATAGAGAAGGACCTTAGTAATCATATAATTTTTGCCCACATTGTGGCCACTAATTCCAACCCCTCTAGGGATCTCCCGAGGTATTGTTAGAAGTCCACTCAAAAGTCCATGTGGATGAAGCCATTCACATTGTTTGTGCTTGATCATGCTTTTGGAATTATTTTTAAACATTGCATGTTTTTATGTAGAATGTACATGTGTGTGGGAATATCCACAAAGCTTAGAGTAATCATGCCTATGCAGGTATGAATTAGCATTAAATGTACATTGAAGTAAGGGTATTAGCAAAAATGAAAGAATGTTTTGAGTAGTGAAAAAGGCTGCATTTGTACCAGTTTATGGTCATTTATGCAAATTTTCATATGTTGTTTTGTACTTCTTTTAAGATATTTTCTTGTATGAGTTCTCTGTCTTTCATTTATGTAACCTCAGTGTGTGCATGGGTTGTAAAGAACTCGCTATACAGTGAAATGTTATTGCTTGTATTGTCCATCATTGATGTAAGTACATGCATCATTAAGCTGAAGGCATGCTCAGTAAATTCAGAGCTTGTGAGACTTAGCAAACTTGAATTAATCATTTGTTAGTCTTCGTGGTAGAAAAATTATACCCAGAGCATTGGCATAGTCATCAGACTTCACAAAAAATGTTGGTTTGTTCAGAATGTTAAAGTACTACAAATTCTGCTATTGTAATCTTATACTAAATAAGTGGTATAGCCAGCTTGGCCATATTACATTTCTACAGTGAGAGGGCTTTAGTTGGAAAGGTGGATGGGGAAGATGGCAAAATTATTATCTGGTTCAAAAAGGGCAGAAATTGCTGCATATCTTATAATTTAAGAGGTAGAGATATCTCTATGGAAAAGTATCCCAGCACTTCTTCACTCGAGCATTTTATGTAACGTTTAAGTGTTCTTATTAGAACAAATAAAGACGTGAAAATATATTTATTTTAAGGTTCTTTTATAGCTTTAGACTTTTATGAATAAACAAGTTCTTGTATAGAAGCACCTTCAACTTCATAACATCACGAAAACACTCATCTGTTTAATGATAGACAAAAAATGCAGGTGTCTTGTTGTGGGGGGTGGGTTCCTTTGGGTTCCCTTTAAAGGATGTTATTGTTCGTAGAGGTTTGTTAAGGCTTGTTATCAAGTAACAAAAGTTGGTAGTTTTGGCAGAGAGTTCAATTGGTAAATTAATCCAGAAATTAAATGAAACAAATTTGCTGTCAGAAAAATTTGCCCAAATATCCTTTCAGGGTTGATTTACAACCTGTAGTGACCTTTGCAAAGTCCCTGCATTTGTTGTTGTTGTTGTTGTTTTTTTGTTTTTGGGGGAAGGGGGGGGAGTTACACATGAATATAACTTCTAATATACTTTTCTGATATTTGAAAACATTATCCATGGTGAAAGAGATCTTTTGTCAAAGCAGTATAGTTCTGTAAAGTTGTCTCTTTGTACTTCAAGTTATATAGGCATGTATTATTCATCCATTGTTGTCAAATATATTTATGTTTGTACAAATATAATTAATGAACCAAGTTCAATCCTGATTAAATAGCTGCATGGTTATGAGTTTATCAAATGTTACCAGGTTTGTTATTTTCAAAAGTTGTACATATTTGTCTTTGAAAATAGTATTTTTCTTCTTCATAGTTAAAATCAGGGACAGTGTACTGTGTTATTACAATGAAAGATGAAAATAAAACCATGGTTTGTATCTTAAGTTATACAGTAATATAATTAAGATGTACATATTTTTGTAAACATGTGTTGAAGATATATCATTTATTACTTTATCAGAAATCAAAAACTAATGTATCGTTTTTTAGTTGAATTTTTTTTAAAGTAATATTTTTTGTGTTTTCATGAATGGAAAATTCTTGCATTGGTGTCAGCCAAAACACTCACCCTGAGGCCTGAAATTTGCAAACAATTTTTATAAGCTTCCACTTTTGGTTATTTCAAATTGACATAAATATTTTTTGTATTTCTGGATTTAAAGCACTATTTATAGATTTAATGAAATAGGTTACATTCATGTGTAGTGATATATGCAAATATAATGTTCAATATTTTAAAAAGAAAGATTCTTTTGCAAAAAGAGGAAACTGTTTGTGGCACATAAAATTTTGTGTATTGTTTTTTGTATATTTTAATACATCTGGGCTGGACAGGGAAGCAAGAATATTTGGGTTGAATGGAAGTAGCAACAATATGGGATTTAAGGTGGGTATTGGGGGAAAATTTTAAGGCATTGCTGTTACAGTGCTTATCAAATTCCTTTTACCCTGACTAGGCAGCAAACTGTATTTACAAGTTAGATTGGTATGTGTTACCTTCGTCTTTAATTAACCATTGTGATAATATTTTACTGTTCTGTTTTCTCGTGCAAAGCATTAAGAATTAGTGTTGGTATATGTTGAGGTAGCATTCCGTTAAAAATAATGGTTGTTTACTGAGGCATCTTTTGCGAATTAAAATTACAATGAATACTCTTAAGAATAAAAGATGTTGATTTCTAGGGCAGTATTTATCCTTGGCTATTTGTAAACTTGAATAAATTATTCTATATGGGGAATGAAAGCTCCAATAAGATAAATGATTAAATCATGTGATTTAAGGAAATGGGTATGGGAGAAGTAAGGAGTTACATCATATTTTCGGCGTTAGTGTACTAACCAGGTATGGCTCAACATTGCAACAGGCTTAAAAATGTGAAGTGATGGCTTTATGTTGTGAAGAGGATAGGTTGATATAATCACACAAATTTAAGGAAGTCAGCCAAGGCTGTTAAATCTTCAGTAAAATAGAAGACTTGAAAACTAGTTTTTATTTATACACATGTTTTACTTGGTAGGGGAGTAGGTTGAGGGAGGGAGGCAGAATGGTAAAGAATCTGTGTGCTCCCTCAGTAATGCTTTAGCTTATGTAACTTTCCATGTTGTAGAATTATGAGAACCTTCAAAGAAAATGGCATTTCTTGAAAGGGTAATAACCAACAATTTAGTTATTCACTTCAATTGCAAAATCAGGCACATTAATTTTTTGTAAAATTTAAGAATCGAATTTAATTGAATGTACGCAACATTTTTTTCAGGCAGTAACATGTAAAACAAATCTGTAAATTTTGGTTTGAGATCAGGGTGAGAGTAGCAGAGAGACTACTATGCAGAACAAATAAAATTCTTTTGTATTCATTCTCTCCAGTTTCATTGTGTTGTGTTTTACAGCTATTGTCTGTTAAGTAGTTTTTAATTCAGTGCACACAAATGTACTGTTTTAGAATGTATTTAAGCTTTAGGTCTAAAGAGCTGAATTTATTGGCAAGCATATACTAACATGAGCATTGTTGATGTCAAGTCACACTGATGACAAAAATGTACATGTTTAGGATTTTGTAATCTATATCTGACCCCCATTTCAAACATTTGTAACAAGAATCACCTTTTTTCTAATAATTTCATTGTCAGTTCTTCCACACCTGACCATGACTCCCTTTGAAAAATATTCTTTAATTATAAAATTTCTATGGAGTATTCGCATTGTTATGACCTGTGCATTAAATTCCCGTAATGCACGAATTTAAGTAGTTGGTTTAGTCCATTTTCACAACAGGTGAATTTTGTAACAAAGCGAAAAAATGTACGTAAACTTTTCTCGTTTTCATTCTGTCTTTCCATCTTATCTTCAATCAGCACCGGCCAAAAATGTCATTTTTACAATAATGTTTATTACACAGGTTACAAGTCCAGCATCAGTGCCTCCCGACAGTATCAATAATGCTTATGGCTTCTTGTAAAACCGTAAAAATACAAATTGCTTCCTTATAATTTCCAAAGATTTTTCAAAGTATCTTAATAGGATGAGGGATTATTTATTCAGTTTACTTCAATGAGATGACGAGAAGAAGAGCTCTGAAGATAGAATGTTTAAAGAAACTTTAATTTTTGAAGGTCTATAGATGCGCACAGATGATAGGAGGACATGCCATATTCTGTGAATCAAAGAGTCTTGGTCATGAAGGTACTATGATAGGATTCAGCAGTGTAGTTTTTGAGGGGACAGGGATGTTGTTGACCCCCCCCCCCCTCCCATCGCCTCCACGAATTTAGATATAGCATGTTTGTATATTTTCAAGGAATCTAGGGAAATTGTCCTTGTACCTGCTATTTGCAGTTCTCGGTTCTGATTGAAACACATTTTAAAATGCAGACTTCATTTTTCCTTCTGTAAAATTAGGATTAATGCCTAACCTGCACCCAGGGAGGCATTTCCTATGACATTACTTTTTGGTTCGCATGCGAAGCATAGTGCGAACTTATGTAATGGCGATTACGTCCGTTCGGCCGTCCACATTTTTTTCCTGAGATATCCTCAGAAAGTTCAAAAGTTGTTTTTGAGAATTCCTCAGAAAATGTTAAAGTTTCTTCAGAGTTCCTCAGAAAAAAAGTTTCTTCAGATATCCTTATGGAAGGTTAGAATTTCCTTACAATATGCGAAAGTTTTTTAGAGACACTTAAGACAGGATTGAAGACTAGTTTCCTTAAAAAGTCTACAAAACATTTAATATTTTCTTAGAAGATAACTGTAAAATGATATAATTTTCCAATATTCTTCAGAGATCCTCAAGTGTCTCTCTTGTAGCACTTGAGATTTCAAATCCTTAAAATTCTTCAAAATATTTGGGCACCAACAGTTGTATCAGGCATGATTATTAAACTCCACCTTTATTATTGTGGCATTTGCATAAAGTTGCTACAGTATATGAAATGACCAGACTTTTTTTTACTTAGTATGCTTCGTCAGGGAGTTTGACAGGATGTGATTGCATATGAAGATTGGGAGGGATGCCATGTGGGACATGGATGTGGGCCACAAAGGACATATGAAATAATAATTATATACCATGTGGTATACATTAAGGGCTATATCAGGCATAATTATTTGACTCCACCTTTTTTTCTTATTCAACAACTCGTTTGCATATAAGTTATCATATAAACTGACACTTTCATACATAGTATGCTCAATCAGTGACTGATAGCTAGGATGAGACTTCTTATGGAGCCTATGGGATGTCATGTGGGACATGGGGTGGGATGCCATGTGGGACATGTGGTGGGAAGCTATGTTGAAGAGGTTAGAATGCCATGTGGGACATGGTGGGATGCTACGAGTAACACAGAGTGTGACATAGGTTGGGATGCCATGTGTGACATAAGGTAGGATGCTGTGTGTGACATAGGGTAGGAGGCTATGGGACAGGGTAGGAGGCCATGGGGAAATGGGATGTGATGCCATGTGGGACATAAAGTAGGATGTCATTGGGAGGGATACTATGTGGGAGATAAGGTGGGATGCCATGTGGGACATCAGGTGGAAAGCCACTGATGTGGGACATCAGTTGGGAAGCCACTGATGTGGGACATCAGGTGGGAAGCCACTGATGTGGGACACGGAGGGATGCCATGTGGGACATAGAAAGGAATGTCATGTGGTATGTATGGTTGGATTAATGTGGAACATGTAGGATGGGATCCATGTGGGTTATGGCATGGGATGCCATGTGGGACATGGTGGAATGCCATGTGGGACAAGGTGGAATGCCATGTGAGACACTGTATGGTGGAATGCATGTGGGAGATACAGTGGAATGCCATGTGGGACAAGGCATGGGATGTCATGTGGGACTTGAGGTGGGTTGTCATTTGGGACATAGGATAGAATGCCCTTTGGGACATATTATGGAATGCCACATGGGACAAGAGATGGATTGGGATGTTATGTGGGACATGGGGTGGGATGCCATGTGGGAGATATGGTAGAATGCCATGTGGGACATGGGATGGGATTTTATGTGGGACATGGGGTGGGATTTTATGTGGGACATGGGGTGGGATGCCATGTGGGTGATGAGATGCCATGTGGGACTTAGTGTGAGATGCCATTTTTATAATTGGCCGGGTTTTATGATATGGGTGTCAATTTGCATGGGCATGCGAACCATGACGGTATTACTCGTTCTAGTATGTTTAAGCTCTACATACAAGATAAGTACCTGTAACCATAAAAAAAAAAATTGATTAGCGATACACTGCATGGTTAGACTTTTATGCAGTTGTCAAATTATGGCCAAAATTCAGCATGATGTAATTGGAAAGTGGACTAGGAATTTTGAATATAAACCTAATTCCCCAGAAAATAATTAGATTACCCTATGGGTGGTTGTACTTGTAAGAGAAAAAGATCGACGTAATCGAAAAATATTCAATCAACAATATTTCTTGGAATTATTTTTCAAGTCATGAAGATTGTTATTATTAATTAGATCATATTATCTCTTGTCTGCTATGAAGCATGAAACTCTCCTCATCTGATCGTCACACCCACATATTTGTCATTACTTTTCGTCAGACCAATTAGAAATTAACGTGCGCGTCATCGTAGTGTTATCATTAATAAACACATTATGTTCCTCACTATTGTTCGATTTTCATATAGCAAGAAAATTTACTTCAACATATATTTCACTCAGTTTCAGCTAATGGACAAATTACTGCTTGTTTATAAAGTTCTTGTGACCAAAAACATACCATGACATGATTTGTCAATGTAAAGGTAGGGTAGTTAATATTGGATATCGAGTCAGGGAAATAAAGATAAATCTAGTGTAAATTGTACGTGTGGGACGTGCAAATAATGGAATCTAGAAGTTTGTCTGGTTGTTGGCAGGCATTGATTTATGACAGAAATGATCTTTTTGATTTGTCCGTGCATCTTTATACATGTTCTTCGTCGAACTATAAATTTGGATGATTTGTTTTGCAAAATAACTGAATAACAATGCACAAAAGAGGTTGTGTCAGCCATTTATCATGTATTTGAGCTTACCAAAATTGTGCAGCCACTTGAGAGTGTAAATGCACATATCATTCGCTATGTGTCGTTCAGTTGCAGATATAACAGTGCAGAAAAGTCTATAATTTATGGAAAAGAGGAGCTAATGAGAATTGGGGTTTATGGGGTCCAAGAGCTAAATAACTGATTGTGGCATTGAAAACTGCTAGGGGCGTAGAAACAGAAAGAAGAGGGGGGGCAGGAACGCCCCAAATATTTTTACTGGAACCAAGGATCATTTTAGTCCCCCCCCCCAAAAAAAAAAATAAAAAATTAAGGTATCATGAATTGATTTTGACAAGTCAGATTTTATGGCATCTTTTTTTCTTTTCTTTTTCTGAAAATCTTTAATTTTTTTGAAATATGCCTAATTTTTGTGCAATTTCCTTCATTTTCAGGAAATTTTCTTCAATTTTTTTAGAAGTTTCTATCAATTTTCGGGAAATTTCTTTCTCGTAAAAGTTTCTTCATTTTCATGAAAATTCCTTCTCCTTTCGTTAAAAGTGTCTTTATTTTCGTGAAATTTGCTTCATTTTTGTGTTCAATTTCCTTCATTTTTGGGAGAATATCTTCCATTTTGGAGAAGATGTCTTCAATTTTTGGGAAATTTCCTTCATTTTAGTGATATCTGCTTCAATTTTCGTGCAACCTCCTTTTTTTTTTAGGAGAATTATTCAGTTTTTGTGCAATTTCCTTCATTATTGTGAAATATGCTCCAATTTTCGAGAAGTTTCCATCAATTTTTGGGAAATTTCCCTCACTTTTTGTAAAATTTCTTTCGTTTTCGTGAAATTTCTTTCTCTTTTCGTAAAAGTTTTTTTCATTTTCATAAAATTCGCTTCATTTGTTTGTTCATTTTTCTTCATTTTTGGGAGAATATATCATTTTGGAAAAGTTGTCTTCAATTTTCGGGAAATTTTCCTATTTTGGTGAAATCTGCTTCAATTTTCGTGCAATCTCCTTCATTTTTAGGAAATTTGCCTCAAATTTTGTGCAATTTCTTTCATTATCGTGAAATACTGATGCTACAATTTTAGAATTTCTATCAATTTTTGGGGAAATTCCTTCATTTTCGAAATATTTTGTTCATTTTTGTGAAATTTGCTTCAATTTTTGTGCAATTTCCTCTATTTTTGGAAGAATATCTTCCATTTTGAAGAAGTTGTCTTCAATTTTGGAAATTTTCAGATAATTATCTTTAATTTTTGTGCAATTTCCTACATTTTGGTGAAATTCGCATCAATCTTTGTGAAATTTTGTTCATTTTTGTTAAATTACTTCAATTTTCGTAAAATTTCTTTCAATTTTAGTAAAAATTACCTTTCGTGAAAATTGCTTCAATTTTTGTGCAATTTCCTTTTTGTAAAATTTACTTTAATTTTTGTTCCCAATAATGATACAATTCCCCTTTACAAATAGTTTTTAAACCGTAATTTTCATGAGAATTTCTTCAATTATTGTAAAATTTCCTTCATTTTGGTGAAAATTGCTTCAATTTTTGCACACTTTCTGTAATTTTTCTTCAATTATTGGGAAATGTTGCCAAATTGTACCAATATTTTCATTAAATTTACGATCCTTCCCTCCTTTAGAAAAAGTTTTTGGACCAAAACTCATACATTTTTGTACCAATGTTTGTTGAGGCAAATGATAAAATCTGCCCCCTCCCCCTCCCCCCATATGAAATACTTTCCTACGCTTCTGCAGAACTGAAATTATTGATTAAAAAGCAGACAGTGTTTGAACAAAAGTTATAAAATACTGAAAGTATTATCTACACCAAGTATGATGGCGAGGTGGGGGGGGGGGGAGGGGGGGGGGGACACGCAGACCACTATTATTAAGGCTGTAAATAATAAAACATTGAGGCTAAATAATTGAAATGTGGATGCAACGTGTTTGGACAAATGTCCAAACTGGAACGGCTTAATATGAAATTCACTTATGAAATTTGAATTTAAATGTTTTAAAGAAATAAATCATGTTCGACTATATTATTGTATTCGATTACTGTAATGATATAATACAAAACTTTTGAAAAGAAAATTAAGCCATTTGAAAAGTTAACTTAAAAAATCTGTTTACGCAGACACTAAGAGCAAAATTAACTGCATATAAATCATATTTTTCAAACAAAATAGCTTGGTCCTACTTTTAGCAGTCAGGTCTGCGCTCCCGAATGGGAGATCTCCCAATGCGAAGATTTTTGTCATTATAACACAAAATGGATCTTTCCATATTCAAATCTCTCTTAAAAAATACACAATGGTAGAATAGGTTTAAGCTAAATGTAGGAAAAATGTATGCGAAATATTCTTAATTTTATTGGTGCAAAAGAACGATAAAATTATTTTTTTAATTTTTACCAGTGCAAATTTGACTTTTACCAAAGAATTTTATTGTAATCTTTAAAAATTCATTTCTGGAGAGCAGATTTTAACATTTTAAGTCAGTAGCAAAAGCTCAAATTATGCAGAAATATTAATTTCATTATCATATCCAAAGTATACAACTTTAAAATTACAGAATTTGAAAAGTAGGGAGATCTTCCGATCGGGAACATGAACCAGACTGTTTACAGGTTTAGGATAGGCGTTCTGATTTTTTTTGCACCTGTTCAAAGTGACAACCTCCAGAATATGAAGTCATTTACCAAACTGAAACCTGATGCTGTGTCCAGTGGCGTAGCCAGCATTAAAAAAGTGAGGGTATCCAAGAAGGTGCCAGACCCCCTCACAAGACAAAGTGTCGACGACGACGAGTGAACACACAATTACAATGACGGGGTCGTCGCCTGTGTATTCGATTATGATAGTAACAATGCTATTACGAAACGCTTAATACGACCCAAACGAGAACACAGGTATGACGTACGGACAAACATAACATCGACAACCAAGTCAATGTCCACGGCCTTTGATAACCAGTTGTGGTGCACTGGCGACGAAGTATTCAAATTTAGCCCCCTTTTATCGCATTTTTTAAAACATTTCTCCAAAAAGAGTGTGTGTGTGTGAATGGGGAATGTGCGGACCTCCATTCCCCCCTTGGCTATGCCACTGGCTGTGTCTGCTGTTGTAGCGTAACCTATATTCTAATTGCATCATATTACATGAAAATAATTTTTTAACTGATCTCAAATGTAAATATTTGGTAATTTTTATTGATGTAAATCTATGCGCATGTATTGTTAGTATATTGTTTAATGATGGTCATATGTGACTGCTTTTTTGAAGGTTAGTTCTGTGGTCAGCAGGGGTGTAGCAAGCTTTCGAAAAGTGTGGGGGGCACGACCTTTCAGGGGGCTTTTTCCAAATCATATGTGCTTATGTCCCCTATCCCAATCTGTAGATAAAATAAGTGAGCCCAAAACAACAAAGTAAAGTAAAAGGGGCACTTCATTTTTAGAAAGGGACTCTTTTCCAATGGGTACACATTCCTCCTGTACATGGGACTGACAAAAATCGCCAGTTTTATATTAAAAGGCAAGTTGAGTTAGCGCCCTTATTTTCACTTTCTTAAAAGACTAAGACATCTAAAGGCAACTTGAGTTAGCGCCCTTATCCTCACTTTCTTAAAGAGCTAAGACATATAAAGGCAACTTGAGTTAGCGCCCTTATCCTCACTTTCTTAAAGAGCTAAGACATCTAAAGGCAACTTGAGTTAGCGCCCTTATCCTCACTTTCTTAAAGAACTAAGACATCTAGAGGCAACTTGAGTTAGCGCCCTTATCCTCACTTTCTTAAAGAGCTAAGACATCTAAAGGCAACTTGAGTTAGCGCCCTTATCCTCACTTTCTTAAAGAGCTAAGGCAGCTTGAGTTAGCGCCCTTATCCTCACTTTCTTAAAGAACTAAGACATCTAAAGGCAACTTGAGTTAGCGCCCTTATCCTCACTTTCTTAAAAAACTAAGACATCTAGAGGCAACTTGAGTTAGCGCCCTTATCCTCACTTTCTTAGAGAGCTAAGACATCTAAAGGCAACTTGAAGTAGCGCCCTTATCCTCACTTTCTTAAAGAGCTAAGACATCTAAAGGCAACTTGAGTTAGCGCCCTTATCCTCACTTTCTTAAAAAACTAAGACATCTAGAGGCAACTTGAGTTAGCGCCCTTATCCTCACTTTCTTAAAGAACTAAGACATCTAAAGGCAACTTGAGTTAGCGCCCTTATCCTCACTTTCTTAAAGAACTAAGACATCTAAAGGCAACTTGAGTTAGCGCCCTTATCCTCACTTTCTTAAAAAACTAAGACATCTAGAGGCAACTTGAGTTAGCGCCCTTATCCTCACTTTCTTAAAGAACTAAGACATCTAAAGGCAACTTGAGTTAGGCGCCCTTATCCTCACTTTCTTAAAAAACTAAGACATCTAGAGGCAACTTGAGTTAGCGCCCTTATCCTCACTTTCTTAAAGAACTAAGACATCTAAAGGCAACTTGAGTTAGCGCCCTTATCCTCACTTTCTTAAAGAGCTAAGACATCTAAAGGCAAGTTGAGTTAGCGCCCTTATCCTCACTTTCTTAAAGAACTAAGACATCTAGAGGCAACTTGAGTTAGCGCCCTTATCCTCACTTTCTTAAAGAACTAAGACATCTAGAGGCAACTTGAGTTAGCGCCCTTATCCTCACTTTCTTAAAGAGCTAAGACATCTAAAGGCAACTCGAGTTAGCGCCCTTATCTTCACTTTCTTAAAGAGCTAAGACATCTAAAGGCAGCTTGAGTTAGCGCCCTTATCCTCACTTTCTTAAAGAGCTAAGACATCTAAAGGCAAGTTGACTTAGCGCCCTTATCCTCACTTTCTTAGAGAGCTAAGACATCTAAAGGCAACTTGAAGTAGCGCCCTTATCCTCACTTTCTTAAAGAGCTAAGACATCTAAAGGCAACTTGAAATAGCGCCCTTATCCTCACTTTCTTAAAGAACTGAGACATCTAAAGGCAACTTGAAGTAGCGCCCTTATCCTCACTTTCTTAAAGAACTAAGACATCTAAAGGCAACTTGAGGTAGCGTCCTTATCCTCACTTTCTTAAAGAGCTAAGACATCTAGAGGCAACTTGAGTTTTATTGCTTCACAATTTCCAATGGACCAATAATATAACAAAACATTTCATCGAAATTGGGTTTATTGCATAATAATTTGTAACATACTAACATAGGCAGATTAACACATCTTCCATCAGTCCATACTTTATTATTTGTTAATCCTCTCTAAAATATATTTTAAATGTCAATATCTGATTCTATTCAAGCATTTTCAATCTTTTAGTATACCTCTGCTGCAATCGGTAAAGAATAAATCAAATTTGTAACTGGCTTAAATTGAAGAACTATACTTAAGGATATTGAGCTGTTTATCTGATGACATCACAAAGTTTGCCTGAATTCCAAAATCTTAAAACTATACATTCAAAAACTACACAAACTTGTTCAAATATTTAAAGGACATAGTCTGGCAAGTAGTACTCTGCTGCCACAAAATTGTATTGAGTACCATTGGATGGCTGACCCACCGCTTCCCTCCACCCCCTCTGGAAAATACCCTCTACTATTGCATTACAATCTACATTATTTGCCATGAGCATTTCTAGGTGTCTGCATATTGCTAGTTGGTTTTCTGCAGTACACCTTTGTGGTATGGAACTGGTTTCAGGACCCGTGGAAGCAATCTCTGCCAGATATTCATTTTTAAAGTACATGGGCAGCATAACCCTCAAATACCAGTCCCCGTTTGAATTGTAATTTTGCAGGGTAAAATGGTTGTCATCCGCCCACCCCAGGACTTCTACAGCTTCCAGACGCTCCACCTAAGACTTTGACAATTTTTTCATAATCCCCTTCCCCAGGAAAGTCATGGCTGTGCCTAGTGGAAGGGATATCCCTATGGTTGTGGGATGTTTTGCACCATCCAACTTCGTGAACCAATTTCGAATATCAAGGGTAGACCTCCCCTTAAAGTGGCTGACAGAAGCCCCCCCCCAGAAAATTCAATGCGGTGCCTCTGATCTAAAGGTGTGTCATCTCCCTGATCTGAACAATCCTCGTTCATTGCCTTTCTAAGTTTTCCTTACAAATGCAAATTGTCTGGTAATCTTTATAAGACATTACATACACAAAGACAGCATTTAATAACTCGGACAATTTTGTTCCCTTGGCGTGGTCCGACACTTTGAAAGGTTTTGATTTTAGAGAGCCTGTTGCCAGGCTATCCAAAACTTTGGCTTTTTTGTCATTAAATGCTGTCACATTTATAATCATGACATTGTCATTGGTACGCTTAACAAAGAAACTGTACCCCAAACCATGGACATTTAAATTCTTCCCTCCATACTGAAATACATATTTCAATGTTTTTGAAGATTTCTTTTGCGACTCACTGGTTATGCCATGTTTGGTTACTTTTCCCATGATGGCCTTCGGAGTTTGTTTTGCTGATGCTGCCTCTGCTGTTGGTGCTGTTATTGCAGATGTTGTTGCTGCCGAAGATCCTGCAGGACTTGATAGCTTTTTGCCCTTTTTATCTGTTTTGGATGCACCGGCTACTTTGGCTGCTTTGGCTGCCTTGGTGGCTTCGGCTGATGCGCTTGCTTCTGCTTTTTTTCTAGCAGCTTTGACCGTTTTAGCAGAAATTTTTGCAACTCTGTCCAGATCATCATCTCCCGAACTGAACCCTGCTGAAGAATCTGAAGAGCTACCTTTTTCAGCTTCGGCTGTTTGGATGTCATCCCCGACGAGCACAGTTTCGGCATCTGAGGCAGAGTCCTCTGCCTCAGATTCTGGTTCCTCATCGGGGCCTGTCTCCCTGGCCTCCTCCTCGACCATTTCAGCTTCAGCTGTGGACGACTCGCCCTCAGTGTCCGTAGATACAATTCTTTGTTTTTTTGGGGGGATAGCCTTAGCTCTGACGGGGGTGGCTGTTTGCACTTCATTGTCCGATTCGTCCGAGCTGGCCTCGCTCAGGGGAATTGCACTTCGCTTCAGCGTAGCTACTGCCTTCTTGGGAGCTGCCGGAGTTGTCACCACAAGTTTCTTAGCCGGAGTTTGTACAGCTGCTGCTGCCGGCTTGACCGGCTTCAGTTTGGTTCGTTTCTTTAACATGTCCTTGCTCCCAGCAAACATCAAATTTTTTCCCGATTTTACAGACATGATCGATTGTTTAGTAGAATTATGGTAGCAAAGTGTAAATGTTCAATACAAGATAGTATACAAGATGGTTCTAAGTAAAATGTTCTTTGAATTATATTTGCAGAGTACAAGATTCTTTAGAAATATATTATTTAGGTTGACTTTAAAAGAGTTTAAAGAAATTTATAAGACTTTTAAAAGTGCAGATATGATTCAACTTGTCAATACTAAGATTGAATGATTTATTTTGTACATTGTCGTTTCCTATATAGAAAATTTACAAGTAAAACCGGCAATTCTTGCCACCGCACTTTGGCACCACCTGGTGCCAAAGTGTAAGTCGAAAAAAAAAACAGGTCATATCTTACAAAATTTATTTACACAACGATATTACAAGCCTATCGTCTGATCGTTCTTATCTAAATTTTTAGTATCAAATGTTTATATAATTTCTTCAAAAGGAATACCTCTTGCTCTTAATTTTAAAAAATGCATACAGTAGAGTCCGCGGAGCAGGGAAAAATCAGGCTGAACCTGAATATGCGATCTCTTCACATTTTTATAATTACTTAAGAACTCTTCGATGAGTTCTGGCCCTTCCTCGCCAAACGAGTCAAAAAAATCAATACTGTGTGGGTCAACAGTATAATAGCAGACCCAGTGCTCCCCGCTTTCCCTCCTAGCTTCTGTATTTGAGATAATAATATCCCCAGGAAAGTGTTTATGTGTGAACACTTCATCGGCTCCGTGGACGCCATCGTGTAATTGACAATCTAATTTTTTTTAAACGGGGTCTTGTTCAATCAAGACGCGCAACTGAAATGTACTGAGCATGGCCATGGCGTTTCTACTATTCAATTATTTCAATCCCCACCCGGTCATAAGGTATTGACATGACAGCATCAAATTCTGCCAGCACCACCAACTTGAGATCGTTGGTACGGGAACCACTGTACTTTAGAAAGAAACGCAAGCCTCCTCTTAAATTCTCGTTGTAGTGGTGTTCCCAGTGCCGTCCGTCCTGAGTCAAATCAAAAGCATATATCCGATTCCCTCCATCCAGGTTCTTCAACCCAATGCTTTGTGAAGATTGAGCTAACCCCATCACAGTTCTCAATCTGGCTCTTAATTCAACCTGTCCCATTCCTTCCTCTGTAAAAGCTGAACTTTCTCTAGGATAATACCGGCTGCCTGAAGCTACTTGTAAGCTTTCCAATTTGGATTCATCATCAAAGAAAAACTGGCTTTGTTCCTTATCCCCCGTCAATGTGTCTTCTTTCACATGCATATTGAAGATGCGTTTCGGTGTATGCTCAAACAAAGATTGGTTGAGGGAGAAGGTCAGCGGGTCTTTTGGTAATGATAGGACCTGGACCTTCACACTTTGGAACGGTATCAGTAGGTCCTGCTTGATCCAGGCATTGGCTAATGCAGTCACAGCAAACGGGGCTAGGGTTACTTTCCTAAACATCATTTTGGCTTTTCCAATGTAGATTGCTTCTGCCTCAGTATCACTTTTTGTTATTACGGTAGAGGCAAAGGGGGCTCTCTTGAAGCGAATATCTATCCGTATGCCGTCGGGGATCAGCTTGTTTGCGTGAAAAATGTCCACGGCTGGACGGTCGCAGTACTCGGTACAGTTTCCTTTCTTCCGGGCTTGCTCGTTAGCCATTGAGGACGACTGAAACTTGATTGCTGCGGCTGCTGTCTGCCCTCCTTTCCATTCCCATTCTTCCAACATTCCTTCCGTGTACGTGGCAACTGCAGCCGCAGGTACGTAATCATCAGGTTCAGTTTTAGGCAATGAGGCTTGATACCACCCCTGTAGCATACCCGTGGTTGTTTTCCAAAATGCATCAAAGGATAGGAGGGTTTGCAGGTAAGCTTTGTAGGGGTACATCTGCATGGAGTCGGTTACTTTCACCCCGTTGAAGGAAACTTCCACATCCGACCATAACGTATGAAAGATATTTTTTTCATAAATGATTTTGTCTGTGTCATCTTCTTCATCGTTATCTTTTACTATTTGCAAATGTAGGTACAGTAGCGTGTGATAGAGGTCAATGTAAACCCCTGTGGGTTGTGCCGGAATTATAAAATGAAGATCTCCCCTCCCCACTACCCCTGCTTGCGGGTGTAATGTTTCATCCACGGTTCGAATAATGCTCGCCTGACTCGGTGGACCTTTGAAAAATAAATCCAATCCGGGGATCTCCGACGAAAAGGAATGTCCTGTTTCTGTTTTAGTTTTTTTACTCTCTGGCTCTTCGGAGGTATCCATGATGTTCCTGATTGTGGTATTCTCTAGATTTAATCGTCTTTTTTATACTATTTTTTTCTTCCTTCTTGCATTTTACAAATTGGTAGGTTTGTACAGCACTCTACGCCATTGATTAATCCTTATGTACTCGTCATGCTCCACATACACCAGCAAAGTGACCGGTTTCGCTAGAGCTGTTTTAAAGACTATTTTGACTGAAAGAGCCCCTTCTTCATTGAAATTAACTCCTACGCCAGCGGATCGAGCCGGTGTCAAATTAAACCCGAAGATGGTATGGCCTTGAGTCCACTGTGTAGGTGACAAGTTGATTGATTCATTGGTATTGGCTAGTCCTAGAGCATCCAGTAACCCCCGATAGCCTTCCAGGTACGTCAGATCCGATCCGCCCATATTGAGTCGCATTTCTTGTTGTGGGTATTGCTGATCCCCTGCTTTCAGCTGGATATGGGCGATTTTAAAGTGTTCTAGATACAGTGGGTCTAGCAACTTGCTTCCTGCAAAGGCTTCATTGTTGACCATAGCAATCAGGACTCGGTTTGGTATCACCCCCTTCATCAGTTCATCACCGTATAGTGTATCGTGCGCATTCCTGATGCAAAGGTATGATCAAACACCTTGGTACGCTTGAAAGGTATGATCACTCTTTGCGTCAGCCGTAACCTCTCAATTTGTAGCTTCTTTGCATCGGCCACTTTCACACGATTGTAGATGAGTGTCGCTTTCGTGATAGCTAGAGCTATACTTTTTGCCTTGGTTGTGGCATTTCCAAAGAGTAGATAAAAATCTAGTGCTGTCCTGTACAGCTTGATCCCCACATCAATAAGATTGGCTAACAGTTTGCTGGACTTAAACAAATCTACAATGAGAGGTCCCATGAGCTCGAAAGATTTCGCGGCTACAAGTCCCGATTCACAAGCAATCGCTCCCCGTTCCTTCCACCCTCCTTTGGAAGCAGAACTAGCGAAAAATGTAGACGTCTTGTTGCTGGTTGCGTCCTCTTTTGGCACATCATCTGCCCACCCGCTGTTTTTCAAAAAGGTGTTTTGGCCTCGTAATCGTAACTCAATAATGTTTCGAAATAGGCCTTGTACGGATACGTCGATGTCTGTTCGCTCACCTCAATCCCCCTCCCCCCCCTCCCCCCCCACCTTCAATGATATTTTGGAGAACAGCGAGTGCAGGACATTGTTGGTAAAGGACAGTTTATCTGCTGCAACTAACGCAGAAGCATCGTTGTTCTTAAGTTTACATTCTACGAGCAATTTAATAGAGTCCATGGCCAGGTGTGTTTCGCCATCCCCTGGCAAATTAAATTCCAAACTCCCAAAGTCTGTTAGGTCCCTTGTTACCAGGTTACATGAAGTCTGTGGTCCACGGTTTCTTCAATCGCATTCTGCATGGGGGGTATTGCAAAGTATTGAAGTTCCGAACGATCCACGAGTAACGCCATATCAACAGTATTTCTTTAACAATTGCTGTAACTTTCGGTTTTTAGCTGCAGCGGAGTTGGTGTTCTTCTTAGTGGCCGCTTTCTTTTTCTTAGCTGGAGCTCTTTTTTTTTTCGTTGCTGACTTCTTCTTTTTTGCAGGAGCTTTCTTTTTTGTACGTCTTCTCGCACTGCCGGACTGAGCAGCTTTTATTTTTTTCATGAGATCCGCTGCCATTTGATCTCTTTCGCGGGCCGAGATTGAAGTAATTGACTTCTTTACCCCCTTTCCTGAAACGATATCTGCCGCCATATCTGCGCCCACACGCATTCCCTGTTTGGCTAAACCTCGAGCTATGCCTGGTGCTTTCTTTAGTGCAGTTGTTGCTGCCTTGGTAGCCAGAGGAATAAGCATACGTCCTAGCGCTCCAAAGATTCCCCTTAACCCTCCCCTCTGATATGGATTCCCGACATAAACCGCATGTGCCATGTTGCTCGTACAAATAGTTGATCGATAATGAATAAAAAAAGACCCCTTTACCTCCTTAAATAGTTTACAGCCACAACTGCTTTCTCCTAAAATGCAGAGAAATACTTATTCGACCCGACCTAAAATGTACCGGGTAACCGATACCATCAAAAACTGACAACTTAATCCGGGTTAGCCGGTTATTACTAATGGGAGTGTATCCTATGACCGTTGGTTGATACCCTCCGGATGATTCAACATTACCGTGCATGAGCAGCGGCACATCCACCCCTCCTACCCGAGTCGGTTCTACAATGTCCGAATAGACATAGAGATGTCTTATTCTAGGCGTGCGCCATTTGTGAGTGGCCACAACCCAATTATTTTCACCCAAAACAAACTCTTCAATTACTATAGGCGTCCTATCGTACCCTAAAGCGTAAAAACTTAGGTCTCTAACTACGCTCCAATAATCGGTCGATTCGGAGATCTGTTCAAAAGCCAACTCTTTGCTAAACTCCTCACCCTCCAATGTAAACGAGTATGTAGCACTACTCGTTAAAGACCCATACGGAAACATCTCTGGGGATAAATTAGCTTTACGAACAGCTACTTCCCATTTCCCGGCGAGCATGATAGGATTTGTAAGCTTTGCTGAAGTACCGGTCACCACCCAATTGAACATCTCCATTATTTTTTTTAAATGGCTCTATTAGGTCTGAAGTGTAAATCTATCACTGTGGCTCCTGAGGCAAAACCGACCTTTTTATCGCTATCCGTTTCGATCCATAAGCGTACTTTATTCATAATATTTTCAGACACCAGGACAAACTTTACAAAAGCCGGTCTGTATATAGCCTCTCCATCAACAAGGTTTACAGTGGCTTATAAAGGACGGGTTTCATTATTGAAACTCTGTTCTTCAACAATATTGCAAAATACGCGCAATTCCCCCCACACCATTGGTTCTTGGAAGGAATTCACCTTTTTTTTTGGTTACGGGGTTGTCTCCTTTAGAGGACAATTCTATAGTGATCTCTTCAGCTTCCCCGAACCCGTAATAACCGACTAACGGACCTTGTATGAATAAGCTATGGGCTCCTTCAATCAATCCTAAACTGAATTTCATATCATCTTCTTCTATAATTGACAAATTTTTCCGAAGATGTGCGGGCATCCACGTTTTTGATAATAAGCAGATAAGGCATTGATGCTGACATCTCTCAGAGGTAGCACCTCTTTTGCGGTTACATTATGATTTTTTGTACCTAATTTGAATCTAGTGTTTACATTGGATACCACAAAGATATCGTCTGGGAAATAAGCCGCCTGCACACCCACCTCCCATTCCCCCTTGAGAATAATAGGCCCAGGCGGGGGGCAGGTAAAATCAGAAGTAGCATTGTTCGGGTATCGGTCCATACCGGCATTGCTTGGAACAACCCATACAAACTCTTCTTTCGACTCCATCCCTCCTCTATCCCTCCTCTCCTGCCTTAAACGATATTCGTAGTCGGTATCCAAGAATTGAATTTTGGTCCGTACCCCAACCACTTGACTAAGGACTCTTTCGTTTGTCCTTGACCTCTGGTCTTAAGCACTTTTTCAATTTTGAAAACTTCAGGTGTGTCAACCTTTTGTATCTCTTCGGGGTAAAACGAACCTGTGAGCGACTCGCCGAGCTGATCAATCAATTTATACACAGTACGCTCATGCTGAATGACCTCGGACACTTCAAAAATTTCAACAGACCAATTCTCATAGTACCCCCGCCCAAACACCCCTCTATCTTTAGCAATACGCACTTTATCCCCCACAACTATAGCCTTAGAGCGACTTTCTTTTTTCAAATCCCCATACAAGTTTTTCCACACTTCTTTATGATTAGTATCACTGACCGCATTAGGAGACATCAAGCCAACCTTTTTTGGAAAACACATCAATCACAGCTAAAATAAAATGAAAACCTATATTCTGGGCTGATACATTTTCCATAGACATTAGGTCGGCCTGCCACTGTTCCCCCTCCCCAAATACTCTAACGGGAGTTCTAGGGTAGTGCTTTAGTTTGGGTTTGTGCAGGCTGGCTACCTCTTGTAACCTCACCCAATCCTTCACTTTCTTCACTGGCACCCCCTCCCTGTGCCGGGTTGCGACGCTTTGCCCGACGAAACCAAGCGGTTCCGATAGTTTGTACCAATTGCTTAACACGGCTTTTTCGTTGGCCATCGGGAGAGTCCCTGTATACTGTGCCCCCGCAACAAGCACAGACACAATTAAATTTCTTGAGAAACTCGGATAAATTTAATGTTGGAAGTCCAGCCATTGTTTTAAAGCATTTTCCAATCTTTCAATAAACCTCTGACTCCTGTCTCTCGTTCCACGGTGTCAGGTATCTCCTTCTTTATTTCTTCTAATAACATCCTATCATCATCACCTCCTTTTATATCCTCCCCCTCCCTCCGTCGTCAGATTCTAAATCATCCGCAAATAGTCTCTTTTCCTGCACCGCCTGCTGTAAAGCCCTGTTCGGAATAACGCCAATGGGAATTTTGGAATCTGCTAACAGTTCGATGAATTGGGGTATACCCCTTGCATTGATACGACGCATGGGGGATGCACTCTGAAGCAACAGGTCACTCAAATTTGATCCTTTTATGGGAGCACCATCATAGTATAACAAATTCCCCTCCTCGTCAATCGATCCTTTTATATCCCCCCAAATTGTATTGAGGAAGCTTCTTGTCTTGGCAATATCTTTATCGGAAAGGGAATGCTCCATGATTGTTGGTATTTCAACTTCTGTGCTTGTCGGTGTGGCTTTATACGGTAACTGTCCATTGGGGGTTGCTGCCGGTGTGGCAAAAGGCACCTGCCTTTGATTGTTCACGTTGTCATACTGTTTAAAATCATGCATCAGCTGAGCATACAGTTTCATTTTTGTATCTGGATCTAAAGAACTCTCCAGGACACTACGCATCTCGGTATCTATATCTTTCAAGTATTTTGTTTCTGGAGCTGGTATGTTGTATCCTGTGGTCATAGCCTGGTATTGGGCATATGGGACTAGGACCAACTTCTTCATCTTGAAGAATTATAATGGGGCGGTTTTCTAAGATTACCTTCTTTTAAGAGGAGTTTTCCATGAAGGTTGAGAAAAACCAAAAATTTTAGCCAATCCTTTTCCAACTCCGCTGGTGTCTACTTTAGGTGTTTTCTCGAACAAATGTTTCGGAATTCCTACAACTGTGCCGAGCGTTTGAAGCACAGGTTTTATAACCTTTTGGTAAAAGTTAGCCCCACCTCTTTGTCCCTTACAATTGCACACATTTGCTTCAAAAACGTGTCTTCTCTCTTTTACAGGAATCTCGCCCTTGCTCATCACTTTCATCACTGACGAATAAGGAGACATAGATTTCAAATCACGTTTAGGTAGAACAACATTACCATTCAATATATTTAAACAGATCTCTCCCAATGCATCAATATAATCGTCGGACATGCTTGTATGTAACAACTTTCTATCTTTTGCAGGAATGCAGTCATTACAAAATAATGGCAGTGGCATCCTTGTACACTTCCAAAAGAGCCACCCTTTTCTTCCCCCAGGATACATCTGCTTGGCCAGACTGGTTACTATGCTCATGTCTGCCGGGTTTTTGAATAATGATATATATGATGAATTTAATTTGATTTCACGATTACCCTTAAAAAAAAAAAATTGTACAAGCAAAATAACAGAAACATTTGCATGATCACTACCCCTGGTAAATAATTTGGTTACCACCTCCCCATCCTTTCCCGCCATTTCCGACATAAGGTCGTCAATGACAATTACATTATGAACAGATTTATCTACTGTATTTAAAAAATTTGAAGGGGGTAGGCCCTCTTCGAAATCAAAATGGGGACTGGCAGGCACATTGCTATATTTTTCCTGCCAAATCCCATAAAACCAATACACATTATGAACGGGAATATTAAAATAACCCTCGTTGATTGCCTTCAAGACGTGTACGGTTTTGCCACTGCCTGAAGGTCCAGAAACAAACCACGTACACGGAGCCTGAAGGGTTGTGTCGTAGAATTCGGTCATGTTGGGGTGCCTTACAACTTGTAGCAATTGCGCTTCTTCTTCTTTTTCAAAAAATCTGTCCCCTTAGGGAGGTTACGCGCTAAAGAGAAGATGGCCGGACGCTGCACGCGAGGGGGTGTAAATGTGGGGGGTTGTGGATCAAAAGGAGCAAAGCGTGGTTGCTTGGGAGTTTGGAATTCGGGTGAGCTGTCCATGTGATCGGGGCCAAAGGGTTGAATTGCGGGTTTGTTGTTCCTTTCTTTCTGCGACAATAACCTCTTTTGCGGCGGTGCCTTGCGAACAGGCGCTTTTTTGGGCGAATTGCGCAAGTGAGCAGTAGCAGCTAAAACCGGCGATTTGGGTTCCATGAAAGCTCTGGAAGTGCTCGCTACATCTACGGGTTGAATGAAAGGTTCGACAAATTTACTCGATTCAGCTTGTAATATTTTTTTCTTCATGCAAGGAATAGTTTTCTTTTTACGTGGGACTTTACTGAGCGCTTTTGCATACATCGCCGTCAATCGTTGTTGGACCAATTTAAGTTTGCGCGGCGAGGATCGTGGTGCTGAGGGTGAAGAAATGGGTGGTACTTTGCTTTTGCGTTGTTTGAATTTAAAGGTACGGGACAACTTGGACATCTTTAGGGGGATACGTGTCCAGCTTCTTACACGGGGAGGGGTCCGATGGAGGTGATAACGTGATCAGTGGTGCAGGGCCTTTTTTTCTCTTTCTTTATTTTTATTAGTCTTCTTCTTCTTTATTTTTCTAAGTCCAAATAATTATTTTTCATCCAAATATTTTTTAAGTCCAAATAATCATTTTTCATCAAAATATTTTCTAAGTCGAAAAAATGAAAAAATATTCCAAGTCCAAAAAATAGAAAAAATAACCTAAGTCCAAGAAAATTATAAAAATATTTAGAAAACTTTCAACTAATGGTAGCAAAGTGTAAATATGGTAGCAAAGTGTAAATATGGTAGCAAAGTGTAAATATGGTAGCAAAGTGTAAATATGGTAGCAAAGTGTAAATATGGTATGGTCGCTCGAAAATAACAAGAATTTTTTCAAATTTACACTTTGCTACCATATTTACACTTTGCTACCATATTTACACTTTGCTACCATTATACTACTCACGTATTTTGCAGACGATATAGCACTGTTCCCATCCAAGTTTGATCACATACACAATAAGACAGAGCCTTCGGTGGGCAGGTGAAAGAAGTCGGGAGAGGTGGACTGAAGCTCAACTATAACAAATGTAACAGTATGAGGATAAGTAACAAAAGGAAGGAAAAGATAAATGTAGGAAGTGAAGAAGTTGATGATGTAGAGGACTTTGTGGACCTACCTATGGAGCAATGTTAACTGTTTGTTGATGGAGGAGCTAAAGATATTCACAACATAACTGTCAAAGCCAGAGGAGCGTTCCAAGCATTATAATAAGGGTGAAAATCAAGGAATACAGGACGTTGGTACTGTTGGTATGTGAAACATGGACAGTTGACGAAGGGAGATGAAAAGAAACTGGATACCTTCCAGTTCAAAATATTTGATGAAGATTTTGAAAGTCAAGATGACAACCAATGGTGACGAATGAATGTATCACAGAGATAGCAGAAATACAAATAGTTAGTGATGAAATAAAACGAAGAAGATGCAACTGGATCGGACATGTTATTACAGTTCAAGGAGAGAAATAGGCGATGTTTGTGCTATAACTTTTGAGTGGAAACCAGAAGGGCATAGGGGAAGTGGGAAGGCATAAGATAACATGGTGAAGAATGATTGAGAAAGAGGGAGACAGAGCAGGGTGGAGATCGTGGACTGATGTAAGAAGGAAAGCAGATGACAGAAGTTAATAGAGAGTTGATGTCCGGGCCTTAAGCGCATTCCTAAGGCGAAAAGAATTAAGGTTAAGGTAAAGTCATATATGTAGGAGCTGCTACATGTTACTAGACCTTTAAGACTTCTTAATGCATTTGAAGAAAATGGAAAGTATTTTCTTCTTTTTTCTCAACAATGATTTGTTTGATGCATGGGAAGCAGTGCCTTTTTAAAGTAATTCGTAGTGGGGGCCAATGCACAAAATGGACCTTTTTGATACATTTTTGACTAGTAATATGCCCCCCCCCCTCTCCCCCTAAATGAAGTACTTATTGTTTAGTAAAGCTGAATACAAAGCCATCCATGGTCTTGCTCCAAATTATATTTCCAAGTTAATCACGTTACAATTACCAACTCGCTCACTCAGATCTAACAGTGCTATTCTCCTAAAGCCGCCAAAAATTAACACCAAGACTTACGGTGAACCTTCTTTTCAATCTGCAGCCCCTAAACTCTGGAACATTCTCCCAATCTACATCAAAAATGCCCCTACTTTAGATATTTTTAAGAGTGTATTGAAAACACACCTTTTCATGAGTTCCCCTCATTGGACCTTGTAACTTTATCCTGCTTGTATCTTTTTAAGTATGGTTTATTGTTCTCTTACTGTTTGTATCTAAAGGTTTTCTCATGTTATATTTGTTTATGTAAAGCGCATTGAGACCGTTTGGTATAATGCGCTATATAAAAATGTATTATTATTATTATAGTTTTAGCATTTAACAAAACTCTATATGGTCTCTTGTACGATGTAAATTTCCTTTGACTGTTTAACAGAAAGAAAGAAAGAACAAAACAAACTTGCAGACAGGCCGATTTTCAGGTAGTTACTTCCATTTTCAGACAGTTCTTCAATTTTAGAATACTTTCTTCTTTTCTTTTAAAAATATGCAGTAAAATTGGCTTGGTTATAGCCTACAGTAATATATATTAGGGACCAAACGGGGGTGGGGTGGGGGTAGGGGAGGGGTACTTTGCTGAGAGGAGGCCCCCAGTTAGTGTGTTAAAAAAAAAATCCAGATGGGAAATTATATTTACTTTACTAGACTATGTTTTACTATATTGTCCTGACATATTCAATGGTTTTCAATTCACGAAACCTCAGGCAAATTAGATACAATAAAACACATAAGAACACAAGAGCTTTGACGAATATGAGAATATGATGTCACAATAAGTCTGATTTTTGTCATTTCTATCTTTAACTTAGCGGGATATGATATTGAAGTACCGGTACTTTCTTTTGACTATTTTGTTTCTTTTAAATTTTTGCGTGACCATTTAACTAATCCTATTAAGTATATTACTGGTATATTTGTCATTTGTCATCTCTTAATGATTCCTACAAAAACGTGTTTTCTACAATGAATCTTTTTATATTCCCGAATGAACCAAACTTAACGAGCGCTCCTATACCTATCTTGTTTTACTGAGCAGCTGACAATCTTGAAAGTTTGGATTGGCACCTACAAATTCCATGGAAATTCCCCAACGCTGATTACTGGGTTTCAGGGAAATAAAAACTCGCCGTAAATTAAATAGTGTGGTGTAAAAACTCGCCGTAAATTAAGTATTGTGGTTATAGTCAACATGGTTAACTGTATTGCACATGTTATAGGCTCCACATATAAATTTATATGAAAATTCTAAAAATTCAACTATATTTCTTGACATACCGGCAGTGGCGTAGCCAGGATTTTCATATTGGGGAGAGGAAGGGGGGGGGGGAATTGAATAAAAACCGACACGATATTTATTAGAGTCGTTGAGGTGACACCGAAGGTATCACTTCGAGCGCAAAGCGCCTGGAGTTGTCGGCGTGGGGTCCAGGGGCCGCTTAAGGGTGGGTTTTTTTTTTTTTTTTAAACCTGAAAAGTAAAGTGTAGAGAACGATTTCTGATAAAGTAACAATGCGTTTAATGTGAAATATTGTCTAATGTGAAACTGTTAATACAGGCAACCATGCACAATATACCAGACAAGTATACCAGCATGTCATCTAACACTGCGTCTACACGTCTAACTCTTACTGCGGCTACTGCAAAGGTTTTAGCGAGATGTTTCTTCTTCTAACGATTCCAGTTTGTTTTGAATGATTGCCATATATTCTGGCTGGGAGTGCAAAGAAACTAGTTATTGCGAATCAGTCATTGTCTATTAAACCGTGGTGCCGCCGTATGTAAAGATAGGCGTATTTGATTCTTATTTTGCAGAGAAGTAAACCTTTACCGTTCCTTAGTTCATAATAATTAGCCAAATTTTGTAAGTCAAGAAAAAGTATCAAAATTTCTTGAATTTTGAATGACAAGAGAAAGTATCCTAATCATATGCCTCGACACATCACGATTGATATTTTCCTAAATCTTCCTGCGAAATATCTAAATAAATTTCCTGTTAGTAAAATCTGCCCTATGTACTTTTTCACTTCCAAACTTCTGTGGGAATTCAAAAGCTAATAAAGTCTGTAAGTTGTTCCGGTTCTTTCTCCTATTTTGTGTGAAAGTGTTTGTTTTAGTCTATGCATGACCTTTGGTACGTTTGGATAGGGGGAGGGAGTGTGGGGTTAGTATAGAAGGACTTTCATCCCAAATGCTTGACAAGTGTTACTTAGTGAATTAATGTATGTATTTCTATAATATCATATGCATTTATTAGGCCCTCAAATTTACGTAAAAATGTCATCTAAAGCGATTTACAGTAAAGACTTGAATTTATAATTTAAAAAGCTCTCAAATCACGTTCTACTACAAAATCTGGGTCAAGGTTATAATAATATCAAATTTTCTGTTTACTATAGCCAACTTCTCCCATTTAGAATATTTCTGGGATGATCGAAAAACATGTAAGTTAACATCAGCAATTTTCTAGTTGTTCTATTCT
>JAIGNY010001761.1:1457500-1472500 GCA_020152595.1 Chiridota heheva
CTGTAAGTGGTAAAATATGTTTTTGACTGTGCCATAGTATAATAAGTTCAATACAACTTGCACATTTTCTCAAGTATTCAATATTCATAAGATTCTGACCATTTCTTGAGTTGGTAAAGCATAAAAGAAGAAACGTCACTCTAAACAAGAATTGTTCAAATTTGACGATGACATGGTCAACTATACACTGATCTAACTATCAGACTATGGTCAAAATTGAACAACAAATTTGACCATAATATTTTCAATTTGATTATATTATGGTCAAATTTAAAATAATTATAAATCGGTGCATAGTTGACCATGTCATGGTCAAATTTAGTCTCTCCTTTTTTTAGAGTGTTTGAAGCCATTCCCGATAAGAGAAACGAACAGTCCCTGGTGGTGAAATAGAACTGTCAAGATAACTTTTTCTTGTTATGGCAATATTGCGTATGGTAGATGCCACTCAGCCTATGATGTGCTTTAAAATTATTAGTATTAAAAGTCTACATCAAAGGGTGACGCTCACATACCTTCTTTGCCCCTTTTTTCATTCATTATTGCATTATTTGGTGCTCTGAATCATATTCATTTCCACATTGACAGAATCATATTGACAATTTGTATCAAAGTGAAGAGCGGCTTATTTACAGTATTCGAAAATATTTCATAAGGCTACATAGGCCTTCGGACATGTCGGGTATTCTCGCTTTCTTAAAGACGCCCCCTTCACATATAAGCATAACTGTCCAGGGTGTATAACACACATCATACCTTACCTGTACCTTTAACGCTCTTTTCTCCTCGGTGTGGAAATTGTGGCTTTTTTGAGCAAATTCTTCCATATATTTCCATTTCATGCAGCTTCTCCCCAGCTGTTCCAACCAATTATCGCACTCGTTAAGTATAGCACTTCTGCTTCTTGCCTGTCAGCCCTGGAGCTTCCAGCTAATCTTGGCGGCTTTCACCCCTACGCGTCATCTGCACAATCAGTCCGGCAGCGTGCCTATTAATGGGAACATAGATATTCCTATAAATGGGAACATTTTGCTACATGGAAGCCGCCATTTTGTCCTATTTTCTATGATAATTTGCTATCCTAACGTAAAAGCCTTATGCAATGTTACAAATTTCAAATTTGAAATACGTCTGGGAAAAATATCTTTGCTTGGGAAAACTTAAAACTCATGAAAATACCTTCATTACCGCCATGTCAAAAACTTTTCCACTCCCATTTGATATGTTTACCACGCCGTTTTCGAAATGTTAGAAATAATAGACAATAGAGCTAGGTTTTTTGGCGCGAAGCAGCCATTTTGAAAATTCAAATGTTTTTCACTACAATGATTTTTAATATTTAAAGTACATAAATTAGAAATTAAGACATTTTATCGCGACATCTAAACAATATGACTTCAATAGTCTCGTATGTTATAAATGTTCCTATTATATGCATGCTCCCGGACTGTCAATGCAGTGAATCAATTTGACAGTGATGATTCACTAGAAATCATGCAAGTAGCTTCATCTACTGAGGCTATGTTATAAATATTTGCTCAAAAAGTTTCCGTAATAAGATGTTTTTTTAATTTTTTTATCTGATTGGGTTGTCAGCCCTATGACGCCTATATGCAGAACCTCAAGATAAGAGTGAGAACCTCTTCAATTTTTTAACGAGCTCCGTCTTCCCGGGTATTTAATGTGAATTTTTCTAGTCCTAAACAAGTTGTTGACTAAAGCCGACGAGTGATGAGGCCAATCCACCCAGTTTTTCTGGTTTTCTTTCCCCACCCAGAGCCCCTGTCCGTTACTATAGCAATACGTATAAGCATAACACTTGGTATACCACGAGCAGGCAGAAGGTAGCAGTTGAGTTGTGAGCTGAGAGGCGATTATGGGCAGATAGACTAACCAAGGAGTTTTTATTTTCTAAAATGGGATCTCTCTGGACTGATATTCACGCTACCTGTACCATGTGTACATACAGCTTGGAGAGTGTAGCATGGAAATACAGACAAAAGGAGAAGGGTAAAGGTAAGACCAATAGAAGATGAAATACGAAGAAGTGGTAAGTGAAAATGGCGAGCAAAGCTAGCTGGACAGTCAGGGAGAATCCTGGACTTTTGGTGTAATAACAAAATGCACCAAAACTTGGAGCTTCGTATTCATTCAGATCTATGGAGGACACCATTTTAACTAGTGATAACATTACATCAATGAGATTTTTACTAAGAGAACGATAGTATTTGTGTAATGTAACGTATGATGCATGTTCACGGTATCAGCGATGACTGAGCCAACACAGAATCATGTGTCGAGAGGAATGTTCAAAAGGTCAACGACTTGTCAACGGAAGTCTTTTGTTATTTTATCGCGAAGTCCACGATGAAATTGAAAAGTCCGTGGTCAATTCTAATAAACATTACTTTGATATAGGTATTTCCTTTCAAAAATGCGTTCTCATTAAAAATCGCAATCGACTTAACGTTATAAATAGCTAATTTCTGAATGAATTCGAAGCTCCAAATTTCGGTGTATTTATTATTACACCAAAAGTCCAGGATTCTGCCGGACTGCTGGAATTGCGCATCAGCACACCATGTATCAACCAACACATAGTCAGTCAGTTATAGAAAAATACTTCAAGTACGGTAAGTAAAAAGAGAAAAAACCGTTTTAAATGTACATTACAAAAAGAAAACGTAGATCAGTATAAGCGTATCCTAGAAAAAACTATTTTTATTATTTAAACATTTTATTTAGCAGACACATTTACTTTTTTCTCATTAAAAATACATATTCAGCGCTTAAAAGTCAAATATTTGAAACAAATACTCCAACAAAATATAGGCCTAAACATATCTGCACATTGTGTGAAATAGTATCGGGCAGTCGGGTAATTACTTCTGGCCTTTCATTTTTACATGAACTTATACATCTATATAAAGGCATTAAAGGAATATTCGCTTGGATTTTTATGTTCATATGATAGGGGACTATTAAAAAAACAAATTTATAAAAATCATAATTATATCTTATTCTACTTATAGGTTGATTTCATTTCAAAGATTTCACTAGTGTGTTGAAAATTGACCTAACAGTGTACTGGTGTACATTGTGATGCAGATACAAGACAATCCTTTTGTGTTTCTTTGCAAATGAATCGCTTATTTCCAAATAATTGGAATTTTGCTGTTTAATCATTGAAGTGGGATATAACCATGGGGATACCTTTGTAAATAACATGATATAGCATACACTTTAAAAGGACATGATTTTTTCATCTGGTCATGTACCTTATACTCTGAATGAAAGAAAAATAATTATTTTTATATAAATACATAAAAGAATATTCTTATATCTGCAATTATGACATCATAATGTAGGCTATAAGGTCACTGCAATACGTTAAATCTTTGAAATGCAATGACCTGATGACTCGTAAACATTCTAAAAAAAGAATGGTCAGATTTGACCATTACATGGTCAGCTGTGCACCGAACCAACTGACCAATGTTGGTCAAATTAAACGACCATAGCGTGGTCAAAATTAAGCATAATATGATAATTATGGACAAATTTGAACATATTGTGGTCAAGTTTGTTGTCCAATTTAACCAAAGTTGGTTCAGTGCAGAGTTGACCATGTTGTGGTCAAAATTTAAACAGAATAAGATATTAAACGGAATAAGATATTAATTTGGTTTTCATCAATTTATTTTCTTTAAATTTCATGAAATTTAAGTATCTCTTTAGCTGTTTAAATATCTCCTTAGCTGTTTAACAGAAAAGAACATGTGAGTGCTTTAAACCTCCTCAACCCAGTAGCGTAACAGCGTAACTAAAGGATGGGAAGGGGAGCAAAGGACAATTCCTTAAAGTCGGGAAATTTGTATACAAATTGTCAGAAATGATTGGATTTTGGGGAAATCATGACGTAAACAATCGGTCTTAGAGCTCAGTTGTACCATCCATCTTGAGAAAAAGGATCACAACATGTCCGAAAAACGAATTTATAAAGAAGCCTATTTAGAGTCAGAAATTACTCCTAAAAATATCATACTTTTTCCTCAAAGGAAGGGTCAAGGAGGTGGAAACTGGATTCGGAAATTTCTATAATTTTGCCGCCTCTGCCAAAATGGCTACATGGTCTAGCTACACCACTACCTTCACCAGTGGCGCATGCTTGCAAAATAAAAGGCTTGATATTAACTGAATATTGATAGCGAGCTGTCGATATATTTGTCCGCTCTGCAAATCAGTTTATAGGTCAGCTTGAATACTGAAGTAAGGAATTTCACAATCTGACAATGCGCCCGCTATTAGGCCTACCTATTCACAGAGGCAATTTTGTCATTCAAAAACAGTGTCATTTACGGTCTCACATGTGCAATATGATTCATCAGACTATATTGTAGGGGCCAAAGTGTATGGTCACTTGTCCTCTGTCCATTGGGTTGGTGATGAGAGAAGAGATGAAATGTTAATGAATCTTGGAATCATGGAAATCATTTTTTACAAATAAAACGAAAATGGAGGCCTAGATGTGGGATCTCGTTTACGTTATTTTGTGGATTTTTTGCATTTTTCGTTGCTCTTGGTATATTTTTGTTCCAAAGCATTGCATTGTTAGAACGTTTAGGAAGCAGAAGAAAAAAATCTGAGCGTTCGACACTACGAAATTTATGTTTCTGCGCGGTTTACCCATTCCGTTGGACTGACTTCATGTTTGCTAAAGATTATTAACATATGTGCTATGTCAGCGTACTTGTTGAAACAAGTATCACATTTTTTATTTCTCTTAATTAGTTTTCCACGAAGTAGTGTTTTGCGCATTATTCATGATCATTGTCTTTCATCTGCATATGTCAACAATGTGATACTCTAGATGATGTTAAATACGCGATTAACGTTTCCTTCACATTATCTATCTTTAGTTACGAGAACCACTAGAAATATTAATATATGAATCAATTCTATTATTTGATTTTAGATGACAAGTTACACTGTTACAGGCTGTATAATAAGATTGAAATAATGATTTTAATAATCAAATTTAGAAGCATTTATATCGATTGTCACTTTTGGCGTCTTATTACCTCTTTATTATTTTCCGTAACAATTTAAAGAAAATCAAAAGGCAATCATTTCAGATTAGCTCATATATCTCGCATATCTTGATTTAATTAATGCAATAGTATCACAGCTATGAACTTATAAATTAGTACCAGTTGTACATGTATATATGGTATATATATATGGTTGATTCTAGGTGTATATATAATCGAATCTAGGTGTATATATGGTCGAGTCTAGGTGTATATATGGTCGAATCTAGGTGTATATATGGTCGAATCTAGTGTATTATATGGTCGATAGGTGTATATATGGTCGAATCTAGTGTATATATGGTCGAATCTAGGTGTATATATGGTCGAATCTAGGTGTATATGTGTATATATGGTCGAATTTAGGTGTATATATGGTCGAATTTAGGTGTATATATGGTCGAATCTAGGTGTATTATATGGTCGAATCTAGGTGTATATATGGTCAAATCTAGGTGTATATATGGTCGAATCTAGGTGTATTATATGGTCGAGTCCAGGTGTATATATGGTCGAATCTAGGTGTATATATGGTCGAATCTAGGTGTATATATGGTCGAATCTAGGTGTATATATGGTCGAATCTAGGTGTATATATGGTCGAATTTAGGTGTATATATGGTCGAATTTAGGTGTATATATGGTCGAATATAGGTATATATATATATATATATATATATATATATATATATATATATATATATATATATATATATATAAATATATATATATATATATAGTGTGAAACATTAATTCAAAGATATGCCAAAGATCTTGATTGCTTGATGTTATTTGATAAATTATGAGTTGCAATCATAACTGCTATAATCTCATTCCCATTAGGAGTATTAGTAATCTATTATCAAGATTAAGTCAGATACAGCTGCCTCGATCGATCGGCATTCGTCCAGCTTAGTGTGACAACATATTAAAACTGTTGACATCTTGAATATCAATTGAAATGCTTTGGATAGGATTGATAAAATTGAATAATGTCAACATTAACGGCCTCTGTTCTTTTCAAGACCCACAGTTAATTTCAAAAGAGTGTTATACACTTGCAGGCTGCTCAGTTGGGCTTAAATATACTCAACGTTGATTCATAATCTTTGGGTGTGTTAAACGTAAATACACCGGAAAGAAAAGAAACGAAATAAATGCATCGTGTGGTGTTTGTTTGATGTGAAAGATGCAATTCAAGTAGGTTAGCTCATCCACGTTTCGAATAACAAATATTAAATCAGGAATATAACGAAAATAAGTTCAGCGAAAGTGCTGAAACCTTTATGCGTCATTAGATATCCCTATCATATCAATCAGAAATCTTTATTCTTTATTGTTTCGTTCAGATTTTATCTTTAATATGAATTGTTTTGCTTAACGATTAAATGAGTATTTAGGGTGCTTTTTTGGTTCCTGAAATGTACATTTTATTTAAAAGAAATAACTTTATGAACTTTCTTTTACATAATAGGTCTGGAGACACTTATACCAGTGTAATAGTGGCCAAAAGAGATTAATTGCTCTACGATCTTTTGAATCCCATAAAAATGACAATGTAATTCTTCGAAAATAGTCTATAAGTTTGTCACTTTACAGCGCAGTATTTAAATTAGCAAGCCTAATTATACAAGTTCTTTGCAAAAATTAGTGATTTTTGAATCACAACCAGGCTATACTCCTCAATTAAAATCTACATGAAAGAGATCTTACTATTATCTGTTGGAACTGATATTTAAAAATAAAGTTGATATGAGTGTAAAGATAACTTTCACAATCTAATCAATCACTCAACAAAAACTAAAATTTGTAAAATGTTCACAAGCTTTGATTAAGCATAATTAGGATTAATTAAGCATATTTAAGAATTAAGAATAACTAGCATTGATTGAACACAACTAGCATTGAGCACAACTAGCATTGATTAAGCATAACTAGCATTGATTAAGCATAACTAATATTGATTAAACATTACTAGCATTGATTAAGCATAACTAGTATTAATTAAACATAACTAGGCATGCGCGAGATTCAAAGACTATTCTACTTTTATACACGTTTTTCGTACATGGACTTGTAATTGAATTTCATTGTATCATCTGATCATTATTGCATATTGTACTCCGAACAATATGCAGGACATTGCTATACTGATTCATACGCTGACAGGAGCATAACTTGTAATCTGTGCATTATATTATCCCTTTCCGTTCAAGATATACGTAAATTAGACAGAATAATTGGAGCGGCTTTCCAAGGTAAATTTGCTTTGCCTTAACGATAAACTTAAAACTTTCTTAGATCATGAATGCGCAAGGAATTTTACGATACTTAAATTGTGCATTGCAACTTTTAGCTTGGAAGAGCAAATTGTCAAAGGTAAATTTCAATAAAAATTCATGCCATATATGGGAATAAACGGTGAATACACAATAAGAAAAAATTATGCTTCGTTAATGCGATTTGATTCTACACTTTTGGGCATTTCTGACAAAACAAATCAAACGATTAAAATTAGGCAACGATTTCATTTCGCTTTCCATTCCAATTTGACGACCATTTGATTATCTAATCTTAAAGGGCAGTGCCATAATTAGAAGACAATTATAATTAAAGATGTAGTACCTTTAAAGATCCCATGACTTTTTATGCAGTTTTTTAGTACCAGAATAAGAAGACTACCTAATAGAGAGTTATACCATGGTCTTTCCTAAATCATATTTCTTTTTGCAAAGTAAATAAGCGTGAAACACCTTTAACTTTCGCTAACGAATCAAGCCATCTGAAATCTATTTGGAAATTTTTGAAAGAGCCCATGACATTTCTGTGCAGTTTAGTATCACAACATAATACAATAATATCACGTTTCTTCATCTTTAATGTATGTTTAGTTTTCTTCATTCATTTATTTAAGGTTGTTTGAGGAATATAGTTAGCGTGATGCATTATGTTGCCTAATGGCGGCCTCAATTACATAACACATCATTAGTTTTAATGATCTGAGTATCCTTCAAATTAGGGTCTCTTCCAGACTGATTATGTATGAATGATAAATAAACACGAAGCATGCACTTATGAAAGTTTTTTATGCCGGCATTCAAACATTTTGTACCCTGGAATGTAGTATAAACACATATACCAAGGAAAACTTAATAGACCTAAATTCTCGTGTTCATGTTAACATAATTTTCCTTCTGATGATTTATCTTACTTTAACTGTTTAAGGAAGCTGTAAAACACCATGCCAACGTCATAGACGTCATGCCAATAGTGATCGAAGGCTATACAGACAGTGATCAATCAGGAACCAGCATTGTTATCACGTGATAGCTCATTTGCATATACTTAATGCTGTTCTCTGATTGGTCACTGACTGTATAGCCTTCTCGAATTTTATCATTCAATCGTCTCCTTCTGCTATTTGAAGGGATTGGTTCATATACGACCATCTCCCTATTTTTTCAATGGTCGGTCGGTTGGTGGGGAAAATGTTTCATCAAGGGAAAAGGTTCGAGTTCATATACGACCGTCTGCCTATTTTTTATTGGTCGGTCGGTTGGTGGGGAAAATGTTTCATGGAGGGATAAGATCCCGCAGTCCCAGGATTTGTTGGGGGTTAAAAAAACAAAAACGGACACTCGACGAACAAGTATGGACGTTATAAATAATGTCACACATTACAAAATACATTCGGAAACGATAAGAATGTCAAAAAAATGAATTTTCTCTTTCTCCAATGGTTGGTGGCTCTTAAAAGATCCTTTGAGTGCTGTATCGGTCGTTCGATCTACTGTCCTCCCGTAGTCTATTGATGCTGGACGTCTCCTTTGGTCTTTTCGGTATCTTTCTTTTTCTGTTTCTCTTCTCTTTTTCAAGGTGGCTTAGACATCACATGTTTTCCTCTTCAGGGCTTTGATCTTGTAATGGTTGGCAACAATAATAAATCCCCGTGTACTCGTAGTGTGTGAACTCCTACGAGGTTTGGACATGGTTGCTTTCCCACCGTTGTTGTATCTAGCTGCAAAGTTCCAAAGGTAGTCTGGTCTTTGATTTTGATACCTCGATGGTCTTCTGACGGCAGATGTTTTTCGTACTCTTTTGTCAAACTAGCGTGCCAAACTGAGCCGGTAATACGCTCTGATGGGGTCTCTTTCCCTTGTCACCATCCTCCTTCTAAACCCATTAGGAATAGTAACCGTGGTGGTTCTTGATGTCGGTAGGTATTGAGACGTGGTGTGTCTAATTGGATGTCCGAAGGTAAAGTGAAATCGATGTGTAGAACGTTGTCTTTTTTGCTCTCATTCGACCAATCAGCAATGCTTGTGTTACGTCAGAGTCTCTGCAGCATTTTAATTGGAGGATTATAGTACCTGCCCTAACCAACGCAGTGGTACTGTAGGAGTCATGCCACGGTTTGTACTCCTTCCGCCCTTGTTTTTCTTCCCTTTTCCTTCAATAATCAAACACATGGAAATACAAAACAATGTTTTAAGATTCCCGTACAAGAATCAAGTCTCACAGACAGTCCATCACTTTGCATTTAACAGCAAGATGTCTCAATAGATCAGCGTAGCTTCCCAGCGTAGCTTCCCAGCGTTCTGTATATGACGTCTCTCAGTAATTTGATCACTTTCCTTTCTTCGTAGTCTCTTCTGAACGTTTTCTTCATCCTTTTTTCCAGCTCTTTGAAAAGGTTTTTTTGCGACCGGATCTGTAATCAACGGGCGTCGGATCTCTTTTGCTTCGCCTTTCCTTTCTTTGACCGTCTCAATCAGGACGTTGACCTTTGTGGCTTGTTTCAATTGGTCTTCCAGCAAATCGTGTGCTACCTCCGTCATCGCTTTCACGAATTCTGGCCAGTTCGTTTTCTCTCTAAACAAGAGAAACTTTGCTTATGTCGGCTTGAATTCGACGATCGATGCTGTTTCGGTCTGCTGAAAGTTTGTAGCTGCACTCTCCTCCTCATCCTCTTCCATACCCATCTGTTTCTTGGCCTCTTTCAACATATGTCCCAGTACTTCTCTTTTTTCATCCATGTCGCATCCCATAGGGGTATAAGAGCGATGAGACAACCCAAAGCATTGTAGAACGGCGGTGTGAAGTGTCCTCCATCGGTATGCTCTCCGTAGATGTCAGGGTCGCAAGAGTCGTCGCGCACCCTGCGCCTGATCTCTGCCGTTGTGATTTCCGAAGGGGTCTTTGTTACTGGTCCCATCGTTACTTTGTTACTGGTCTCATGTTACTGGCCTGGGATGAAAGATTAAACCAGACTTCGACGATGTTTCCTTTTTGTGTTCTTTTTGACCAATCTGAGTAAAGCAATAATGACGTCAGAATGTCAATGGTGGCGCTTTATGTTTTTACATAGAAGTTTCAGTACGGGAACGTGCACGGCTTGAAAATCTGTTAACAATTAACGTATATTCAATGCGGACTGTTACGTCTTTTCTCTCCAACCAGGTATACCAATGTTTCGGCATGAAGGCGTACATTTCTCCATTTTGGGACAATCTGCAACTGACTTAAGTTTCGCAAAATCTGTAACATTGCCTCTCTGTGTGATCCTTCCTTGTAATCGAGATGAAACACGGGTTATATACACGGGATCCAAGTGTTTTTCTTTATATCCTGTTTCAACATTCGAACATTAAAATTTCCGTACTGTGTGATTTTCTACGCCAATATTTTGCATGCATAGGCCACCATAACCGATTCCAAACAAATGCCTCTTCATCGTTTAGAATACTCTGTCTACCAACTGTGGTGTAGCGGTTATCATACATGTCTACAGACCACGAGGCCCTGGGTTCAAGCCTGGGTTGGGTAGACACGCCAGTGCACCACAACTGGTTATCAAAGGCCGTGGACATTGACTTGGTTGTCGATGTCATGTCTGTCCATACCTGTGTACTCGTCCGGGTCGTATTAAGCGTTTCGTGATAGCATTGTTACTATCATAACCGAATACGCAGGCAACGACCCCGTCATTGTAATTGTGTGTTCACTCGTCGTCGTAGAATACTCATGGTCGGTTTGAAGTGAAACCTTTTAAAAAAAATCGTTAATGAATCAACTTACGTCTTATTCTTTTATGTTCTTTCTAAATAATCACACCAAAACAAAGTGTCAGAGTGTCGGCGATGGCGCTCTTTCAATAACCGTACGGGAGGGTCGTAAAATCTGCTTGGATAACATGTTTGTCGTAGACCAGTCTATAATCCTTGGTAATGGATCTGGTGAGAACTCTATTCGGACCGTCTCTCCTGATGCTGTGCGGAAAGCGGACAGGAACGATGAGTTCTTCGTTGACCTTCCAGGCTCTACCAGTTCCAGGATCCACATGATTTACTATGTTTGTCATCGCCTCGAAGTTGGTCGATTGAATGGCGTTATGGTCCAATGTGATATCTCGACTTTGCACTCCCCTACGGCGACGGTGCTTGTTCAGGTCGAATGTAATTTGTAAGCGTAGTTCTTAAGGGCCTCCAGAAACGAACTCGGTGATGTAGCTCCCAGCACCTTAAGGTTTCTCCAGCTCGTCTGTCATGTCGCCGAGAAAGTTGCCGATGGGTGGATTGTAGGTTCCGGGTCGGCTGACGTATATCACGGAAATCATGTCGAAGTAGAGAACGTCCTCCAGTCGTTCGACTGTTTGATATAACTGTACAGTTTGAGGTGGGCGAAAGCCGTGGTATAAGCTGCGTTGAAAATGTTCGTGTTGGGCGATCTTCGACGTACTCGTCTGTGGCGACCCATGGATGCGGGTGGTGAACTCGTCGTTCAACTCCAGACTGGGTGCATGAATCTCGAAACCCATCTTGAGCCGCAAAGCTTTCCACCAGTCGTTCAATGAGGCTTTTAAAAAACAACATGTAATACGTTGACGACGTCCTCCTCTTGATTGACCAGTCGGCCAATCCACTCCCCGTCGAACCGCACAAGGTATTCATTTGCCTCCGAGTTGTACCTGGAAATCTGGCGTCTTCTGACCTGCTCGATGCGGTAGCAACTCTCGACGGTAACTTCGTCATCGTTAGCTCTGTCGGCTTCTTCGTCGTGTTGATGATTTACAACCATCTGGTCTAGTTCACTTCCCACGCCCTGTTCCTGGTCGACATCCACAGTCTCCAACTCGTCCGCTTCTTCGTCGGGTTGTCAAGAAAAATCTATAGCCTTCGGCAAGTTCTTGGCTCCCCCAACTTGATTGAGCCCTTCTATTTTATCAACAAGCGGCAAAAACTCCCGAACGACGAGTAATTGTAATAATTGTTCGTGAATTGGCATATTTTCAGCAATTAATTGATTCACAAACGCATTGAGCTCTTTGGGTAGATTACTCCCTCCTCCCGCAATCATCTCCTGCAGTTTGCATTCCTTGGAGTCGATATTCCATTCTCCTGTGTCGATTTGTGCATCCCAATCCTCTTTGTCGATATTCCAATCCGTTATGTCTATTAAGTCTTCCCAGTTTTGTGATTTAACCTCCTCTTCTCTCTCCTCCGCAAATCCTTCCCGCAAATTCTTCCGGAAACTCCCAACGTTTTTCGCCCGTCCAGTGATTGAAAAAGTAACTTCGCGCATAAGTGTTGCTTGTTTCCGACGTCCAACCTTGATTGAACAAATCCATCATGCGTTGGGCCATGATAGATCGACAGGAAAAGACACGATCGTTAATAAAATACATTAACGATAATAATTACAATTACAAAAGGGTTGAGTTTCTTACAGATTCAAGACTATTTAATCGTAATATTTAAGCGATGGAGACGCTGGGTGGAACGTTACATCCTTTCACTTGTATCGTCGCAGGAACCGACAGGTTATGGAAAGATCTGGTGGGCGAGAACGCTGTTGGAATGTCGCGAGCAAATGATCAATCCAATTCCTGAACTTGTGTATTGTTTTTACCCCAAATACCAACCTTATTACGAGGCATTGAAGCAAGTTTTACCTCATATCGAATTCATCGAATGATTACCAGGCGAAGAAGAACTGAAACGATTGGATGCAGATCATAGGAAGCTGCTTGTCATCGATGATTTGATGAGCGAGCTGAATCCCACCGTGACTGTGTTGTTTACGAAAGGCAGTCATTACCGTAACCTATCTGTAGTACTTCTCATACAAAACTTGTTTTTTTAAAGGCGGATGACCCTTAGTCTCAACATTTATTATTTCGTATTTTCCAAAATTCCTCGAGATGCTTTGATCATTTGGCTCGCCAGATGTTCCCTAGTCGCTTGCGGTACGTTCGAGAAGCGTATACCGATGCCACGCGAGGGCCATACGGCTACCTATTCATCAATTTCACCCCTACGACGCCCGATAGATTTCGTTTGCAAACCGGACTCTTCGACCGCCGGTCCGTTTATTTGCCGTAATAAAAACTCACGTCGTTGACTTTTCTCCTCATTCGACGTTATGGCAGCCTACAGCAAAGTAATGAAATGATTAGTTACAATCTTTTGGCTCTTTAAATCGTTTTTTTCATTTGTGGATGTGCGAAGAAAATGAAATACAGCTCGCGTAAATCTTTTCGAAACATAGCACCTGTACTGAAACAATTGCCGACTTTACTACCTGCCGTGATTCCACTCCTGTTGTAACAACTATGGGAAAATGCTAGTTGTAAGTCCTGACGTTCTGACGCGACAGACGCAGGTGTTTGAAGATCCGTAGAAAATCAAAACGCGGTCCCTGGATAAAGAGATAACAGAGATTTTGGATCGACGCAATATTACAGACGAAGAAAAAGTCAAACTTTACCAAGGCGCATTAAATTTGTACACTGCTTACCGTCGTAAAGCAATCGGATCTTCTGTACCTCCTCCTCGTCCACCACCCGTCCATGCCTTACACCACGGCGACGATGTGGTTGCCAGCGCTCCAAAAGCACTACGCGGTGAAGCAGAACAATTAGCCAGAGGGGTGTTGCGTGAGATGAAATGGTCATCTCGCGGGTAGTTAATTGTCGAGGGTCAAGTCGTACCCGGGAGTCACGTGGTAGATTTGGTAAACGATGCGATCCGTTTTCAAAAAACTTTTAGTCCAATTGGACGTAAAGCTTAACGAAGGATTGTTCGACACGTGCAGAACAGAAACTGACCTGTCAGGTTCATCATCGCTTTGGGTAACCTTACGCGATTTATTAAGAAACATCAACTGTATCAGCGCTTGTTGCGGAGGACGCGTGATTCGCAATGAAGATGTAGCCGACGGTGGAAAAAATACTTCAAGATATCTAGAAGTCACACCCCGCTGGCTTCGCAGGAGTCGGTAGAGTGTACGACGCGGCCAAGAAACGGTTTCCGGATCTAAAACGAACGCCGGTACGAACGTGGCTTGAAAAACAAGACACGTACACTTTGCACAAAGCTTCGAGACGTAGGTACGATAGAAACAGAGTCGTTGTTAATGGCATCGACGATCAATGGCAAGCCGATCTCGTCGATCTCAGTGCTTACGTACGGTTTAACAAAGAAACAAAATGGTTGTTGACATGCATAGACGTAGTTCCCAAATTTGCTTGGGCAATACCTCTCAAAACCAAATCAGGAGCATTGCCTTTGTCTGTATTCCGAAAGTTGTTCAAAGATTCAGAGCGTTTACCTCGGAAGCTGCAGACAGACAAAGGAACCGAATTCTATAATCGTTAAGTACAGACATATTTGAAAGAGCAAGGTTTAAAACTTCTCTACGGAAATTAAATCAAGTAGAAAGATTAAACCGTACGCTCAAGTGATGCAATAAGATTATACAGCAAAACTTGAGTAATTGAATATATAGTCTATATAAAATGTAAGACTCTTGTGACTTGGTATAATTAAATTAATATTTTAAGTTAACTTAAATATTTAATTATTTGAATAACTGCTTCGCGCCGAAAAGCCTTTTTGCTTTGTATTCCTGG